>JAMPIV010003734.1:7500-65000 GCA_024509875.1 Oreohelix idahoensis | reverse complement strand
AAAATATAAATTAAAGACTTTAAAGCGAAGAGTAAACATAGCATTATTATCTTATGTTTGTTTTAACGCATTCATCGTACATGAATTTCGGAAATAGTAATGTCAGAAAGACGCATTTAGTTTTAAAAAAGTATTAGCCAAAGTGTAAACAAAGGAAATTTAAAAAAGGCAAGCTTGAAAATTATAACAGTGGGTGTAACCGGTGCGTTGCTAGGAAAAACCAAAGGGCGTATTTGGTAATTGCAAGATTAACTTGTATCTCCTGCATTAATGCAGCCAGGAATTTTTTGCCTTCTCCAGTAAGGAATCAGCTTTTGAAGTAACATGAAAATGTAGTGCCATAACAGATTGCTGCAGCGAAGTGAAGTGTGTAGAGACTTCATTATACAAAGTCACATCTTTATGAGGTGGGGATGGCCAGTTCCATATCTTGCTGCGATTGCCTTCCCTAATTCAAGAGCAGTCAAATACCAATTTACAGTTTGGTGGACTGTAGCGTTACACTCATCATCATCATCAGTTGCCATCTCCACAACGAAGGTTGGCTGTAATGGATCTCCCACGTCTTCTGTCTCTTGTCTTGGTGGTGCACTCTGATAGACTCTTTCCTGTCCATCTCTTGATGTTGTCTTCCCACTTATAGCGCTGTCTTCCCCTTGCACGTTTGCCTTCAACTCTCCCTTCTGTTATGGTCTTCTGCAAGGTGTTATGCCTTTTTATGTGGCCAAAGTATTTTAGCTGTCGAACTTTGACCTCCCTCATTAGTTCTCTTTTCATACCTAGATTTTCTAGGACCTCCTTATTTGTTCTTATCTCTTTCATGAGATACCGGGCCCCATTCTTCTCTATATCCACATTTCAAAGAGCCTCCATTTCTTTCTTTCCAACTGACTTATTCATCGTTCCTTGTTTCTTGCACCCTTACAGAAATGCCTGATTATATATAAAAACTTTTATGGATTCTCCGTTTTCATTAGAGAGATTACTGTTTTGGATGTCAGTATATGGTTTCATGTTGTTGAAATGTAAGCTTTGGCCAATCCTATTCTCTTCTTGATTTCTGTTTCACATCTGCCATCTTCTGTTTATGATATGACCGAGATATACGTATCTCTTGACTTGATTCCAGGATTACCCCATTTACCGCATTATCTTTTATTGTGGGGTTATCGTCTGTTTTCTACTATTTATGCATAGTTTTTGTTTTTCTCAATTTTAATGTTTCGATGTCCTATAGATTGGGAGTACAAAATTGGTCCTGTACATCTAATTTATAGGTTTGATAGTCAGAATAAGAAATATGGTAGTCCATAGTATGGAAGAAGTCTCACAGTGAAGGAGGTCTTATGATAACTGTGAATTAGGAAGTAAGAAGGGTATTATAAGCATGTAGTAATAGGAAAAAGAAGAGCTAGAGAGGAGTATATAGAGCATGTATTATAGGGATGTAAGAAAAGTTGTACAAAATGTAATAGGTAGAGCGAAAGGAAACCGAAAAAAAAATTATTAGGAGTCCGTAATAGGTGACTGAAGAAGAAATAATAGATTCATAAGTCATACAGAAAATTTACGTAGGTCCATTTATTTTGACATGTATTAGAGGCCGAGATGAATGTCTAAGGATAATGAGGCCATATTTAATGTTTAGAGTGAGTCATAATGTTTAGTAGGAGTCTATGATTTAAATAAATTTAGAGTAACATGCCGTAGGACGTTGTGTATCTGTTATTGATAGTGTTATGTTTGCAGTAGGCCAAATTGAAGGTGAGTACAGAATTGAGGATGGGTATACGCAAATGTTAAGTTGTTGAATGATGAGTCACAAAATCGGAAATAATGACACAGTCATACAAATTCATGATTTATTGGTGAATATTAGTTTGATACAAAGTAGAAAGGTGGAAATTGGTTTAACAATGATTGAGGTCCATGTGAATGATAAATTTGTAGTAATGTTATTACAGAAGAAATACGCTTATTGTAAAGGTAGGTTTTTAGTCCAAGTGAAAGTAAAGATTTAGTCCCTACGTTAGCCGGATATGAGGGGACGGTAAGTTGTAATATCTAAGTATGTCCCCATTAGGAAGTAGAATAGATAGTCCATGAGTTAGGCTGATTAAGTAGATTGAGTGAAGTAAAGACATATAAAATATGAAAATAAGAAAGTAAGTCCAAAATTAGTCTCACTAGGAGTGGTCTAGAGTATGAGAAAGGAGGTATTATAGACCAGAGTCGCAGTCCAACAATAAATAAATGTTAGATCAGTGAGAAAAGTCGATTAAATAGATAGGTCCCATATATTATACTGAGTGAAATCCTAAGTAGTGACGAAATAGCGGATAGATAGAACCTTAGTAAGTCTAGTTACAAGATTAAAGTCAAGAAGAATAGAGAAAAGTCAGAGGAGGTTGAATTTAATATAAGTTGTTTAACAAATAGGAGGAAAATTAGCAGTCCTAAGTCAGTCCATATTAAGAGAATATAGATAGGTTAGAAGGGAGGATTGTAAACAGGTCCATAGGTCCATATTCCTGACTCGATACGTTCACTTGCTGCACTAGTTCTTGTATCATGTGATTGCTGTGGATGCCATATGATGATGGATGGTATCCGCATGTCTCGTTTTGTGTAGTGTGTAGATGTGTTCAGTCAAAACAATGTTCATACAACTATAACAGGGCAATCCACATAGGACGTCAGTAAACTCACGACGTATAAAGTCAATGAGTCTTGAAACAGCCGTTGACGTTTTTCTTCATTATTTATTGTGGACGCCACAGTGACAAAATGGTTACGCAAATGTGTAGGCACATCAAACAGTCATTATACAAGCAAATATTCAATTACAGCAATAAGGGGTTACGAACCAGCATTAACATTTTTGTGGATTTGAGATTTTCAGATCTTTTTTCAGATATTTCAGATGCATGTTATATTTCATAGTGCTGTAAATGTAGTCAGGTGGAAAACTCCATCCTTTTCTATACAGCCAGGAGATAACCAGATGTATGAGATCAGTTCACTCTCCTTAGTCTGACTTCAGCAAGACAGACACGTCTGCCGAAGTATAAATAATGTCCTCAAAAATATCCTCTAGATAATAAAGGTTTTCCAAACCTAGTTCATTTAACAAAGTAGCAAGTAATGGTCATTGGTACATGCATCAACCGATGCAGTACAATGCAGCGACATGTGAGCTGGGAAAAAACATCTCGTGACGACGACTTTCGCAGACAGGCTATGAATCGAAATCGCTCACGACCCAAAATCAATAGAGTTAATGAAAATGTTAATTTACGTGCTTTCATGAAATACACAGAAAAGGAAATATCACGCCTTCCCGACATGGGGGAAAAACATAGGAGGTAATATTCTCGAATAAACGAAATATCCTTTAAGTGGGACTACTCATCCCAGACAGAACAAAAAAATGCGGAGTTCCCTCTTCAAACGAGGCATCTCTTTCGCCATTCCAAATCGCTCACTCCACTAGTGGTGGGCGGAAACCGATCGACCAAGAAGCAAGACAAGTCATGCGCAGTCCAGCGCAAAACGACCACAGCGCAAACTTAACTGCATTCGATACCAACGCGAGAAGACAAATGCTTACCGAGAAAAGTGACTATAAATTCCAAGCAGTTGTTGCCCTTGCGTTATAAAATAGATATTGAAATAAAACGATGTTGCGAGAATTTATCACGCAACATATCACCACCTCCTCCCGATAAAAAAAAAAAGTGGAACATATTTTTTTTTTTAAATATCAAAGAGCAAGCGATAAGCGGCTCAAAACGCACGAATTATGCGCTGATAATTAACTAAATTGCCAAACAATAGGATAATTATAGAGTGTCTGGTGAGGATATACCTCAACAGAAAAATAAATATGTCTCAAAAAATATTCACATCGGGGAGGTGTCACCAACACACATCACGTTAGCATGTAAACACAATATACGTATGCAAGTTACTATAATCATCATTAAACAGCATACTCTAATATTGTCTTTAAAAATGGATGTACAAATCTGATAGGAAATTTTAAATAGTACATTCTTTGACATGTAATGACATAAGTACATAGTAAAGTTAAACTACATGACGATCCAGGACATATGCTCTGGTATTCCGAGGGTAAGTACACAATCTAGAACTCGTAAGGTAAGTCCTCAGCTCAACAATGACATTCTGAGAAAGTACAAGCAATATAATGCTAATTAATAACTAATATGCTTCATAAGGTACAATACATTATTAATAATTATGGCTGTTTAGTAAACTAACGGCCCTTATATTAACTACTCAGTCCTCCTCTATCATCTTAAAAAACGAACAGAAGAAGATGACAACAAAGCACGATAGTGTGTACATATAAAGTAAGTACAGATGTGCTAATCTATTGTAGAAATATAGGTGTGTTATGACTCTGTAATATATAGAAATAGAGGACAGAAGTATTAGTTGGAGTCATGTGGGCATCTAGACAAAATGTCAGCCATCACATTATCCGCACCACGGATAGCTCGTACCGTGAAGTGAAAAGGTTGAAGAGCTATAGCATATCGAGTGGATCTCGAACTCTTCAAATTCTTAGTCTGAATAGCTGTAAGAGCTTTCTGATCAGTCTCTAGAATGAAATGTGCGCCCAGGAGGAATCTTTGTAGATTTAGAATTGACCAAACCATCGCTAACAACTCACGGTCTAAAACCGAGTAGTTCCTCTCTGCCGCATTTAGTTTTCTAGAAATGTACATAACAGGATGCAGAGTATTTGCATATTCTTGCATCAGTGCTGCTCCAATCCCAGTGGATGAAGCATCACTCCGAAGAACAAAAGTCCTATCAAGAGTAGGTAATCTTAAGATGGGAGGAGAAGAAAATATATTCTTGATTTGGTCTAGTGAAGATTGGCATTCTTCAGACCAACGGACCAGATTAGGCGAACCTTTCTTCAACAATGTTGAGAGAGGTGCCATGATCGAAGATAAATTTGGAATAAATCTCCCATAAAATTGAATTAAACCTAAGAGACTCCTAACTTGTTTCTTCGTTTTAGGAACAGAGATGTCAGTATTTTGGAAGTATTGTGGTCTTCTGTCTTCAAGAGACCATGACCAACACGATGACCCAGGAAAGAGATTTCACCAAAACCAACAAAAGCTTTAGAAGGTTTTGCTGTCAAATTATTCTCACGTAGAGTGGACAGTAAGTCATATAACCCTAAATAGTGATCTTCCCAGGTATCACTGAAGAGACAGATGTCATCTAAGTATGCGATGACATCCGAACGATGTGACAGAATTCGACGCATCATGCGAACGAAAGTGGCAGGGGCGTTCATGAGACCAAAGGCATAACATTCCATTGAAATAGACCCCTAGGTGTAGAAAAAGCAGTAAGAGGTTTGGCATGCTCTGCTAAAGGCACTTGCCAATAACCTTTAGACAAGTCAAGTTTAGTGAAGAATCTAGAATTAGAAAGTCTAATCAGTAGATCTTCTAACAAAGGCATCGGTTCAGCGACGAACTTTGTGACCTGATTCAATTTGCGATAATCAACGCAAATTCGTATGTTCTTATCCTTCTTCCGGACAATAACCATGGAAGAAGAATATGGTGAAGTCGATGGTTCAATTATATTTAATTGAATCATTTCATCCAATTCCTTTTCCACTTGCGACTGAAAGTGTATAGGAATAGGATACGGCCTAACCCTAATTGGATTATTGTCGGTAAGAATTATGTCATGTTCTATGACATCTGTGTGTCCAGGAATGTCAGTGAGAACATCCTGAAATGTTTGTAACATCGACGAGACTTGTCGATGTTCGTCACCAGAAAGATTAGGAGAAACAGAAACGTTTTTCCAAGATTCCGTGGACTGTAATGGAACCACTGGAAGGGGAAGGTTGACATCAGAGAAGGTAGCTTCCTCATCCTGAATGACAGACAGGGATGAATAATGACCGTGAGGTGCAGGAGAATCATCCGTTGCCTGGAAAATAGGCAGCAAATAGTCCGGACGTTCGTGAAATTCCGAAAGCATGTTTATGTGGAAAGTTTTATGCTTTCCATCAATATCGACCACATAGTCAACATCGGAAATCCGAGAGACTATTGCATACGGACCTTTCCATGCAATAAGCAGTCTATTTTCCCTACTGGGGAGTAGGACGAATGCTTTGTCACCTGGACAAAGTTGTCGTAGACATCTATTCTTGTTAGCAAACTGTCTTGCCTTCTCTTTAGCAATTTCTGATGAAGCAGTTGCTAGCTTACATGCCTCAATGATCTTTTGTCTAAGAGCAATGACATACTCATATGAGGATTGAGTTTCATCGCTAATATCATCGGCAGTGATGAGATCGTGTAATAAAGACAGAGGGCCGCGTGGACGCGCGCCAAAGACAAGTTCGAAGGGAGAAAATCCTGTGTGTTCATTAGGGACTTCTCTATAGGCAAAGAGAGCCGCGGGTAAAACCCTGTCCCAATCTTGAGGATGATCTTCAGTTATCTTACCAAGCAAAGTCTTGAGCGTTCTATTCAGACGCTCAACTAACCCATTAGACAAAGGATGGTAGATACTACTGAGAGATCGTTCAATATGTAAGGTAGACATTACCTGTGACATAGTGTCAGATATGAGTTGAGTGCCATGGTCTGACAATATTTCTCTGGGGAACCCCAAGCGAGAAAATATCAACCAAAGAGCATCTGCGATATCTGTAGTAGATGTGCTCTTAAGAGGAATAGCCTCTGGCCAACGTGTGCACATATCGACACATGTAAGGATAAACTGATGTCCTCTGGCCGACTTGACCTTAAAAGGGCCAATAATATCTATGGCCATTTTCTGAAACGGCCGAATAGGAATGTCAGCAGCCTGGATAGGCGCAGCATGTCGTGGTCCTCTAGATTTGACCTCCTGACATACCTTGCATGATCGGCAGTAAATACGAATGTCCTTATTGACAAAAGGCCAAAAGAAAGCCGCAAGGACTCTCGACTTCGTACGGGAAAAACCCATATGTCCAGCACATTGCGAGTCATGAGCATGTTGTAATATTTGGACTCTCATGCTCTTGGGAACAAGAATTTGCGAATGTGCCGACGTAGTCGAATCTTGTACCATACGTACAAGTACGCCGTTTCTCATTGCAATCCAAGAATTTCTATTTGTATCCTGATTCGGATCACCTTTCTTCGCAAGAACGAAGAATTTTTTTTAAAGAAGGATCTTCTTCTTGCAATTTTATGAAAGAGTCACGAGTGATTACTAAGTGACTATCTTGGCTATCAACTTCATTATCACTATTCAGTGAAGTTTCGGGTGTTTGTAGAGCTTGTGCTCTTGTAACCACTGCATTTGTAGCTTGCATGTTATTATCTTCCCAAGCAGCAATCTGCTGTGGGGTACACTCCCTAACTCCGTGAATACGACCAATAATAAGGTCCGCAATAGGATTAGGTAAGAGACAAGCATGCACATCTCCAGTAAAGAAAGGAGTGGCAATGCGAATTACAGCAGTAGGATATTTTTTTTCTAGAGTGCCGCCAAATGTGACACATTTAATAACCCTTCCTGTAGCACAAGATGGATCTACAAGCGATTGTCTAACACCAATAGTGGTGCATCCGGAATCGAAAAGTAGTGAGACCGGAGTATCATTAACAAGACCCTTATGTAGGATTAAAGAACCCCTCCCGTCATGCGCAACAGCAGCAGGAAGAGCGGGAAGTGGGTGACCACAACTCAAAGTAGTTATGGTACCCGGTTCGAATAAAGTACTGCATTGGGGGCATTTGTTTGCTCTCTCAAAGTCAAAAGGAGAACCAGTGACAGCGTCAAAGTTTTTATTATCAACACCATGATTACAGGCTCCCTCAGTTTCCTGTTGTACAGCATTAGCCTGCTGATATCTCTTTTTTTTGTGTTGAGATCTACCCCGACTATTATTACCTCTGAAGTTATCAAAGTTATTATTATCTCTGCAGTTATTATTGTCTCTATTGTAATTGTTATCCTGGTTCGAATTCCAGTTTCCACGATTACTATCATGTTCACATTGATGCGAACATCTATTTGTTTGGTTCTGAGGTCTTCGGCAGGAATAACCTCTATTACCATATCCTCTTTTGAAATGCTTATAATTATTAGGGTGATAGTAACGAGTACTATCAGGTTGTCTCCAATTCTTCGAAGAAGAATCACCATGAAATTGATTTCCATGATTTTGACAGAAATTACCGCTACCCTTTCTATCAAAATTTTGTTGGGATCTACGAGCAAAGTTTTGACCATACGGAGCTGCCGAAGCAACTGGTAAACCTTCTTTCACCTTAGAGTTACCCATGGTTATGTGTGGGTGCGCAGTTACGTATTGGCAACAGAAATCTTCCATTTCTTTTATTGTTTTAGGTTTACGTTCATGAGGGAAAGCAAGGAAAGACTCATTGACAGACGACATGACTTTGTCTCTAAGTATTAAGTCCATAAGTCCTTCATAAGTTTTTTCCGTCTTAGATAGTTCAACCCATCGTGAGAAAGTAATGCGTATTCTTGCACTAAACTCGGAGAATTCAACTCCATTTTCAGGTAACATGTTTTTAAATTGTAGACGATAGCCGTCTTCGTTAAGCTGATATTTCTTTAACAAAGCGGCCCTGACAACCTCATAATTGTTCTTGTCAGGTTCATCCACCATATTTAATATACTTAGAGCTTTACCTGTCAGTATCCCTGATAACTGATAAACATATTTTGCTTTCATTACTCATGCTTGTCAATTTCAATTTTTCCAACTCTAAAGCTAAGACCTTTTCTTCATGTTCCATTTTTGCTTTCTCTTTCCTCTCATCAGACTCTCTCTGTAATCTTCTTTCCTCAGCCTGAGCCTCTTTTTGAAGTCTTTCATTTTCAGCTTCTTTTTCAAGTCTTTTATTTTCAGCCTCTTTTTCAAGTCTTTTATTCTCAGCCTCTTTTTCAAGTCTTTTATTCTCAGCCTCTTTTTCAAGTCTTTTATTCTCAGCCTCTTTTTCAAGTCTTTTATTCTCAGCTTCTAGCTGTAGCTGGAGTTTTCTTTCCTCAGCTTCTGATTCCCTTTTTTGTTTTTCCATTTCCATTTGGAATCTTTTTTTCATCCACCTGCATCTGCAGTTTCTTTTGTTCAGCTTCCATATGCAGTTTCTTTTGTTCAGCTTCCATTGCTTTATCATATCGAGCAGTTGCAAATTCTTCTAACTTATCACCAGTCTTGCCAAGCAATTTACCCTGCTCAATAAAGTGCTCAAATGTAGACATGTTGTCTAACATATGAGTCCAAAACCTGAAATAATTAACTAATTTATTTCAAACCTAAGTGTAACAAGTCTTAATTAAGCACTTGTATATTCACATCACCTTATATTATCCCAGTCTCTGTGGGAAACAAGTCTCCAATCAAAGAACTTGTATATGAAATATCAGCACTCAATTCTTGATCATAAGTGCACTTCTCATTCAATAGTGCACGACACTATTCATCATTCATTTATCATCAGTGTAGTAGTAACAGTGCATTAGCATAGCCCATTAACTAATTACTATAACTGTAAACAATGACTATGTAAACACATGCAGAATGTAAACATTGAAAATGTAAACAATACAAACAATGTAAACAATAACAATGTAAACAATAACAAAGATCAGCAACAATACAAAAACTTTCGCAGAAATCAACTAAAAATAAAGCAGAAATTAATGAAATATCACAAAAAATGTGACGATATCTGCGATAGAATTAAACAAAATACATGACACCACAGTGTATAAACAAAAATGTTGTATGAAACTAAATTATAGACAAGAGTAGGCTAACAAATACAAACAAATCAAAACAAAACTAAAGAATGCGAAATAATAACGAAAACAATATTAAAACATGTCATCACAGCTAACATAAATAGCAACAGAAGTCGCTTAGCAAATTCCAGTATCGGAAGTTTGCTTACCCTACAGAAAACGCTCACAATAGACGATCTCTATGACGTGGCATAATCTAACGGAGACACCACCCAACCGAGAACCCGCTGAAATATAAACATATAAATATACAAATAACATATAGACATATAACATATAGAATGAGATGATACACAGAAGACTCAGCAGAAGTATAAGGGCACAGTTTACATACAAACAGGCCACTTAACTTATAGGCTTCCAATCGTCGAACAGCAGAAAAACGGATGTCAATCAAAGTCCTAAAGAGCGAAGCTCCAACGATGATGGCACATCTGAACTGCTTCCACTGCTAACACGATGGTACAAGAGCTTCTGAAGTACTGTGTGTTGAGTTGTTTCGGCACTTGACCTTCTAATCCAAAAGTAAGTTGATGGAAATCGGTACTTGGCCTTCTTCAGAAAACAACCCGTTTCAACCGGCACTTGACCTTCACAAAAACGACAGCACTGGAACCTTGACAGCAGCAACTTGCTTGACTTGCGTAAAAGATAACAGCAGTCCGAGTTATCCGGCAACATGTAACAACGCCGGGTACTGTCAAATTCTTGTTTCCGTCAAAAAATTGAAATTTTGACTTTTACCGGGCAACGCCGAGTACTTTGAAAATTTTGAAGATGTTGACTGTATTGAAGAATGTTAATTTCTTGAAGGATGCTGATGAATTCTTGTTGAAAATGAAGTGGGTAAGGGACCCCGTGTTTGCTAGTACCAGAATCAAACCAGCTTATGGCCACCAAATGATGCGTGATGCCATATGATGATGGATGGTATCCGCATGTCTGGTTTTGTGTAGTGTGTAGATGTGTTCAGTCAAAACAATGTTCATACAACAATAACAGGGCAATCCACATAGGACGTCAGTAAACTCACGACGTATAAAGTCAATGAGTCTTGAAACAGCCGTTGACGTTTTTCTTCATTATTTATTGTGGACGCCACAGTGACAAAATGGTTACGCAAATGTGTAGGCACATCAAACAGTCATTATCACAGCAACATTCAATACAGCAATAGACGGTAGACAGCATTACAATGATGAGTCAGATGCATGTTATATTTCATAGTGCTGTAAATGTAGTCAGGTGGAAAACTCCATCCTTTTCTATAACAGCCAGGAGATAACCAGATGTATGAGATCAGTTCACTCTCCTTAGTTTGACTTCAGCAAGACAGACACGTCTGCCGAAGTATAAATAATGTCCACAAAAATATCCTCTAGATAATAAAGGTTTTCCAAACCTAATTCATTTAACAAAGTAGCAAGTAATGGTCCTTGGTACATGCATCAACCGATGCAGTACAATGCAGCGACATGTGAGCTGGGAAAAAACATCTCGTGGCGACGACTTTCGGAGACAGGCTATGAATCGAAATCGCTCACGACCCAAAAATCGATAGAGTTAATGAAAATGTTAATTTACCTTGCTTTCATGAAATACACAGAAATATCACGCCTCCCGACATGTGGGAAAACACTAGAGGTATTATCTCGAATAAACGAAATATCCATTAAGAGGACTACACATCCCTGACAGAACAAAAAAATAGCGGAGATCCCCTCTTCAACGAGGCATCTCTTTCGCCATTCCAAATCGCTCACTCCACTAGTGGTGGGCGGAAACCGATCGACCAAACCACAAGACAAGTCATGCGCAGTCCAGCGCAAAAATGACCACAGCTCAAACTTAACTGCATTCGATACCAACGCGAGAAGACAAATGCTTACCGAGAAAAGTGACTATAAATTCCAAGCAGTTGTTGCCCTTGCGTTATAAAACAGACATTGAAACAAAACGATGTTGCGAGAATTTATCACGCAACACTCCTGTTCGCTTTCAGCTAACAACACGGTATCATCTGCATATCTAAGGTTGTTTATTGACCTTCCACTGATGTTCAGTCCTGGTATTTCTTGTATCTGTTTGAAAATTTTTTCGGTGTATAAATTAAATAGGCAGCGGGACAGCACACAACCTTGTCTGACACCTCTTTTTATGTCTATGTATGGTGAATAATTCCTTCCAGATCTTACTGTGGCAGTTTGCTCCCAATAAAGGTTACTGAGTATTCTTATATCTTTTCCATCAATACCTATGTCTTCGAGGCATTCAATTATTTTCTCATGATGGACTCTGTCAAAAGCCTTCTTATAGTCAATGAAGCACATATACATACTTTTTTGGACCGCTGTATATTTTTCTGCTAATATTCTTAGGCAAAATATTGCCTCTCTTGTTCCACTGTTCCGTCTAAAACCAAACTGCTCTTCCTGGATTTCGCTGTCTACTTTACTTTTTATTCTTTCCTGTATGATTTTGAGCAGTATCTTAATTGCATGACTCATCAGGCTGATTGTTCTGAAGTCTGAGCATTCTGTTGCATTTGGTTTTTTGGGCAATGTTATAAAAAACTGATGTCTTCATGTCGTGTGGTATATATCCTGTATTGTATACATCGTTGCATATTTCTGTGATTGTATCTACACCAAAGCTCTCCAGAGCTTCTATCATTTCAATTTTTATGTTATCCATGCCTGCTGATTTTCCTTTTTGTATCATATGAATGGCATTCTCTACTTCTGATCTGAGAATGTTTGGGCCTTCATTAGAATCTGGTGATGGTTTTTTACCTCTGTTGTCCTCGAATAATTCTTTTACGTATTCTGCCCATCTGTTTGATATGTCTTTCTCATCAAGTAATATTACACCATTTTTGTTCTTGATACAGCTTCCTCCTTGTGCAAACCGTGACCGATTTGATAATTTCTTTATTTCTTCATGCATATCTCTTGTCCTGTGCTTTGCTTCCAAGTCTTCTATTTCCTTGCATTTTGTTTCTATCCACCGTTCTTTTGCTTCTCTACACATAGTACGTATGTCATTGTCTATTGTTTTATATTCTGGAGTGTTTTTTGCTTTCTTTCTTTCGGTCATTTTATTCAAGATGTCATCTGTCATCCAAATTTGATTTTTCTTAGACTCCTTTTTAGGTAAATTTGCATTTGCTGATTGTATGCTTGTTTTTAAGCATTCCCATTTTGCGGTTGCTTTTTCTTCTGGGTTTTCTCTTCTATACTGCTCCATGCTTTCTGTCAATAATTGTTGATACACTACCAGATTAGAAACCCAGTTACTTTGCCTCAAGAAGCATATTACACATAGGGAATAGGTGTCTAAAGGTGTGTTTTATTTAAAATGTATAATCCAGATACACCTGAAGATGACCTTGTTTTAACAGAAGAAAGCTACAACAACAGATCACAGCGTGAAGATGATCACATGCGTTCTTTTAGAGATGAAGGCAATATGGATCAGGAACGGGTAAGGTACGACGAGTTTAGAACCTGCCAGAACAGGTTGGATACCTATGGAGACTGGCATCATGACTACCCACCAATCTTGCTTGCGCGTGCTGGATTTTTCTTCTTCGGTAATACCATTTCTTTTTTAAACGTAAACTACGTCTTTTCTTTCCTTTTGTCATGTTGTAAAGATGGTAATAATAATAATAGCCCCTTCAGTCATAACTGACTATGGTTTTATATTTTGACCCAAGATTCTAAAATATATACTCTAAAACTGGGTTTTTTTCAAATGCTGTTATGTCTGTCACGGAATTTCCCTTCCCTGGTTTGCTCAGGTGTATCTAATATGGGTCTTCAACTACCGTCGCACAAGATTACTCTTGGCAGAGCTGTGGATAGAAGGATAATGATACAGTGTTTCGGTTAACACGAACCGAACGTAAGAGTCTGACCCACTTCACCAGTACTATTCTACTGTATAAATGTACTGCAGATATTATAAGTTGAAGCATATGTAGGTTTTAGATGTTCAGGTTACGACTGACTGTAAATCTTCTGTATATTTGAATGTCTTGCTTGGGTTTAAAATATTATGTTCAATGATTTCATAACGTACGTCGTCATAAAGGCAGATTGTTGATGTTGTGTTTGAAAGGATGAGTATGGGAGTAGATGAATCTAGTCATTCATATACTTGGTAACCCTACCGGGATTGTTTCAAAGTTACCCAGTTGAGGCAACCTTTGTCATTTTTATGGTTGCCTTGACCTTGGGTGATTTATCATGTACACATGTTTTGGTCCCGATTGATGTTGCACACATGACAGGGATACTTGCTAGGACGCACTGTTAAGTCGGTGAGGGTATGCTGTTAGGTACCATATGGGCCTCCAACCTCTGAGGGGGTTCGGGCCTAGCACCCTTCGTTTTCTTTCTTCAAAGGGGGTGGGGGGAGGGTGGATGTCACAACGCTATTTTGTGGTTGCTTGCTTGTTGTTAATGACAAGGAAATTCGGGCGCAAACGATTTATTAGTGATTGGACTGCCGTCCCGTTTGGACGATATTCTATGCCAGCTTGATGCTGCCCATATTTCATTGAATATCTTGATACAGTGCCCGCCAGATTAGTCTTATGTTGGTGATATTTATTCTAGGGAAGTGATTATTTGCTCAGTGATGATTTTTGTGTAAGCTGAGAATTGGGTGTACGTACTTTTGATAGTCGTAGGTCATTAGTCACCCGTGTGTTACCGGGGCCCAAAAGGGGAGCAAATAATAGTAACACTGTTCCCTGCCAGGCATGTCGTAGAAAGCGACTAAGGAGGGTTTGGCATGGGGCTGGTTACCCCATCCTGTAAAAAATTTAAACCACAAAAAACTTCAACAAATATGGACAAGTCAAATAAAGAAAATAAAACACAGCCATCCAAGACAGGGGAAGGTCCTCTAGGAGGGAGGCATATGATGCAACACAGAGAAAGCCGAAAGGAGTCTGTGTTGCTGACTAACCTTCTTTCTTCTAGGAGAACTTCCAGATTTGGCACCTGGAATGTTCGGACATTAAACGAACAAGGGAAAGTGGCACAAGTAGCAGCAGAAATGAGGGAATATAAAATCGAGGTTCTGGGAATGTGTGAAACAAAATGGAAGGGGGTAGACAGGAAGAATTTGTGCTGTCCTCAGGACATGAAGACGAAAGTTCACACCACAGTGAAGGGGTAGCTCTTATGTTATCTAAAGAAGCGCAGAAAGCACTCATTGAATGGAAAGCTGTTGGACCCAGAATAATAACAGCTACTTTTAAAACAGCTAAAAAGAAAATACATGTAAATGTCATCCAATGTTATGCACCAACTAATGACAAAGAAGAGTCTGTGAAAGAAGCATTTTATACTAGACTACAGGAAATTATGGATAAAGTAAAAAGAAGAGACATCACAATTTTGATGGGTGACATGAATGCAAAGATAGGTACAGTCAACAGCGGATTTGAAGAAGTCATGGGAAAACATGGGCTAGGAATAATGAATGAATATGGGGAACTATTCTCAAACTTCTGTGCTTTAAATCAACTGGTTATAGGAGGAAGCATGTTTCCACATAAGAGAATACACAAGGCAACATGGATATCACCAGACCATAGAACAGAAAATCAGATTGATCATATATGCATAAACAAGAAGTTTAGATCGTCATTGCAGGATGTAAAGGTATATAGAGGAACAGATGTGGCGTCAGATCACCACCTTCTGATAGCCAAAGTAAAAATGAAACTCAAGAGATATGCAACAATGCAAAATTATAGACAACAATTTAATGTAGGACATCTAAGAAATCAAGAAATAAGAGACAGATTTGCAGTCACAGTATCCAACAAATTCCAAGTGCTCCAACAGCTGGAAGATGTAGAGAATACAGAAGACTATTGGCAGCAGGTCAAAACTGTATGGAATGAGACATGTGAAGAAATAATGGGGAAAGGGAACGACAACAAAAAGCATGGATAACAACAGAAACCATCATTAAGATAAAAGACAGAAGAAAAAAAACAAGAAAGCAGATTTAAACACAAGCAAAACCAGAAGTTCCAAAGCCAAGGCTCAAGAAGTGTACACAGAAGCAAACAAAGAAGTAAAAAGAAGTATCAAAAGAGACAAGAGGAAGTATATTGAGGAGTTGGCAAGAGAGGCAGATGATGCTGCAGCCAAAGGAAATATGAGAGAACTGTATAGCAGCACAAAGAAGCTAACAGGGAAATACAAGCAAAGAAGTTGTCTCATAAAAGACAAGAATGGAAAACTGCTCAGCAATATACAAGAGCAAATGAAGAGGTGGACAGAATATTTTGAGGACCTTCTCAATAGACCAGCTCCACAAAACCCCCCGGACATCCAGCCAGCAGAAGAAGAGCTACAAATCAACGGTGAAAGACAAACAAAGGAAGAAATAAAAAAGCCATAAAGCTTCTAAGAGATGGAAAAGCATCTGGACCTGACGGCATTCCAGCTGAGGCCATCAAAGCAGATATTGACACGGCTACAGAGATGTTATGTAAATTACTTGGTAGAGTCTGGGAAAAGGAAAAGATACCAGCAGAATGGAAGGAAGGATATCTGGTTAAGTTGTCTAAGAAGGGAAATTTACAAGAGTGCACAAATTATAGAGGAATAATGTTACTATCAGTGCCAGGAAAAGTATTAAACAGGATTATCCTTGAGAGACTAACAGAGTACATAGACAAGAAACTGAGAGATGAACAAGCAGGTTTTAGACAAAACAGATCTTGTACAGACCAGATTGCCACTTTGAGAATAATAGTTGAACAAAGTCTAGAATGGAATTCACCACTATACATTGGATTTGTGGACTATGAAAAGGCATTTGACAGTGTAGACAGAGAATCACTTTGGAAATTGATGAGGCATTATGGAGTTCCCCTGAAGATCATTAATTTAATAAAGAAAACATGAAGACATGACATGCAGAGTTCTTCACGAAGGGCAGCTTACGGAACCGTTTGGGATAAGAACAGGAGTGCGACAGGGATGCCTCTTGTCTCCATTCTTTTCTTACTGGCAATAGACTGGGTTATGAGATCATCGACAAAACACAACAGAAATGGAATCCAGTGGACTCTGACTAAACAGTTTGATGATCTGGATTTTGCTGATGATTTGGCTCTTCTGTCCCATAACCGTAATCAGATGCAGGACAAATTGAAAACACTCGATGAGAGATCACAGCAATTGGGTCTGAAAATACACAGGGGAAAGACAAAAATAATGAGAATAAATGCAGGTAATGATAACAGGGTTGAACTTAAGAAACACCAATACAAGATGTGGAATCGTACACATATCTTGGCAGTAATATAGACAAAGTTGGACGGACAGACAGCGATATCAAAATAAGAATACAAAAGGCAAGAGGAGCTTTCATTGCATTGGGAAATATATGGAGATCAAGAGAAATCGGATCCAACACGAAAATAAGAATCTTCAACTCAAATGTGAAGTCAGTCCTATTATATGGCTCTGAGACATGGAGAACAACAAAGACAACAACCAAAAAGCTACAGACTTTCATAAATGAGTGCTTGCGTAGAATAGAAGGATTAAAATGGTATGACAAGGTTACCAACGTGGAACTGAGAACAAGAACTAGACAAGTGCCAGTGGAACAAGAGATGAGAAGAAGACGATGGCGATGGATAGGACACACACTGAGGAGACCTGTTGATAGCATTACAAGGCAGTCCTTGTTCTGGAACCCACAGGGCAAGAGAGGCAGAGGTAGACCAAGAACACATGGAGAGTAGAGGAATATTGAAGGCTCTGTGAGAATAAGGATTTAGGAGAATGAGGTAGTAGATTCACAAGCGCTGGGAAGAGCAAGGACAGCCTCTTATTACGACAATATCTGTTTCTCACAGACTATTCCTATCTCTCTTCTGAACAAACAATTGTTTGTCAGTTCCAGTCGCTCAGGCGCACTCACCGATTTGGTGATTCTGTCGCACAACGTACATGAATACAGCCTACACAGATGGAAATGTTTGGAGTTTTGGGCCAGCCGACAACCAACACAAATAAAGATTAATACCTTTATTATCATAAAGCAGTCACAAATAATTATACATTTACAGTCAAAAATCAAAGGTTACAGAATACAAATATGATAAGGGAAGAGGGGGGTTTGAGGAGAAATATCCCATCCACCGTTTCCCGTTTGTATTTACTAACAGACAAGACCCGGTCCAAAAGACAAGAAAGGGAGGGGGGGGGGGGGGTGGTGATCAGAGATAGGCAATTTAACCCACTGGTAAATTTATTACTCTGAGGCAAGGGGTTACAGTAAAAGGGGGGGGGGGGGGGGGGAGAGGAAAAGCTAGGGTTCTCAAATGTCTCCCTTTAATCATACAAATTTTACGGGAGGGGGGAATGAACACAGTTACACAATCCCGCTAGGAGAAATCCCGTACAAGGAATATAATGCACCTTAATACTAGGTCGAACTAATTAAAAGGGTAAAGAAAAGATTAAATCTCCTTTCATTCAAAAAAAACACACTAGGGCTGGCCATCCCACAAACACACACGCAGACTTACCAAAATGGTGAATTCTGTCACTCTAGGAATTATTTACCACAGCAGCTAATACCGTGGAATAATGGACTGGTCCTCTTATTTCTTCCGTGTCAGGCCCCAGATTTAACGAGGTAACAAATAGTCTCAAAAAATCGCCAGACGGTGAAGCGTAAAGGCTACTGTTGGTTTAGATAAAGTTCCTAATGAATGGCACAGGCACTTGGCTAAGCGTGAGGTATGGTGTGGTTCCTAAAATTGGCACAGCTGGTGGAGATAACTTTCTTTTTCCGTAATGTCACAAGTTAAAAAAAAAAACACTGAGGTAAGTTCTTCTTCGGGGGGTGTAAAAAATTCACTGAATATACTTGACAGACAGGGTTCAGGTAGACCTATGTTTTTTCTTCACAAATAGGGCAGTGAATAAAATATGTTCTGCTTCCAGTTTTACTTTTAAGGAAGGACTATATGAACTAGTATTTTAAAAGTGTTTCTTGGGTGGCTTTATTCTCAGTTAAATTCAGAGGAGCGGGGCCCATTACAGGTCGCCACAAGTTTAGCTTTAAAAAAGGTTCATATGTTACTGGAGTTATCGAATTGAGTTGGCAGAACTCTGTATATAATTAATAATTGCTGGGATGCAGGTTGAATGATCGTTCTGAATGAAAGATAATCAAAACAAGAAATGCATTACAAATCATATTATAATCTGACACGCGATAAATTACAGTTAGCCTATTTTCTTTATTAGCGTCGTCAATTAACAAATCAGGAAAACTCCCCGTGAGTTAAAATAATTAAAAGCACATCTATCTATACAGAACTAAACTGGATTTACTGGTTATAATTCCTTTTAACGTCTGCAAAATTAATTTACGCGTCAAGTGTATTAGGAAATACTTTTAGCTGTAACATTAGTTTGCACTAGAACTTTGAAAATGGGTTTATTTAATAAGGTTAAATTTACACCACAATCCATGAAATAAATTGAAATAACTAGACCACTGATCACTCGAAGCTAATGTATAAATTACCGTCTGCGCAGAAAGAATACACTCCAATAGTCAACGAAGGTAGATGAAATCTAGCAGGAATCCGACTATGCTAGTGAAACTAGGATTCTGTCAGAACGAACGATAAAATGCAGTTTTCGGAGTTCTTTATTTATACTTCTCAAATGTAACTTAAATAGGACGTGTTAGGTTTTCACACTTTTCTTGAAGTCGAGCAGAATCCGAGGTACCTCGCCGTTGTGTTAACCGCTGCGATTCCTCCGTTTCCCCCGGTCTACCGATTTTCTTCGTCTCAGGCTGCTCGCATGAGAGTGCGAAAAATTTCTCGAGAAGCTAACTACGTTAGCTGGGAGTTCCCTGATTTCTTTAGATCGTATACCGCCCCACGTTGAATTCTGAAGATCAGCCTGGCTTTGATGGTACCGCTGTTCTGAGAGCTTTGGCAACTCCCACCAGGCGGGGTGACAGCCAGGTAAGAAATTGAACTGCTGTTAATTGCTCTAGAAACAGGAGTGAGTCTCTGGCCACGTCCTCTTTTGGGCCGGCGTTAAGGAAAAGATTGCTATAAATCGTTCTCAGAGATGGTTGAGGGCGTGATTTAACCTCCCATCAAAGGCCATGCGATCTCAAAAGTTCACAGAAGATAGCAGGCTACATATTAATGATCCAGCGTGTAAAGTTCTCGTGGAAATGCTGCATGCAGGTTAAAGTTACAACAGATGATCAGGGGTTCTAAAGTTATGAGAGGCCAATATTCTGTTGTCATCCATCGAGTCAGGGAAATTCATTTGTCATACTTAGACGTACGTCACAATCGTCCCCACTTTTGAGACATGGAAACTCGTTTTCATGTTTCATTTATGACAATGAAGCTGCCCTGATCGGTAGCTTTTGGATGATTGGCATCGTCGATTTTCTCCTCTTCCTCCGTGGTCCAGTTTCTACTCAAGAAGTCAGCTCCGACATTCTGTTTTCCTGGAATATATTCCACTTTGAAGGAATAAACACTCAATAGCAAGGCCCAACGCATTATCCTTGCGTTGAATTCCTTATTGGCACCCAGGAAAGCTAATGGAGCATGGTCTGTTTGCACCGTGAAAGAAGTACCATACAGAAACTCATGATGGCGTCTGATGCCATGAATCAGAGCGAGACATTCTCTTTCAACGACACTGTAGTTGCGTTCCGCTTTATTCAGTTTCCGACTGCCGTAAGCAACTGGGAATAGCAGGTTCGGGTCACTGTCCTCGGCTTGCAGCAATGTTGACCCGATGCCCTGACCTGACGCGTCAACTCTCAGTACGAAAGGTTTCTTAAGGTCAGGTAACCTTAGGATGGGGTATGCCGCCAACTGTCCTTTCAAAGTGCTGTATGCATGTTCGCACTTTTGATTCCACATGACCTTATCAGGACAACCTTTCTTGGTGAGGTCAGTCAGAGGTGCTGTCAGTCCGTTGAAGTTCTGGATGTATTTCTGATAGTAAGCACATAGTGATAAGAATGACCTGATGTCTTTCTTTGTTCGGGGTCTTTTTGCTGCCACTATTTTCTCCACGTTCTTCTTAATAGGCCAACTACAGCCGTGAGAAATAGTGTGCCCCAGGAAGTCCAGCTTTTCAAATGCGATGAGACATTTGCTAGGTCTGGCTGTGAGACCAGTTTCCTGTAGTCTCCTAAGGAGCATAGCGACTGTAGCAATATGTTCTTCGTAGGATTCCGATGCAATTAAGATGTCGTCCATGAAATTATGGATGTGGGGACTTTGCAAGGGTTCTAAAAGCTTTCTCATCATCCTGGTAAACACTCCTGGTGCGTTATGCAGTCCGAACGGCATCACATTAAATGTGTAATGTCCTTCACTAGTGCTGAAAGCTAGCAAAGGTTTAACTTCCTCCTTGACTGGTATTTGATAATAACCTTTACTGAGGTCAATCTTGGAGAAAATTGTTGCCTTGCTGAGCTTGGTGAACAACTCAGAAGCAGTTTGGAGCGGTTCAGGCTGGAATTCCGTTACAGCGTTTAGCAACCGGTAATCAATACACAGCCGAACTTCCTTATTGGGCTTCTGCAACAGCACTACACTCGAACTGTAAGGAGATGTAGACTCGCTGATAATTCCTGCCTGACGCAGCTTGTCTATTTCTCCGCGAAGTGCATCAGCTTTGGCGTACGGAATGGGGTATACTCTGGTTCGAACAGGGGTCTCGTTTGTTAATTTCATGTCAAATTCGATGAGATTTGTTCGACCAGGTACATCCGTTAAGACTGCACTGTACTGCTGTAGTAGCGCCCTGGTTTCTGTTTGTTGTTCTGGTGAGAGATTGTCGCCGAACTTGACATCTTTAAAGGATTCTGTGGGTTGCAATGGGTACTCCATGCAACCATCATCATCTTCCTCGTCTTCCGTTGCTATGGCGACAGCCAGGAGATGCTCGGAGGATGGCACTGGTCTTTTCAGATATTTCTTGAGCAGATTTATGTGGAAGACCTTCTCCTTTCCTTTAATGGAGATCTTGTAATTAGTACGTGAGATCTTTTTAAGGACGGTAAACGGCCCTTGCCATCCGATGCGAAGTTTATTGCTTCCGGTTGGGAGTAGCAACAAAACTTTCTCCCCTGGTTGGAGCTCTCTCTCTTTTGCAGCTTTGTTGTATCTTTTAGCATGTTTAGCGCGGGCTTTCGTAAGGTTTGTTGTAGCTAGATCCCATCCTAGCTTTAGCCTTTCCTTGAGCTCAGATACATACTTGCTTGCAGAGACGACTGTCTCGTCAGCCTTTTGGTCTGTCAGGGACCGAAGTAAGGCTTCTAGTGGCCCCTTAATAGGTCTGCCAAATAAAAGTGTAGCTGGCGCGAATCCCGTAGACGCTTGGGGAACCTCTCGGTAGGCGAATAAGGCAGCCGATATATATAGGTCCCAGTCTTCCGGTTTCTCCTGACCCAGCTTACGTAACATGGTGGTGAGGGTGCCGTTAAAACGTTCCACGAGCCCATTTCCGGCCGGATGATAGGGACTTGTGTGGATATGTTTGGCCCTCAAGATCTTAAAGATCTCCTCCATTAACAGGCTACGGAATTGGGATCCATTGTCCGTCAAAACTTGTTGAGGGAATCCCAACCGTGTAAAGATTTGCACGAGGGCTTCTGCGACATGCTTGGAATCTATGCATGTTAGCGGTACAGCTTCGGCCCACATTGTGCAAGTGTCGACTAAAGTCAGGATGAACCTGTGCTTTCTTTTGGTCCTTTCCAGGGGTCCAATGATGTCGACAGCAACCCGTTCAAATGGAGTCCCTACTATTGGCATTTGCCCCATGGGTACTGGGGGTGTCAAGTGCTTGGGTGCTACCCGTTGGCACTGGGCGCAGGATTTCACATACCTGATAATGTCAGAGTTCATTCCTGGCCACCAATAGTGGGTTTTTATTCGCTGAATAGTGGCGTTTGTCCCATATGTCCGCTAAAGGGAAGAGAGTGCCCCATCTCTAAGATCTGGCTTCGGTACTGCGTCGGTACTAGGAGCTGGTTATTCCCCGTGTCCGGGTTGCCCGTTCTACGATACAATACGCCATCCTTAGAAAAGATGTCTCCGTTGTGTCTGGGGTCCTTAGCCATGGGCAGTCTTTTAAAGCAGGGCTCCAGAGTAGGGTCCTTTTGTTGCGCCTCCTTCAGTTCATTCGGCAACAAATTTGGCGCAGGCTCCCTCTCTTGCTTGGCTTGCCCTCTTGTGGTTACCGCTGCCACAATCGGCTCCTTTGGTCTCCCAATAAACACATATCTACATCCCAGGATAACTGGGTAGATAGGATCATCCATAATGGCCGCTTTAATAACCCCTCTGACAAAGTCAGAGTGTATTTCTACCAGTGCGATAGGCAGCGTCCTGGGCGCATCACTCTTAAAAACTCCACTAAGTTTGACGGTTTCCTCTGTCTCCTGACCTGGTTTGACTAGGTGTCTAGCAACAATACAACTAAAACTTAATCCAGTGTCAAAGAGACAAGTGGTTGAGGTACCATTCAAAATTACAGTTCCTCGAGTTGAGGGTCGGTCCCCCTCAGGTTGAGAATCACTGACATTGACTCTACCTTTCGAGGCTGTATGCAAACATCCAACGCGGTTAGGCCCGGTCTGCTTGCCCTGATCAGACGTTCCTGGTGTAGGGGTCTTTCCTTTTCCTTGACCTTGGTGGCCGCGCTGCCACGTAGGCTTGGTGGGTTGATCAGAATTGTTGTTGGGGGGGGGGGGGGGGAACCCGGGGTTTGTAGAATTTCGATTTTTCCTGGGGAGGTCTCTGGGTATTATTTTCTCGTTGGTTATAATTCTGAGAGGAATTAGAAGAATAGGATGACTGCTCTAGATTTTGTTTTCGAGATGGCTCATCTGTGGGTTTACGTTTAGTGCTGGGAAGTTCGGCCATTGCATTGGTATAGCGTTCGCCTTATTGAGGATGTCCTCAAGCCTGACTGCGCCCTGTTCAGCCAAAAATCTACGGGTTTCGTTTGACAAAGTTGCCTTTATCTGTTCCACAAGAACAAGTTCAAGTAGTCCCTCATATGTAAGAGGTAGGTCAGATAATTCAATGCACTTTGTCAAATAGCCCGTGAGACGTGAAGAGAATTGTGGGAATGTTTCCGTGCTCTCTTTTCGGCTGTTCCTGAACATTTGCAGGAATTTTCGGGCGGTCATCTCAAACCGTTCTAGCAAGGCCTTTTTCAGCATGTCGTAATCATGTTGGTTGGTTCCCAGCTTCGTGTACACGTCATAAGCATTAGCTTTTAGTGACGTTGAGAGCTTAAGTGCCCAGCGGGAACTCTCTAACCCATACAGATTCGCGAGCCTTTCGAATTTTTCTAGGTAGCTGTCAATTTTTTCATTAGGGCTAGGAAAAGATTCTAAAGCAAAAGACATCGCCGCTAATTGAGGCAGAGATGAGTGCTGGAGAGGTCCATTGACTGAGACTGGGGCGAAGACGGCTCTCCGTTATTCGGAGTAGAGGCGCCCCGACTCTCTAAAGCCTTAAGCGCCAGTTCATGTTGTCTTTCTCGCTCTCTCTCTCTCTTTCCCTGCGAGCTTCCATCTCTGCCTCAATTTTCTTCTGCTCCAATTGACGATCGTCCGCTTCTTTCTTCCTAGCTTCTGCCCTCTCTTCTCTCTCTTTTTCTTCCTTCCTCTCAGCTTCTGCTCTTTGTTTCTCTTCCTTCCTCTCTGCTTCTGCTCTTTGTTGCTGCGCGTCATATATTTCCAATTCCTGGTTGATAAACAGATTCGCCGCTTCTGCGTCTAAGCCTGCCTCTTTCGCTTCCAGCCTCAGGATGGATCTCATCTGTATCCTCTCTGCCATTGTTAAAGAATAAGATGTAGTATGACTAGAGAATAGTACGAAAGAACAAGAAGGGAAAAAAATTCAAAGCCGCTACGAGAAAAAACGAAAGTAAAAAACAATTTACTTAATGACCTCGTGTGTTAACTTATCGCCGCTATTATTGTCACTTAAGACTTTTAACGCAAGCAACTATGCCAATTAAATTAGTAAGTTACACTAGAAAAAAAAATCTACTATTACTAACAGTAGAGAAATATTTATATTAAAACAATTTAAAAGGAAAAAAAAAACATTTCCCAGAAAATGTTAATTCTCTAACAACAAACTCCGTCCCTGAAGACAATTTTGAGATGAGACGTAGTTAACTTAATTTTTTTTAAATCAGAACAATCCGTCTTTAGCTTAGCTCAACTCAAACGCTTCAAAACCTTTAGTGATTGTAAAACAATCACGCAGTCCCAGCAATTATATAACCAAAAAATTTCAATTCCCTCTGCCAGAGAATACAAAGGTGACAAATCTTTTATAATCACTAACTGCCTGCTCCTGTGGAAAAAAACAAACCTGTCATAATTATTGTGTGGTCGGCCCAAATACTGAACGGCTTGGTCTAGGGGAAGTAATTACTTTTAAAGATTATACCCTACTTCACAAAGACAATCAACCACACTCTATTTTAACTAGGTTCAGAATCTCGAACGAGCTAACCATATATTGTCGTAATTTTTATCTGAGAGGGTGCTGATGGATATTGGTCCCTTTAGAGTGTAGAGGAATATTGAAGGCTCTGTGAGAATAAGGATTTAGGAGAATGAGGTAGTAGATTCACAAGCGCTGGGAAGAGCAAGGACAGTCTCTTATTACGACAATATCTGTTTCTCACAGACTATTCCTATCTCTCTTCTGAACAAACAATTGTTTGTCAGTTCCAGTCGCTCAGGCGCACTCACCGATTTGGTGATTCTGTCGCACAACGTACATGAATACAGCCTACACAGATGGAAATGTTTGGAGTTTTGGGCCAGCCGACAACCAACACAAATAAAGATTAATACCTTTATTATCATAAAGCAGTCACAAATAATTATACATTTACAGTCAAAAATCAAAGGTTACAGAATACAAATATGATAAGGGAAGAGGGGGGTTTGAGGAGAAATATCCCATCCACCGTTTCCCGTTTGTATTTACTAACAGACAAGACCCGGTCCAAAAGACAAGAAAGGGGGGGGGGGGGGGGATCAGAGATAGGCAATTTAACCCACTGGTAAATTTATTACTCTGAGGCAAGGGGTTACAGTAAAAGGGGGGGGGGGGGGTAGAGGAAAAGCTAGGGTTCTCAAATGTCTCCCTTTAATCATACAAATTTTACGGGAGGGGGGAATGAACACAGTTACACAATCCCGCTAGGAGAAATCCCGTACAAGGAATATAATGCACCTTAATACTAGGTCGAACTAATTAAAAGGGTAAAGAAAAGATTAAATCTCCTTTCATTCAAAAAAAAAACACACTAGGGCTGGCCATCCCACAAACACACACGCAGACTTACCAAAATGGTGAATTCTGTCACTCTAGGAATTATTTACCACAGCAGCTAATACCGTGGAATAATGGACTGGTCCTCTTATTTCTTCCGTGTCAGGCCCCAGATTTAACGAGGTAACAAATAGTCTCAAAAAATCGCCAGACGGTGAAGCGTAAAGGCTACTGTTGGTTTAGATAAAGTTCCTAATGAATGGCACAGGCACTTGGCTAGGCGTGAGGTATGGTGTGGTTCCTAAAATTGGCACAGCTGGTGGAGATAACTTTCTTTTTCCGTAATGTCACAAGTTAAAAAAAACACTGAGGTAAGTTCTTCTTCGGGGGGTGTGTAAAATCCACTGAATATACTTGACAGACAGTGTTCAGGTAGACCTATGTTTTTTTCTTCACAAATAGGGCAGTGAATAAAATATGTTCTGCTTCCAGTTTTACTTTTAAGGACTATATGAACTAGTATTTTAAAAGTGTTTCTTGGGTGGCTTTATTCTCAGTTAAATTCAGAGGAGCGGGGCCCATTACAGGTCGCCACAAGTTTAGCTTTAAAAAAGGTTCATATGTTACTGGAGTTATCGAATTGAGTTGGCAGAACTCTGTATATAATTAATAATTGCTGGGATGCAGGTTGAATGATCGTTCTGAATGAAAGATAATCAAAACAAGAAATGCATTACAAATCATATTATAATCTGACACGCGATAAATTACAGTTAGCCTATTTTCTTTATTAGCGTCGTCAATTAACAAATCAGGAAAACTCCCCGTGAGTTAAAATAATTAAAAGCACATCTATCTATACAGAACTAAACTGGATTTACTGGTTATAATTCCTTTTAACGTCTGCAAAATTAATTTACGCGTCAAGTGTATTAGGAAATACTTTTAGCTGTAACATTAGTTTGCACTAGAACTTTGAAAATGGGTTTATTTAATAAGGTTAAATTTACACCACAATCCAATGAAATAAATTGAAATAACTAGACCACTGATCACTCGAAGCTAATGTATAAATTACCGTCTGCGCAGAAAGAATACACTCCAATAGTCAACGAAGGTAGATGAAATCTAGCAGGAATCCGACTATGCTAGTGAAACTAGGATTCTGTCAGAACGAACGATAAAATGCAGTTTTCGGAGTTCTTTATTTATACTTCTCAAATGTAACTTAAATAGGACGTGTTAGGTTTTCACACTTTTCTTGAAGTCGAGCAGAATCCGAGGTACCTCGCCGTTGTGTTAACCGCTGCGATTCCTCCGTTTCCCCCGGTCTACCGATTTTCTTCGTCTCAGGCTGCTCGCATGAGAGTGCGAAAAATTTCTCGAGAAGCTAACTACGTTAGCTGGGAGTTCCCTGATTTCTTTAGATCGTATACCGCCCCACGTTGAATTCTGAAGATCAGCCTGGCTTTGATGGTACCGCTGTTCTGAGAGCTTTGGCAACTCCCACCAGGCGGGGGGTGACAGCCAGGTAAGAAATTGAACTGCTGTTACTTGCTCTAGAAACAGGAGTGAGTCTCTGGCCACGTCCTCTTTTGGGCCGGCGTTAAGGAAAAGATTGCTATAAATCGTTCTCAGAGATGGTTGAGGGCGTGATTTAACCTCCCATCAAAGGCCATGCGATCTCAAAAGTTCACAGAAGATAGCAGGCTACATATTAATGATCCAGCGTGTAAAGTTCTCGTGGAAATGCTGCATGCAGGTTAAAGTTACAACAGATGATCAGGGGTTCTAAAGTTATGAGAGGCCAATATTCTGTTGTCATCCATCGAGTCAGGGAAATTCATTTGTCATACTTAGACGTACGTCACAATCGTCCCCACTTTTGAGACATGGAAACTCGTTTTCATGTTTCATTTATGACAATGAAGCTGCCCTGATCGGTAGCTTTTGGATGATTGGCATCGTCGATTTTCTCCTCTTCCTCCGTGGTCCAGTTTCTACTCAAGAAGTCAGCTCCGACATTCTGTTTTCCTGGAATATATTCCACTTTGAAGGAATAAACACTCAATAGCAAGGCCCAACGCATTATCCTTGCGTTGAATTCCTTATTGGCACCCAGGAAAGCTAATGGAGCATGGTCTGTTTGCACCGTGAAAGAAGTACCATACAGAAACTCATGATGGCGTCTGATGCCATGAATCAGAGCGAGACATTCTCTTTCAACGACACTGTAGTTGCGTTCCGCTTTATTCAGTTTCCGACTGCCGTAAGCAACTGGGAATAGCAGGTTCGGGTCACTGTCCTCGGCTTGCAGCAATGTTGACCCGATGCCCTGACCTGACGCGTCAACTCTCAGTACGAAAGGTTTCTTAAGGTCAGGTAACCTTAGGATGGGGTATGCCGCCAACTGTCCTTTCAAAGTGCTGTATGCATGTTCGCACTTTTGATTCCACATGACCTTATCAGGACAACCTTTCTTGGTGAGGTCAGTCAGAGGTGCTGTCAGTCCGTTGAAGTTCTGGATGTATTTCTGATAGTAAGCACATAGTGATAAGAATGACCTGATGTCTTTCTTTGTTCGGGGTCTTTTTGCTGCCACTATTTTCTCCACGTTCTTCTTAATAGGCCAACTACAGCCGTGAGAAATAGTGTGCCCCAGGAAGTCCAGCTTTTCAAATGCGATGAGACATTTGCTAGGTCTGGCTGTGAGACCAGTTTCCTGTAGTCTCCTAAGGAGCATAGCGACTGTAGCAATATGTTCTTCGTAGGATTCCGATGCAATTAAGATGTCGTCCATGAAATTATGGATGTGGGGACTTTGCAAGGGTTCTAAAAGCTTTCTCATCATCCTGGTAAACACTCCTGGTGCGTTATGCAGTCCGAACGGCATCACATTAAATGTGTAATGTCCTTCACTAGTGCTGAAAGCTAGCAAAGGTTTAACTTCCTCCTTGACTGGTATTTGATAATAACCTTTACTGAGGTCAATCTTGGAGAAAATTGTTGCCTTGCTGAGCTTGGTGAACAACTCAGAAGCAGTTTGGAGCGGTTCAGGCTGGAATTCCGTTACAGCGTTTAGCAACCGGTAATCAATACACAGCCGAACTTCCTTATTGGGCTTCTGCAACAGCACTACACTCGAACTGTAAGGAGATGTAGACTCGCTGATAATTCCTGCCTGACGCAGCTTGTCTATTTCTCCGCGAAGTGCATCAGCTTTGGCGTACGGAATGGGGTATACTCTGGTTCGAACAGGGGTCTCGTTTGTTAATTTCATGTCAAATTCGATGAGATTTGTTCGACCAGGTACATCCGTTAAGACTGCACTGTACTGCTGTAGTAGCGCCCTGGTTTCTGTTTGTTGTTCTGGTGAGAGATTGTCGCCGAACTTGACATCTTTAAAGGATTCTGTGGGTTGCAATGGGTACTCCATGCAACCATCATCATCTTCCTCGTCTTCCGTTGCTATGGCGACAGCCAGGAGATGCTCGGAGGATGGCACTGGTCTTTCCAGATATTTCTTGAGCAGATTTATGTGGAAGACCTTCTCCTTTCCTTTAATGGAGATCTTGTAATTAGTACGTGAGATCTTTTTAAGGACGGTAAACGGCCCTTGCCATCCGATGTGAAGTTTATTGCTTCCGGTTGTAAGTAACAACAAAACTTTCTCCCCTGTTTGTAGTTCTCTCTCTCTTTTGCAGCTTTGTTGTATCTTTTAGTATGTTTAGCGTGGGCGTTCTTATGGTTGGTATTGGCTAGATCCCATCCTAGCTTTAACATTTCCTTGAGCTCAGATACATACTTGCTTGCAGAGACGACTGTCTCGTCAGCCTTTTGGTCTGTCAGGGACCGAAGTAAGGCTTCTAGTGGCCCCTTAATAGGTCTGCCAAATAAAAGTGTAGCTGGCGCGAATCCCGTAGACGCTTGGGGAACCTCTCGGTAGGCGAATAAGGCAGCCGATATATATAGGTCCCAGTCTTCCGGTTTCTCCTGACCCAGCTTACGTAACATGGTGGTGAGGGTGCCGTTAAAACGTTCCACGAGCCCATTTCCGGCCGGATGATATTGACTTGTGTGGATATGTTTGGCCCTCAAGATCTTAAAGATCTCCTCCATTAACAGGCTACGGAATTGGGATCCATTGTCCGTCAAAACTTGTTGAGGGAATCCCAACCGTGTAAAGATTTGCACGAGGGCTTCTGCGACATGCTTGGAATCTATGCATGTTAGCGGTACAGCTTCGGCCCACATTGTGCAAGTGTCGACTAAAGTCAGGATGAACCTGTGCTTTCTTTTGGTCCTTTCCAGGGGTCCAATGATGTCGACAGCAACCCGTTCAAATGGAGTCCCTACTATTGGCATTTGCCCCATGGGTACTGGGGGTGTCAAGTGCTTGGGTGCTACCCGTTGGCACTGGGCGCAGGATTTCACATACCTGATAATGTCAGAGTTCATTCCTGGCCACCAATAGTGGGTTTTTATTCGCTGAATAGTGGCGTTTTGTCCCATATGTCCGCTAAAGGGAAGAGAGTGCCCCATCTCTAAGATCTGGCTTCGGTACTGCGTCGGTACTAGGAGCTGGTTATTCCCCGTGTCCGGGTTGCCCGTTCTACGATACAATACGCCATCCTTAGAAAAGATGTCTCCGTTGTGTCTGGGGTCCTTAGCCATGGGCAGTCTTTTAAAGCAGGGCTCCAGAGTAGGGTCCTTTTGTTGCGCCTCCTTCAGTTCATTCGGCAACAAATTTGGCGCAGGCTCCCTCTCTTGCTTGGCTTGCCCTCTTGTGGTTACCGCTGCCACAATCGGCTCCTTTGGTCTCCCAATAAACACATATCTACATCCCAGGATAACTGGGTAGATAGGATCATCCATAATGGCCGCTTTAATAACCCCTCTGACAAAGTCAGAGTGTATTTCTACCAGTGCGATAGGCAGCGTCCTGGGCGCATCACTCTTAAAAACTCCACTAAGTTTGACGGTTTCCTCTGTCTCCTGACCTGGTTTGACTAGGTGTCTAGCAACAATACAACTAAAACTTAATCCAGTGTCAAAGAGACAAGTGGTTGAGGTACCATTCAAAATTACAGTTCCTCGAGTTGAGGGTCGGTCCCCCTCAGGTTGAGAATCACTGACATTGACTCTACCTTTCGAGGCTGTATGCAAACATCCAACGCGGTTAGGCCCGGTCTGCTTGCCCTGATCAGACGTTCCTGGTGTAGGGGTCTTTCCTTTTCCTTGACCTTGGTGGCCGCGCTGCCACGTAGGCTTGGTGGGTTGATCAGAATTGTTGTTGTTGGAGGGGGGGGGGGGGGGGTATCGGGTTTTGTAGAATTTCGATTTTTCCTGGGGAGGTCTCTGGGTATTATTTTCTCGTTGGTTATAATTCTGAGAGGAATTAGAAGAATAGGATGACTGCTCTAGATTTTGTTTTCGAGATGGCTCATCTGTGGGTTTACGTTTAGTGCTGGGAAGTTCGGCCATTGCATTGGTATAGCGTTCGGCCTTATTGAGGATGTCCTCAAGCCTGACTGCGCCCTGTTCAGCCAAAAATCTACGGGTTTCGTTTGACAAAGTTGCCTTTATCTGTTCCACAAGAACAAGTTCAAGTAGTCCCTCATATGTAAGAGGTAGGTCAGATAATTCAATGCACTTTGTCAAATAGCCCGTGAGACGTGAAGAGAATTGTGGGAATGTTTCCGTGCTCTCTTTTCGGCTGTTCCTGAACATTTGCAGGAATTTTCGGGCGGTCATCTCAAACCGTTCTAGCAAGGCCTTTTTCAGCATGTCGTAATCATGTTGGTTGGTTCCCAGCTTCGTGTACACGTCATAAGCATTAGCTTTTAGTGACGTTGAGAGCTTAAGTGCCCAGCGGGAACTCTCTAACCCATACAGATTCGCGAGCCTTTCGAATTTTTCTAGGTAGCTGTCAATTTTTTCATTAGGGCTAGGAAAAGATTCTAAAGCAAAAGACATCGCCGCTAATTGGGCAGAATGAGTGCTGGAGAGGTCCATTGACTGAGACTGGGGCGAAGACGGCTCTCCGTTATTCGGAGTAGAGGCGCCCCGACTCTCTAAAGCCTTAAGCGCCAGTTCATGTTGTCTTTCTCGCTCTCTCTCTCTTTCCCTGCGAGCTTCCATCTCTGCCTCAATTTTCTTCTGCTCCAATTGACGATCGTCCGCTTCTTTCTTCCTAGCTTCTGCCCTCTCTTCTCTCTCTTTTTCTTCCTTCCTCTCAGCTTCTGCTCTTTGTTTCTCTTCCTTCCTCTCTGCTTCTGCTCTTTGTTGCTGCGCGTCATATATTTCCAATTCCTGGTTGATAAACAGATTCGCCGCTTCTGCGTCTAAGCCTGCCTCTTTCGCTTCCAGCCTCAGGATGGATCTCATCTGTATCCTCTCTGCCATTGTTAAAGAATAAGATGTAGTATGACTAGAGAATAGTACGAAAGAACAAGAAGGGAAAAAATTCAAAGCCGCTACGAGAAAAAAACGAAAGTAAAAAACAAAGCCGTGTGTTAACTATTCGATTATTGTCAAAAAACGAAAACTATGCCAATTAAAAGTAAGTTACACTAGAAAAAAAAATTTACTATTAATGACAATTTAAAAGGAAAAAACATTTCTTTAAGAACCTAGCAATAAAGCAATCACCAGCCCTTGCAGTGGTGGTTCATGAAACCATCATTCTATATGCTTCAAAAATTTCCCGAAATTTGTGTATTGTATAGAAATAAGTATTAATACAATTATTTACACTACATTTCCTTCAAAATAGTTCCCTTCGGCAACTACACACTTTTGCCAAGTCCATTCTTTGACACCTCTCTCAGCTGCTTTGTCGCATTGGTGATAACGTCATCAGCATCCTTGAATCTCTGCCCTTTCAGTGCCGATTTTAGGCGACGGAACAAGAAAAACCAGGCAGTGCCAGGTCGGGAGAATATGGAGGATGTTCCAGGGCAGTCACATTGTGCGTTGCGAGATACTGCTTCACCAGTAGGGATCGATGTGCTTGCGCATTGTCATGCAGCAGAACCCAACTGTTTGTTCTCCATTTTTCTGGGCGTTTCCTTCTGATTGCATCTCTTAGACGACGGAGGATATCATCGTACATTTCCTTGTTAACATTTCAGGAATGAATTCATGGTAGACAATACCCTGGGAGTAAAAAAAAACTTCCAACATAACTTTTCCTTTGCTCTTGTCCGAACGAAATTTTTGGGTCCGGGGAGATGAGGGTGATTTCCATTGAGAGGACTGACGTTTTGTCTGAGGATCGTATAAAAAACACCACGTCTCGTCTCCTGTGATTATGTTGTTGAGAAAATTGCTATATTGATCAGCCACAGTGATTAGGTCTCCTGCCAGTGTCAATCTCGTTTCTTTCTGTTCAGGAGATAACATTTTGGGAACCATGTGTTGACAAACACGGTGCATGTGCAGTTCATTGTGGAGAATATTGTGACAACTTCCAACTGATATTCCAACTTCTGAGGCTATTTTATCTACACTAAGTCTTCTGTCAACACGTTCCGAACACGCTCACTGTTTTCATTGTTTATCGAGGTAGGCGGTCGTCCACTACGTGGATCATCATCGACACTAACACGACCTTCACGGAAACGCTTGTGCCACTCTAAAACTTGCGATTTCTTCATTGCGGTATCAACAAATGCTTTATTAAGCAAGGTTACTGTCTCTGAGGGTGACTTCTCAAGCAAAACACAAAATGTGACATTTGTACGATGTTCAATCACGGACATTTTCAACTCCTACGATGCTACGTGCACACCACACAAACAAACTTCTGTAACTTCTGTTTGAGATTACATGTGAAGGTTACATCAGTGATACGGCCGTCCATTCGTTGTAGTTATATATATGTGCGGAACAATGTCCGTGGCCAAATACAAATATAGGGGTATGGCGACAGACACGTATCAACGTTATTCTTCAATGCAAGCCAAACTCCTCTTGGACGTTAACAGGATACACTTTATTTAGGTACATTGAGATAACTCCGTTATACATCATAATAGGTTCACGCCCAATGGCAAAGGCAGTAATATGCAATCTTCATAAAGTCGTAAGGCAGTCCGTTTCGCTATGGAGACGCTGTCCTTGCATTTTTCACCAGTTTAATATATTATACATTCGACACAATAATGAAAAGTACTTCCTGACATTCAATGAAGCTAGGTACACCTCAACAGAGTATATTGGTGCCCCAGTGACAACAAAATACAGGTTAGGCACATTAGACTGCAGGAGCAAAATACACATGCGACCGATCTACTCAAAACACAATCGGCATCTCCTTTTGCAGACGACCACCCCACGTCTGCTTCAAAATTCGCGTCTGCTTCTACACCATATCGGTATGACGTCACTTCATTTATTAGTGAGTAATTCCGTATAAAATTATCAGAAAAGGAGCCCTGTCGAGCTTAATATAATACCTACATAATTGTTATGAATTTGAATCATAACAATCAGCCATGTCGTTTCCTCAAGGTCACTACCAACTTATAAAACTATAATCTCCATGACATAATCACTCATTCAAACATTAGTAGACTATTCCGGGAACGTTTTGAAGCTGCCTCGTATTAGTTTACATGTTAGTAATGAAAAATATGGAATGGAAAATATACAACTTTCGCCAATCTTGGCTCACAGACTGTTTGCTCAGAGAAATAAAGACACTTGACTAGGCCTCTTACACGTTTCAGGGGTGTTGTTATGTTAACAATGAATTCCCACTATGACTCCGTGTTTTCGGTTTCCGTAGATCCCGGTTTTCCTTATTAAAATGATAGAGATTTCCTGTCTGTTTAAGTCCTTCAAAATACTCTAACAAATGTCAGGTCTGATAAATCTGACTCTAACACTGGCAGTCTGGCAAGCGATTCTCACAGAGTCTTAAAACTGCAAACTCATCAGGTTATATGGCCCTGTCTTCCCCCGCATTTGCTTGTTACGATGCTAAGCAGGGTTCCAATCGTTTAAAACATGCATGTTTTGTGGGGTAATTCAAAATTCTTTCCACGTAGGAAAAATTATGCGTGTGATGCAGAGGTCACCTCTCCCATATATGGCAATAAAAAAATCCGATTGCTTTCTCTGCAAATGCCTACAAAAACAACATCTTACTTTTAACTAAAGCAATCTGTTCGTGAAAGTCGGACAGTAAATGATTATGTCATTCATGTCTGTCCATTATGTGTCGCAGAGACAAGTAATCTCTCTCCCGGTCGCTTGTGCACACAAAATCCGTCTGTCATCTTAAATACACTTAAAACAGAACTACTAAATTAAGATTTCACTGAATTAAATCGAGCTAAATCATATAATTTACCTCTTCACAAAAGTTGTCGGACAGATAATAAGTAAACTGTACTAAGACACATTCAGCACTGTTCTTGACTTCTGAAAAACTTAGTGATGACTCCCTCGAGGTAGAAGCATCATCATCTTTCTATCTGCATCTCTGCCAAAAGTAATCTTGTGCGAAGGTAGATGCATTTGAAGACCCACATTATATACTCTAGGTTTTGTTCATTGTTGGACTATCACTGCAGAGCAAAGAAAATAGGGTTCTTATCAGGCAAGGTAAATTACCAGGTGTGACAGGAAAGACAACATAAAAGTCTATCAACTCAGGACTCAACCCAAACGGCGCCATCGCCTTGCTGTAAAAGTACATCATGAATGGACGCTCAGCCAATTTTGCACCATAGTTTATCACCACGACAAGAGATAGAAAATAGCCTTTCAGAGTTTATCATCAAGACAAAAGATTGAAAAAAGTATGTCAGAGTGTATCACAAAGGCAAAAGATAGAAAATAGTCTGTCAGAGTTGTCATGGCCAGCTGCGGTCAGCTAACGCTAGACGTAATGTTATCTAAACGCACCTGTTCGACCAGAGAAACATTTCTCGGGTCCGCTTTAAGTGTTAGAACGAGCCAAAGACGGTTTCTGTGAAAGAAACGGTTCGTTAGCGGCGGGTACCCTCTGTGGTCCCAACAGGGGAATTTCTCTGGTCGCTTTAAAACGTTTGATGACGAGCGGCTGGTACCCTTTGAGGCCTGGGTAACGAGTGTGATCTGTTTCAGGGGAAGATAACAATCGCGGTCAGTCTTTGGGTTTTCGCCCCTTAGACAAGATAGAGCATAATGTTATGCATTTCTCTACCTGGGGAACTTTCGCACGATTTCTTTTGTCTTACTCTAGATTACGTCTTTCGCCGAACTTCTGTAGAAATATGCAGGCCAGGTCCGGGGGGAGCGTCCCTTGTGATCTATAAGAGTAGACTGGTTTTAATAGACAAAGACATTCGTGTATTTTCCTAGCCCGTAGATGACCATCATGAGATAAGGCAAACTTTAACACAGTACTAGAATGTGTTTGCCTATGTTCTAGTCATTTTTCGGGGTGAGTTGACATATCTTATAATTATTATATTAGATTCATGTTAGCTTTTATATATCTGTTAGGAAAGTGAATTTATTTCTGAGGACGTCTCCTAGTAATTTATTCAGTGATAAGGTAGCGCTGTCTACGGCCTATTAAGTGGTGCTTAAACTGTTACGGTTTATCATGGGTTAAATGTTAAACTTACAATAACAGATATTAGGCGTAGAATCAGTCCACGAATGCTTACCATTGGGTTAAGAGTCAGCAAATATTAACTGTCATTTCTGTAAGATAATGTCAGGTGTGGATTGTTCACTTTAAAACTGAATAGTGAGATGCAGGTAATAACTCTGGATTATAGGAGATAGTCACTTATTCCTTTTGATAGATATTTCTAGTGGCAAGGGAGGATCATTTTATGCTTACTTGTGTGGCTAGGCACTAGTCTATAACTTTCACTGAAAGCAGTCACCAGGCATAGATATAATTATATCTTATGATCTAGCCACAACTGTATTATTATAGCAAGAACATTGCATTTTCTTTGTACTCATTTTGTGGAATGCTAATATATTTTCCAAAGGGGACATACGATTTATTTGTGTAATGTCAAATGCTGTAATATGTTTATGTAAATTCATTTAATGTTGTAAGATGAATAAGCATATTCATTTAACTGTAACTACAGGTTAGGTTTCCTGTATGTTGAGATTGGGAGAAGAGGAGGAGATTTTTGATGTCAGAACATTTACTGACAGGTACCTGGGGGTGCAAAAGATATTAAGCCTATGCGGGCGCGTGTTGATAATTGATATTTTTAAGGAACAGGAGACATGGTTAAAGACAGCCCTAAACTATCATAGCAATAACTACAATAAATTTAATCCCATAGTGGAGCGAAACTTTCTGTATAAAGTTAGTGTGATTTATTATTTGCTTGATGTAAAAGGGTGTCTCTTTTCGGTCTCAGTTTCATGGGATACCGAATTGCTAGTCTAGTTTCCAGTCAGACGAAGAATGTCACCGTCTCTTCGTCTAGAGGGATTCTGAGGATATCTAGCCCCACGAGTGTCACACCCCGTTCCTGAATCAAAACCCTTTTTGTCAACGCCAAGTTAAGCTCACGCAGTGCAACGGAGCCAACGCTAAATCTGGAATCATCAAATGTAGTAGTAGTTCTCTACTCGCCTATTGGATTACCAGCCAGAGCATTGCGGCTTCCAGAATATCAAACCCGCTCAGCATGCCGATAGCAGAATTCCATATCACTCGCCTTTTTGTGCCTAAACGGGGCACTCAGCAAACCACAGCCAAACCAGTTTAAACAGGATTTACAGCCAAGCAGAGCCTAGCGCCGGATAAGCGCGCCTGGGACTCTTTGTCCTCAAGTGACTTCTTCTGGTGTATTTTTCTGGATACTTAACACCTCGCACGTATGAGCAGCCATCTATGGACAGAGTTCCAGCCCCTCTCGCGAGTAGCGGTCACCAACGTTTAGCACCAACAAAGAAAGTTTTGTAGGCTAGTCCCTCATGAAGGATCTACAAGTAATAACACTTTCTGGAGCTAGCACATTTGGTCCCATAAAACAACAGACAGGCTGTCGCTCAGTTCGTATTTGGTCAGCAGGAGATAAACAACGTCTTCCAGTGTTCCCTCGCGCTCTTCCAGGTTGTCTCAAGTCCATCTCCTATTTACACCTTTCTGTGTGTGTAATCTATAACTCTGTCAGTCCACTATCCCTTGTCGATTTCACTACAGTTGTCCAACTCGACAAATACTGTACACTCTAACTCAACCACGACAAGAGTGTAAATTCATCAATGCAGCACAGATAAAATAAAATAGTCTACCAGTGTTTATCACCAAGACAAGAGATAGAAAATAGTCTTTCAGAATTTATCACCAAGGCAAAAGATAGAAGATAGTCGATCAGGGAGTATTATTAAGACAAAAGACAGAAAATAGTCAATCAGTGTATAGTCATCAATACAGCACACAGAAAATAGTCTATAAGTGTATATTATGAAGGCGAGAGATAGAAAATAGTTAGCCAGAGTTTATCATTAAGTATATATCTTAGAAAATAGTCGATCAGAGTTTATCATTTTTGAGTGAGTGGACGAAGCGTTATGAGCACTGACTGCGTTGACAATCGGCGGCTAAGGGTCAAAGAAGAAAGAATGGATGAGTGAATGAGAGACAAAGAGATGGAATTTACCAAACAAAAACTGTCATAAGTTATTATTATTTTTTAAACTGTATCACTTATTTGCACAACAGGTTGTGAAAGTTCCGTTATCTGCTACTGTTGTGGGCTGATCCTGGCAATATCGGATTCTTCTGAGAACGTGTATCTGAAGCACCATGAACAGATGCCAAAGTGTTGGTTCCTGCGTCGGCAGCTGAACCATAAATTTATATTCCCTGGACATGAATGGATGATACCTTTCAAGGCCAGTGATGCCAGGCCTCAGTTTCCAAGATATATAACGGTTGAGAGACGTGAGTTTTCGTTTCAAGGGAATTTAAATCTCAACCACTTTCCACGGGAGCTTGCAAAAGCTGGCTTTTTCTATGACGGTAAGTTTTTTCATATCACACACGTCATTAACACAACTACCGTGGGAAAACTATTGTCATCCTCATACACAAAATAACATACCATCGTCAGATGTAATAAAATTGATAGGATTATTTTAAAAGTTCTACATACAGCACTGAGGTATTCTAAGTGTTGTCCTTGTTGACAGCTTTATATCTGATGAGATTTTCTTTAATCAGGTTAGATATATGTGACGTGGAAATGTAAATATATCCTCAGAAAATCCGATCACCTGGCTTCCTCAATTAGTGTTTTAACGTTGCTACGAAAAAACCACGCATTTTCGTTGTTTGTCTGACTTAAAATTTGTATCCACGCCTATTTTTTCTGCCTTTCTTGCGCTAACGATTTGGTTACCTACTTTCTCAACAGAGGGGAGCGAATCACGTTTGCTTACCCGAGTTCTCACGGTAGCCGATTTGCCAATTATCGGCAATTAGACACACGCGCGTAGAAATATAACGGTTTGTTTGTTTGAAGAATCAAGGGCGATAATATTATTCCCGTACCTTTGATGTTTACATTTTTTCAGGGGGACTTAACTTAAGTATTTGATCTACGGCAGGCGGAGATAATCTAAGAAAGCCCGTTCGCAAGGGATGTCTTTTGATGTCGTTTCGGCATAGCGATTGAGCGAACCGTAGAATCATTTATCTTGGAAGTTTAGCTCGGTGATTTCCTCTGATACGTCCAAGGTGTGACTTTTGTCATCTTGTAGAGATATTGCAGGAAATCTGTATATATTCTGCCTTCTCTCCTAGTCAGTTATCAGTCTCTCAGAAATTTTGGATAAATCTAATCACGCCAGACTAGGAACCATTTTATTCGCTAAATGTGTTAAATTGTCCCGTGGGGATTTAAATTTATGATTGTGGTAATAATTTAAATTGTGCTTAAGTATTAAATGTGTTAAAAGTTTTATTCACTCCTATTCCCGAGCGTTAAGACTAGCGAAATAGTAAACACGCAGATATTCTCTTACCAGTGGTTCAGTAATGTAAAATCCATCAACCATTTTTTAGCTGATTTAAGTATAATGTTAAGAGTGTCGGATAAAGTGACAGAGTAGTATGGGCATTATATTTCTTTGTGTGTAAAATTATTTTAAATGACTAGTGTTTATATCATGTGTTAAAAACGATTGATGCTACCAATCAACTAGCTAGTAATGACAGGCGATATTTGTTAAGGGTGTAGTCATAATTAACTCATAACTGACATCGTGCGCTGAGTGTTTTATCGGATGGGGAGACGGCTGCATGCCTAAAACCCAAATCCGTACTTGCTAAGCGAAGCGCGATAGTATAAGCTTAAAATACCGTGTGCCTTTTAATTTAATTAGAGGACGGAGAGGATAGGAGATCATTCTTTACGCGTGTTAGCATAGGATTGTCATTTTGGTTAAATGTTTTGTTTTCTTCCCAATATAGGCTTGGTCAAAACCAGCGGCTAGCGTGTTTTCTCTAATTGTGGGCCTTTTCTCAGTTACTGAAGACATATTAACAGTAAATTGAGCTAACTGGACTTATAAATATCCAGATTGTTTTATTCAATTTATCAGCCCGCTGCGGCAATAAATATAACATTTTCCCCGACTACTGACAGTCATTTTCCCAAGTGAATTTTATCCAGGAGATAACACTGTTTCATAATCGGCACTCATCCCAGAGCAAGTCGAGAGGATTTATCATCATCAGTTTGTTTTTTAAAACGTAACAGTCGTAGCACCTAGAGGCTAGACAATACAGGAACTATTTTTCTCTTTTTTATAACTGTGAACGTCCGAGAACGTCGTGCTTCAATAACTATATGCGGTGATACAGAACTCACCCAGGAAAAATTAACTCACCAATTTTGGCGACTACCTTGAAATTATTATCAAATACCAAGTCTGGTCTTTGGCCATATTTGGGCAACCCACCTGACACTATAGGTTCATACTACTGTTAATATTTTTTCCACAGGATACCTGCACCAAGTATTGGGTAAGCAAGTGTGTTTGTGGCCACAGAATGACAGAGTGAAAGACAGAGAGAGAGAAAAAAATATTTTCTTGTTGTTACAATCATTGTATCCACTTCTTTTTTTTTTTTTAGTTCGCTAACCTGATTATTTTCTGCATAGCTTAAGTAGAAACGTTGTTCTTTACTATACTGTCTATTCTATACCCTAGTGTTAATCTTTGACCTTTTGGGTTATTAACTTCTTGTGGGATCTTTCTCTCAACAGAGGGGAGGGCACTTATGGGGTTATTTTCCTAGGTCTGTAAACGTGAATATATTGATTTGTAGATGTTTGATGTTGTAAAGTTTAAGTGATAATAAACTAAACAAAAAACTTAATTTGGCGTGTTGGTCAGACCCATATCCATTTACCATAGTTTTTTCTCGTTTTGTGTGGTAAATTAATATGAAACAAACATAAAGGTATGTTTTCAGGCACTCGTAAGAAATAAAGAAGTAGAACACTTGTGTCTTGTTGTCACATAATTGTGTGGGTGTGTGTAGATAACTTATAACTAACATTATAGGGAAGTGCGACAGATCGTCTTCTTCTAAAGATAGTCGCATAGATAGGCTGGAATAGAGAAACCACTCAATCCAGAGACGTATCTTCACCTTAATCTATTTCACGTGTGGAATCTATTCTAACACCTTTCTTTCTCATACGAGTATACTCCACCTACTGCTCTACTCAGACGGGACCAAATAAATCTCTAAAATTGTAACGTACAATATTGATAAAGAAAAAAGATTCAGCTAAGGCAATTGTTCCTTGTAAGGCGACGCACTATGCAACGCATAGAAAGAAGCCGAAAGGAGTCTGGGCAGCGATATTACTTTCTTCCTTCTAGGAAAATCCACAGATTCGGTACAGTAGCTGGAATTTTTTCATATTAAACGAACAGGGGAGGACTGCACAGGTGGCAGAAGAAATAAAGAGCTTCACGATTGTTGTCCTGGGATTTAGCGAAACAATGTGGGAGGATTTAGAACAGTAGAAACTGATCACAGGAGATATGGTACTGTCCTCAGGACACTAGGAAGAAAGCTCTAATGCTGTCATAGAAAGCACATAAATCACTAACTGAATGGGAAGCAATGGGACTAGGAATAATATCAGAAAAATGTTAAAACAGTCAAAAGGAAACTATAAATAAACATCATTCAAAGTTATGCAACAACCAAAGACAAAGGAGAATCCTTGAAAAAAAAAAAACAGAATTTTACAATAGACTACAATATATCATGGATAGAAAGAGAAGGGAAATTTCTCAATTTTGATGAGTGACTGTTATGAGTAAAACTCATAACATATATGCCGATATTAAATAAGGCTCGATTAGGGACCATTTTGTTGATGTACGGTATCCATGGGTTACCCGGAAGTACGTCATTGCCTTTTGGGGCATAGTAGCAAAAGTCTACGGTCTAAGTTGGCAGACGTGAAAGATCCTTCTAGGCCTATTTCTGTGTGTATTTCAAGGTGGACGGACGCACACGTGCCAAGTTCCTAGATGTTTTAATTTCTACAGATTCCTAAAGTGTTCGACCTCTAGATCGCCCATATACCTCAGTGGGGTGATACTAGATTATTGTGAGAATGGATTGCTGAATATTATACAAGTGAGTTGTGAACTTTAAATATATCTGCATGAAGATGTCGAGGACATTGTTTCAGTAGCAGACTGTATAGCGACGTTAGAGACTGGCTAGTTAATGCCATTATCCTATGAGTATATTCATCTATGAATTAATTGGAGCTTCGAGATGTTAATAAATGTGTTGTAAAGACGTCCAACCTGGCCTTTGCTGCATCATTGATGTCGAAGTTTAAGATTGTGTTCGGGGACTGTATGCCATACCCCTTCTTGCACTTGATATGAGTCAGTGTCCAAGTTATCTTCAATAAGATAATAGAAGAACCCCCTCGCATTTAAATCGCTTAAAAACCCCTGTAACAATGGGGGCCAAGCCGGGATAATTTTAGGTAATATCCCTGGACTTCGTGCTTGTACTGATGATGATATTGTGAGGTGGGAGAATAAACGACATATATATATATATACTGCCAGGGTTGTTACGGCCAGAGCTCAAGCTCTTGGGCATGTACATGCTCGGTTACATGTTCATACTCAGAGTGACACTATTTTTGGTAATGATGAGTGTGATGATAACAAGTTTCTTCCTCCCATTATTGAGGAATCCATTGATGATTTCCATGAGGTCAAGATGTCATCAGATGTCTATTTTGACTCTACTGAGTCACTGATTGATGATACTATGGAACCAACTACATCCATCAAGGATGATGTGGTGGCCAGAATGGTTTATAACAATGCTACTCATGTGAGACCACCCGCATCTATCATTGATGTTGTTGTACCTGACATTGTTAATGTCGATGGTGGTCTCAGGTCAGGGGTATTCTGGTGGTGTACCCTTCAGTCAAAACTATATGATTGGCTGTTTGTTTTTCTTTCTGCCATTGTCATTTTAATGTATGATTTTTCCTTTTTTATGGGGACATCATGGACATTAATCACCCGTGTGTTACCGGGGCCCGAAAAGGGAGCAAAGAATAGTAACACTGTTCCCTGCCAAGCATGTCGTAGAAAGCGACTAAGGAGGGTTGGGCATGGGGCCAGTTACCCCATCCTGTAAAAAATTTAAACCACAACAACTTCAACAAACATGGACAAGTCAAATAAAGAAAATAAAACACAGCCATCCAAGACAGGGGAAGGTCCTCTAGCAGGGAGGCGTATGACGCAACACAGAGAAAGCCGAAAGGAGTCTGTGTTGCTGACTAACCTTCTTTCTTCTAGGAGAACTTCCAGATTTGGCACCTGGAATGTTCGGACATTAAACGAACAAGGGAAAGTGGCACAAGTAGCAGCAGAGATGAGGGAATATAAAATCGAGGTTCTGGGACTGTGTGAAACAAAGTGGAAGGGGGTAGACAGGAAGAAACTCATCACAGGTGAATTGGTGCTGTCCTCAGGACATGAAGACGAAAGTTCACACCACAGTGAAGGGGTAACTCTTATGTTATCTAAAGAAGCACAGAAAGCACTCATTGAATGGGAAGCCGTTGGCTCCAGAATAATAACAGCTTCTTTTAAAACAGCTAAAAAGAAAATAAATGTAAATGTCATCCAATGTTATGCACCAACTAATGACAAAGAAGAGTCTGTGAAAGAAGCATTTTATACTAGACTACAGGAAATTATGGAAAAAGTAAAAAGAAGAGACATCACAATTTTGATGGGTGACATGAATGCAAAGATAGGTACAGTCAACACCGGCTTTGAAGAAGTCATGGGAAAACAGGGGCTAGGAATAATGAATGAAAATGGGGAACTATTCTCAAACTTCTGTGCTTCAAATCAACTGGCTATAGGAGGAAGCATGTTTCCACATAAGAGAATACACAAGGCAACATGGATATCACCAGACCATAGAACAGAAAATCAGATTGATCATATATGCATAAACAAGAAGTTTAGATCATCATTGCAGGATGTAAAGGTATATAGAGGAGCAGATGTGGCATCAGACCACCACCTTCTGATAGCCAAAGTAAAAATGAAACTCAAGAGATATGCAGCAATGCAAAATTATAGACAACAATTTAATGTAGGACATCTAAGGAATCAAGAAACAAGAGACAAATTTGCGGTTACAATATCCAACAAATTTCAGGTGCTCCAACAGCTGGAAGATGTAGAGAATACAGAAGACTATTGGCAGCAAATCAAAACGGTATGGAATGAGACATGTGAAGAAATACTGGGGAAAAGGGAACGACAACAAAAAGCATGGATAACAACAGAAACCATCAATAAGATAAAAGACAGGAAAAACAAGAAAGCAGATTTAAACACAAGCAAAACCAGAAGTTCCAAAGCCAAGGCTCAAGAAGTGTACACAGAAGCAAACAAAGAAGTAAAAAGAAGTATCAAAAGAGACAAGAGGAAATATATTGAGGAGTTGGCAAGAGAGGCAGAAGATGCTGCAGCCAAAGGTAATATGAGAGAACTGTATAACAGCACAAAGAAGCTAACGGGGAAATACAAGCAAACAAGTTGCTTCATAAAAGACAAGAATGGAAAACTGCTCAGCAATATACAAGAGCAAATGAAGAGGTGGACTGAATATTTTGAGGACCTTCTCAATAGACCAGCTCCACAAAACCCCTCGGACATCCAGCCAGCAGAAGAAGAGCTACAAATTAACGGTGAAAGACCAACGAAGGAAGAAATAAAGAAAGCCATAAAGCTTCTAAGAGATGGAAAAGCGTCTGGACCTGATGGCATTCCAGCAGAGGCCATCAAAGCAGATATCGACACGGCTACAGAGATGTTATATAAATTACTTGGTAAAGTCTGGGAAAAGGAAGAGATACCAGCAGAATGGAAGGAAGGATATCTGGTTAAGTTGCCTAAGAAGGGAAATTTACAAGAGTGCACAAATTATAGAGGAATAATGTTACTTTCAGTGCCAGGAAAAGTATTAAACAGGATTATCCTTGAAAGATTGAAAGAGTCCATAGACAAGAAACTGAGAGATGAACAAGCAGGTTTTCGACAAAACAGATCCTGTACAGACCAGATAGCCACTTTGAGAATAATAGTTGAACAAAATCTGGAATGGAATTCACCACTATACATCGGATTTGTGGACTACGAAAAGGCATTTGACAGTGTAGACAGAGAATCACTTTGGAAATTGATGAGGCATTATGGAGTTCCCCTGAAGATCATTAATTTAATAAAGAAAACATATGAAGACATGACATGCAGAGTTCTTCATGAAGGACAGCTTACAGAACCGTTTGGGATAAGAACAGGAGTGCGACAGGGATGCCTCTTGTCTCCATTTCTTTTCTTACTAGCAATAGACTGGGTTACGAGAACATCGACAACACACAACAGAAATGGAATCCAGTGGACTCTGACTAAGCAGTTGGATGATCTGGATTTTGCTGATGACTTAGCTCTTCTGTCCCATAACCGTAATCAGATGCAGGACAAATTGAAAACACTCGATGAGAGGTCACAGCAATTGGGTCTGAAAATACACAGGGAAAAGACAAAGATAATGAGAATAAATGCAGGTAATGATAACAGGGTTGAACTTGAAGATACACCAATACAAGATGTAGAATCGTACACATATCTTGGTAGCAATATAGACAAAGTTGGAGGGACAGACAGTGATATCAAAATAAGAATACAAAAAGCAAGAGGAGCTTTCATTGCATTGGGAAATATATGGAGATCAAGAGAAATCGGATCCAACACGAAAATAAGAATCTTCAACTCAAATGTGAAGTCAGTCCTATTGTATGGCTCTGAGACATGGAGAACAACAAAGACAACTACCAAAAAGCTAACAGACTTTCATAAATGGGTGCTTGCGTAGAATAGAGGGATTAAAATGGTATGACAAGGTCACCAACGTGGAACTGATGACAAGAACTAGACAAGTGCCAGTGGAACAAGAGATGAGACGAAAACGATGGAGATGGATAGGACACACACTGAGGAAACCTGTTGATAGCATTACAAGGCAGTCCTTGTTCTGGAACCCCCAGGGCAAGAGAAGCAGAGGTAGACCAAGAAGCACATGGAGAAGAGAGCTGGAAACAGAGGTAAAAATGATGAGGAGAACGTGGAAAGAACTCGAGATGATGGCACGTGACAGGAGGACTTGTCATGTGTTTGTTGAAGGCCTATGCTCCTTTGGGAGTGGAGGGTTATGAATGAATGAATGGACATTAATATTGCTTCCGCTTTTGTATTTCAGATGCTGACATCCCATGAGTTCATGTGGTATGTGCTGGTCGCTACGTTAGGTTGTGTGGCGTTTTTAACATTACTATTTTTCTTTTCGGACTACATAAGTTGTGTTTCACCATGTGGGGATCATAGTAAATTCATACTTGTTCCTTTGCAGGGATGTAAATGTTTTCTGTTCTCTAATCATGTACGGGAGATCTTGTTCCCCTGTGGTACTTATGATGAGGCTAATAGGGTTGTCCATCTTAATGCTTGCGTGTGTAGTATGCACACATCTAGAGACTATACTGTGACTATGTGAATTGCTCTGTGATATGCTGAACATTTGTCTTGGTTAGATTCTCTACTGAAAAGACTATCTATTGCTACTTTTGTTCGCAGGAACTCGCCAAATAAGATAATTTGGTCATATGCCGGTGATGTGGCTTTAAATTTTCTTAAAATTTGCTTTTCCAAATCACTAATTTTGAGATTTTTTTTTTCTTTTTCTATAACCAGCGGCACTCGAGCTTTCCAGCTCTTTCGGCCCAATGACATGTCATTGCGAGGCTGGGGGGTCAGTGGACTTTCCTTCCAACCCGGTCAGGAGCTTCGCTCCTTCCCATCCACACGGGATTTATGTGCAGGAGCCGTTCAGGTTATTCAGTCAAATTTCCGGTCGTAAACATTTCTTCAAACGCCGACGGCCGGGTTTGAACCATGAACACCTGGTCGCCAGTACAACGTCGTAGCCATTACACCAGCGCGGCTCCCAATTTTGAGATTACCTGATGCTCTATTTCCTTTTGTTTTCAGAGTCGACGCATCGAATACAGGCACTGGAGGAACATTAATGCAAGAATTTGAAGGCCACATGCATCCATCTATGGATGTAAACTGGAAACTTTCGCCCACAGAGCAGCGGTTCCCATTGTGGTACGGGAACTGCTTGCAATTGTTGTCTGTTTCAACAAGCTAAAGCGGTATCTGATGGGAGCCCAATTCACTCTGGAGACAGACCAGAAAGCTTTAGCATATCTCAAAACAGCAAGATTTACAAATCAAAGAGCAGCTACAGCCTCGCTCGCATTACAACCTTACGACTATCAAATCCAAGCCATAAAAGGGAACCACAATGTTTTGGCAGATGTTCTTTAAAGGTGCGTAAAAGACCCTATATCACCTATCAACTCTACAAACACGGATGATTTACATAATGCAATCTAATGCATAAATATACACGATGATGTCCTGATTCAGAAATTATTGCATGAATAACTACGTAACCACATGACACTACTAAGGTTGTACGGTGATCACATTGCTGATATAAAGAAGCGGTTCACACAGCAACAGGATGATGATTGATCCTATTATACTTCAAATCATGTAATATCTTGTTGAACTCAGCGCACTTCGTTTAGAGATCGTGTCTTCATGACAATACTTATAGTCAAGTTACAGACTTTCAAACACACCATATGTACGAGTATAATATTTAAGATGGTGTCATTTCGAGACACTTTTGATACGACTTGGGTTGTCAGGAAACTATGGTCTCCATGTAAAGGGACATAACTCGAAAATGAATGACTCAAAAATCTCAAAGGGAAGTAACAAAGATATTTCTTATGGAACTAATTTGTGATGGTTGACTACTGTGTTTAATGACATTTGGATTCGTACTGACGTAATATCTCATTGAGAACAATCATGGACATGGTCAAAGATGGATTTCGACATACGTATAATGACATTATATAAACATTGATTAATTAACGGAATGACATTTCCTTATGGTGTATAATATAGTGAAGTGATTAATTTGAATTCACTACAGATTGTTGAGTTTTTGACACAAATTTATGTCACACTCACACTACACTTTGAAATATTAATGGTAAATACGCCATACTATTATCTATTGATACAACACATAGGCATAGCTGTATCTATTGCCCACACTAACGTGTTACATGCAGGATTTCCTTGCTTCTCTTGCCATTAATATGACATATTAATTCTGCCTCATGATCTATGCTATTGTATTATTATTAATATTAATGCTTTGCATTATAATGATTAGTTAAGATGACATTTAGTGACGACCGTTACCTGACGAGACAAATAGGTGTTTTAGACGGTGTGCAGTATGAGAATGCATGGACTGATGTAATCATTTCATTTTTACATGTTGGCTGATCTTGCTATGGATACCTCACTTTGCTGTTAAATTGATTTATGTCCTTTATAGACAACGGTGTTAGCATTCTTTGCTACTGTCCACACCTTGAGTGTTTAATTGCCTACTCTGTGGCACAAACATGGGTGCTATACTATTTCATACTAACAGTGAAATTTGATGATACCATCTGTTCACTCCAGTGATGTTTAAACTCACACCACGTAAATAATGAAAACTCTGTTTTCATTTTTTGACGGGTGGGGGGGAGGGGGGGGGGGGGGGGAGAGTAGATGTTACGAGTAAAACTCATAACATATCTGCCGATATTAAATAAGGCTCGATTAGGGACCATTTTGTTGTTGTACGGTATCCATGGGTTACCCGGAAGTACGTCATTGCTTTTTGGGGCATAGTACGAGTAGCAAAAGTCTACGGTCTAAGTTGGCAGACATGAAAGATCCTTCTAGGCCTTTTCTGTGTGTATTTCAAAGTGGACGGACGCACACGTGTCAAGCTCCTAGATGTTATAATTTCTACAGATTCCTAAAGTGTTCGACCTCTAGATCGCCCATATACCTCAGTGGGGCGATGCTAGATTATTGTGAGAATGGAATGCTGAATATTATACAAGTGAGTTGTGAAATTTAAATATATCTGCATGAAGATTTCGAGGACATTGTTTCAGTAGCAGACTGTATAGCGACGTTAGAGACTGGCTAGTTAATGCCATTATCCTATGAGTATATTCATCTATGAATTAATTGGAGCTTTGAGCTGTTAATAAATGTGTTGCCAAGACGTCCAACCTGGCCTTTGCTGCATCATTGATGTTGAAGTTTAAGATTGTGTTCGGGGACTTCTTGCACTTGATATGAGTCAGTGTGCAAGTTATCTTCAATAAGATAATAGAAGAACCCTCTCGCATTTAAATCGCTAAAAATAACCCTGCAACAGTGATATACATGCAATGATAGGAACAGACAATAGTGACTTCGAGGAAATTATAGGAAAATCTGTACTTGAGGCAGTGAACAAAATGGAGAACCATTCACAAACTTCTTTGCTTCAAATTAACTAGCTACAGAAGTAAGCATGTTGCCACATAAAAGAATGCAGAAAGCAACATGGATATCATCAGATCACAGACAAAAAAAATCAGATTGATCATATGCATTAACAAGAAGTTAGATCATCATTATATAACGTAAAAAGACTTTCATAAATGGGTGCTTGTGTAGGACAGAATGGTTGAATTGGTATGACAATGTCTTCAGTATGGAACTGATGACAAGAACCAGACAAGTGGAAGTGGAATAAGAGATGAGAAGACGCTGGCGATGGATAGGATACACACTGAGGAAACCTGTTGATAGCATTACAAGGCAGTCCTTTTTCTAGAATCCCCAGGGAAAGAGAGGCAGAGGTAGTACAAAAAACACATGGAGAAGAGAACTGAAGATAGGTGAAAATAATGAGGAAGACGTGGAGAGAACTTGAGCTGATAGCACGCGTCAGGAGGACTAGGCACGTGTTTGTTGGGGGCCAATACACCTTGGGGAGCTAATGGGTATTGATTGATTGATATATAACGTAACATTATGTTTATATTTCTTGACTTTGTTGCCTGTCTGTAACTGTGGCTGATGAAGGGTGACAACCCAAATGTCCTGTGTTTCTAGTGTACTGTCCATTTGAAAAAAACTAACTACTTACCATTTTCTTAATTTTTTAATTTATATATGAAGAGGAGCAGATATAGTTTCAGATCACCATCTTCTGTTATCTAAAGTGAAGATGAAACTCAATAGATACAGCAGTACGTAGCTATAGACAACAGTTTAATGTACACTATTTAAGAAATCAAGAAATAAGAGAGATACTTACAGTAACAGTATCCAACAAATACTAAGTGCTCCTAAAGTTGATTTGGTTTGGTTTTTGAGGACCATCTTCATTAATAATAATAAATTCTTTAAGCACCAAACACGGCGCATAAGGCAGAAACCAGTGCTCTCCAGGTTGTTCGTTGTGACGCCACTCCTCTTAGCTCTTGCACATTATTTAGGCCCAACGTTCTTCCTTCTCTTATTATTGTTCTTCTGAGTGTTTCTTTTGGTCTTCCTTTTTTCCTCTTACCCCCAGGAACCCAAGTGAGCGCCTGTAGTGGTATTCTGGTTATTTGCATTCGTAGGACATGACCGATATATGACCATCGTCTTTTCCTTATATAGTCGGAGACATATTTCTGCCTAGAGTCTTCTCTTATTTGTCGATTAGTCTTGAATTCTTTCCAACTGATGTTCATGAGTTTTCTAAGACATTTGTTCTCGAATGTATTCAGCTTGTTCTCCAATGATTTTGTTATTTTCCAACTCTCACAGCCGTATGTTAACACTGAGATAACATTTGAATTAAAACAGACGAAGCTTGGTATATATATTCAATGATCGTAATTTCCAAATGTTAGATAATCTATTGAAGGCGCTAGCTGCCAAAGCAATTCTAGTATGAATTTCTCTTGTTGTGTCACCATCCTGAGTCATTTTACTGCCTAAATAATTGAAACTTTCAACTTTCTGTAGTTTTTCCCCCGTTCAAGATGATATCAAAGGTCTCGTTAGAAAAGTTCATAGCTTTAGTTTTAGAGGCATTTATTTGGAGACCTATTTTAACCGAGAGATGACACAAATTATTTACTGCTTCTTGGGATTGTCTGGGTGTTGAACTTAAGAATGCTAAATCATCTGCGGAATCCAGGTCCCCCAGGAATTTTCCATTTTATACCTAATTGTTCATTGTGGGTATAGTTTCTCATAACCCAATCAATAGCTATTCCAAAAAGTAGTGGTGACATAATACAGCCTTGTTTCACCCCTGTTTCTACTGTAAACCATTCTGTAAACCATCTTCATTGCACACGGTCATTCCACCAGTGCTCCGATCTCATCCCATAGATCACACCAGAAGGATCTCAGCACAGTGCACGAACTCCGTAGCACCGGCAAGGATCCCAATGTGTGTAAATACACCAATCTCACATTCTATAAACATTTTTGTGGTGGGTAAGTTTCCCTAATTTTGTAAATGTTACCAGGTCAGCGGCGTTTTTGGCCTACTCTTTATGATTTCCAATTGGCGAGGGATATTTAACGTATGCAACTTATATATACCCTAGACCTAAGGGTCTTTTATATTTGGACATGCGCCCTAATATAACCGACTAGGTTGAACGGGACGCGCCTCGCCAAAACGAGGCAAAAGTTTTACATTAAAAAAAAAAAACGTGTGCAATTTGCACACGGGCCCACTTATTTTTTTCGCCCTTATCCGAGAAGGCTAGTCACCCAATCTCACTGCCCATGAGATCAGGGGGGAGTATGACATCATTAATACCCACTGGTTCTGAAAAGATTTCCATCAAATATATTCCCTGTACTGGGAACCGATCTCGGTACTTTTAGAATTAGAGGCGGACGCCATACCTCTTAACCACTCCGACCTGAAACAGTTGAAAGAATAGCAAATACAGAAGACCACTAGCTACAGATCAAAACTATATGGAATGAGACAAGTGAAGAAGTGGGAAAAAAGAAAATGCCAACATAAAGTATGGATAACAACTAAAACAATCAGTAAGATAATGGACATAACAAAACGACAGAAAGCAGATTTAAACAAGCAAAATCAGCAGTTCCAAGCCAAGGCTCATTAAGTACACATAGAAGCAAAAAAAAAAAAAAAGGTAGGAAGAAACATCAAAAGAAACACGAGGAAATATACTGATGAGTTGGCAAGAGAGACAGAGGAAGTTGTAGACAAATGAAATATGAGGGACCTATACAGCAGGCATCCAATCAACAGTAGAGAAATTAATAGTGAAAGATAAATCAGGAAGAAATAAATAAAGCCATAAAGCTCATAAAGATGGAAAAGCGTCTGGACCAGACTGCGCTCCAAGAGGCCATCAAAGCAGATATTGACACTGCTATTGGAATACTATATATATATATATATATATATATATATATATATATATATATATATATATATATATATATATATATATATATATATATATATATATATATATATATATATATATATATAAATTGCTTGGGGACATCTGTGAAGGAGAAGAAATACCTACAGAATTGAAAGAAAGATATAGGGGAAAGTTGCATAAGAAAGACGATTTAAGAGAGTGCACAGATTTACAGAGGAATAATTTTACTATGAGTTCCAGGAAAAAATATTAAATAGAATCATCCCCTCAGAGATTAAATTTTTTTTTTAGGACCAAGTTTCCCGTTCAGCTCTCAATGGGTTATAATTTAGGATATATATAGTGTAGTAAATTCAAGATAATAAAATCTAATTTCCGAGTAAATCAAAACTATAAAATGGTGAATGCATGTGTGGGTGCCCTCCCCTTTAAAAAAAAAACAATTAACATAAAACACAAATAAATACAAACAACAACAACAAAAAGTAAAGTCTCTCATAACTGCCCAGTTGTTAAGAAAGTGAAAAAAGGCGGGAAAGCCCAGGGGTATCTGGGATTACACCAAATCCACCAATTATCTTCCATCATCCACACGAGCACCCCATCAGACTACCCCTTATCCTCACACCATTATTGATCCTTGTACATGTATATTAATTTTTGTTTTATACTGTTTTACTATATTGTGCAATTATGAGACTACGTCCATAGCTGAGAGATGAACACGTAAGTTGTAGACAAAACAGATCCTGTATAGACCAGACGGCCACTTTGACAATTATACGGGAACAAAGTTTTGACTTGAACTAACCTCTTTACATTGGATTTGTGGACTTTGAAAAGGCATTTGTCAGTGTAGACAGAAAATTCCTTTAGCAACAGATGAAGCATTATGGAGTCCCCTTGAAGTGTTGATATTTACTGTTGTGTATAGTAAATGTTGGTAAATGTAATGAGACGTGGCTGGCTGTTAAACATTCTCACATTATGAAGCATAATCACGAAACCTGAACGTACTGGATACAACTCGAAACGTTTAATCAACCATGTTATTAGAAGCAGGAAACAGGAAGAGGAAGTTAGCACAAGGGCAAGTAACTCTAGCATGAAACAAAGTAACCATGGAGACATATATACAAACGACCCCATCAACTAGTCCTGGGAAAGCTGGCGAAGAACAGAAACATTCTCCCTTACCATCTAGCCCTAAGAGACCTCAAAGAGATCGCAAGAAACCCTCTTGGATGAATGACTTTGTTCACTCATAAAGAAGGGGGGATGTTGCAACAGATGAAGCGTTATGGAGTCCCCTTGAAGATAATTCACTTAATAAAGAAAACATATAAAGACATGGCATACAGCATTTTAAATAAAGGACAACTTACAGAACTGTTTGGATTCCTCTTGTCACCATTTATCTTCTTACTGGTTGCAGACTGATTTGGAAAACATCAACATTAGCCAATAGAAATGGAGTTAAGTGAACTTTGACTAAACATCTTGATAATCTAGTTTTTGCTGATGAGCTTGCTCACATTCATCATCATCACTCTCCAGCTCTAATACTACAAGCTTAAGCCTTCAACTAACTTATGCTCCGTGTGGTGAAAAATTCTAATACCCATATATAAATTAGAACATAAATATAAAGCAGAAAGCAAATATAAGAAAGAAAGAAGAATGGAGCAAAACCAGTGCTTTCCCAATAGCGAAAAAGCCTGAGATTAATAACGCCGGAAGGGCTGAACGCAAAATCTCTGCTTTTCCTACTGCATTCTTCAAATAAATGTATCGCCACACCCCTATAAAACGTGTACTGTATTTTCATAATGACCTAGATACAAATACTAACATTAATGTAATTATACGCACAAGGTTAACCTAGAAAGACAGACGGACTAAGCAGAGACGAGAAAGGATAGACGGAGCGAAGCAATAGTACTACGTCGTCTCGCGATTCAAAAGTGAACGCCAATCACATGCGAAACGCGTGAGGGCGATTTCAAATAAACAGTGATGAAAAACACTAACGATACGACATTAGGTTTCGAAAACAGGTTTAAAGCTTATTAGGAAACCTGATACTCTACTGTTTTACGTCTGAGCTCCTGATTTTATACTGATAGTACAGTTAAAAAGATGCGGACAGATGATAGTTAAAAATAAACAACTAAGATCGAAAAAAGACAGTATTTTTAAATAAGCCATGTAGTCTCATGATAATTGTATATTCGGGTTTCTGAAGACTTGTGGACAAAGAATATGTAATTGGTTGTTTAAATAGTCCAGTAGATAATGAAATATTGGTAATAAAACATATCGAGAACAGAAATACTGTCATGTCGAGTCATATCTGCTTGGATGGAATGGCATGATTTTTTTTGAAAACACGTAGGTGAAAGAAGGCTAAATAATACGAAGTAGGGGATTAGCAGGATTTTGAAGGAAGCCGAGGTATGATTGGCTAACTTAGATATACGAATCTAGTTGTTGATAGTAACACATAGTAGTGTGAGATTTTTTTAAAAAGTTAATTCAAAAATAAAGATAGGCTTAGTCCGATTGGCCAAGGCATGTGACCTTAACGAAAGAGTACGCTACTCGTTGCCATTTTTGAAAAATATTCATAAGAGCAGGAAGCGATGACAGACTTGTGCTGTGTTTTATAAGATATAACTACAGAAACCAGTCTGGGACAGTAGGCAGATCTAAAAGTGTGCCATATTCAAATGCCTTATTCATCGTAACCTGTGTATATTTCCTTTACATGTGGTAAGATTGATTTTATTGACTTTTTTGATTTGAAAAAGGGTTGTGTATAAGAAAAGGCCATGACAAAAGGTTGTAATTAAATGGTTCCATAGCAGACCTAGGCATGGCCTAGTTATTGATGCATTATACTATGGACCATTTAAGAAAGTTAGAACTACAGGAATATATATGATGATCATGCAGAAACATTACACCTATCTTATTGCATGGTGAAGTATTGCAGGAATGGCAGAGGCGTAGCCTCCATTAGGGAAAAATAAAAGAAAACTGGTATCATTTGTTCCATCACATGAAAGTGGAGAAGCTAGGTTGTCAGAAGAGCTGACCATGTTCTTTTTGTGAAATATATGTTTACAGGTAAATTTGGAGGAATTAGTTTGATATTAAGACAGAACCATAACTTGTTTTGACAGGGGTTCCTGCTGGTACTTGTATGATGCTGATACTGAATGATAGAGCAATTCAGCACCAGATCAAGGAGTCTCTGACACCTGCTGTTATAAAAGAGGCTTAAGACCAGAGGATTGTGAAGCGTTTGGCCAAACTGACTGCAAATGCTGCGAGTCCAGGGCTCAGATAAGTGATATCTGGCCTGGAACAACTTATTACTATTCCTGAAGATCTCCTGTAGTGAATAAAACATTCCTCCAAAAAGATTAACAGAGACCATATTATTAACAATAAAGAACCTTGGGATGATGAAAATCCCCAACCAGCTTCAATGTGCCAGTAATTAGATAGATTAAAGAATATCCAGTTGAAAATTGTACCCATGTACTATAGACATACTGTCTATTGCCTGTAAATACTTTAATACATATTTGTAAATATATTATTGATCAAATTGATTATCATTGATTTGAGTCCTGACCAAAACAATATTTAGGCTCAGGACCAATAAAGTTTAACAGAAAATTTTTCATTATAAAATTTAACAGCTGGAGTTAGTTGAGTTTATCTTAGGATTTAATATTTGTTTGTATATGTTTTGTATTGAGATTATTTCACAACACTAATACAATACCCTAGACACTTAACGAAGCTATTATTCACATTGATCAAGAATAAGTCAAACTTTCAAGTTTTCATGATTTGTACATCGGGTGGGGGCTCATGCACACCAATTTTTACACACTTTTTCTTTGTCGAGCGCTACTAATTTCGTGAAAGAATTAAAAAAAAAAAAAATAAACAAATAAAACCAAAGTATTTGTTTTATATAAAACCCACGACGCGCAAGTTGCACACCGTGCGTTGCGCACTTTTTTTCTGGCGCGAGTTACTATTTTGAGTGAGACCGACCGACGTAACATACATCGGTAATTATGTTAGTTGGGATGAGATGAGATGGGATGATTTGCTTTAGGACTAATTATAAAACTGTACACATGTATTATGTGCTAATTCTGAAACAACAAACTGTGGACATCTTAGCTTTGTGTTATATTTCATCTTCTTATATTATTCGAACAAAAATATTTGAATTCTCGAGTATGTCAACTCTGGCTCATAAATTTTAGGGAAAT
>JAMPIV010003734.1:0-5000 GCA_024509875.1 Oreohelix idahoensis | reverse complement strand
GTAATGCTGGTGATTATTAATTTGTCTGTGCAGGATACTCCGACTGTATCAAGTGTTTCCAGTGTGGCATATCGCTGATGTCTTGGGAGCGCGGTTTTGGCCCTTACATGCTGCATCTGATGACTAACCCAGACTGTCAGTTCCTTCTGCTGAAGCTGTCAAACCCTGACATAAACACTGTCACTGACACTCCAGGTAAGCAGCTACATTAGACAAATGTTATGAAACTCATTGACAGTTTATTATGTCTGCCCTCTGCACTTTTCAATTTATTGTTATGCATAAGCCTTGAAAAACATCCCTCCAAGCCATTCTCGTGATAGCAACGTGTTCAAATTTTTCTTTTGTAGCTATTCTGTGTTTCCTATGCCTGACTTCATGTAGATTACGTGTATCTCAGAGGAGAGAAAGAAAGAACAGGAGCGACCGCGAACGACTTTGCAATTCAGGACAATGATTTATATACAAGAATAGGAAGAATATGAGCAACCGCAACTGGCTTTGGAATGCAGGACAATAATTGATATATAACATAATGGTTAATTTTCCAATTGCCTCAAGGTGGTAGCATGGATAGCACCAGGATTGAAGTTGAAACTTACAGCCAAGGTGGGTGGGTTCAATTCGCAGTGCAGACGGGAAAGAAAACAAGAGGCGGACACTTGGGAATCATGATCCAAGTGGGCCCGCTCCCCTTAGAATCTAAAGTAGATAAAGGGTTGAAGACTACTTCTGATAATCAGATTGCCTCCTGTTGTATCGCTCTGTACAGAGTTTCCTATCAAAGATCTACTTACATCGTAAAATTAAACTAATATAAGATTGAGCTTGAGATGGCAATTTCATCATGTAAAACAGATTGCCACAGAACCTACCACTAGAAGAACACATGAATTCTTTGGTATGGGTTTTCTGTGGATCAACTGCAATGCTAGCTCTTTGTTCCATAGGGAGCAGCAAAAGCAATTACTGATGACGATTGTGAACATATAGATCCTCGTGTTGTTTGTTGAATGTTCATTGTCGTCTCCACTACTTCTTTTGTTGCTCTCTATGTAGCATGGTGTCACCATGACAGCTAGTCTCCTTGCAGGAAGTCTGTACTGTAGTGTTAGTATGATCGTGTAGCTGTGTTTTTTTTTTTTTAGGTTTCTTAAGATGCTGTAAAGGGGTGTGAGGCTTCTTGAGATGACGTAAAGGGGTATGAGGCTTCTTGAGATCACGTAAAGGGGTGTGAGGTGTTGAGGCTTTTTAAGATGCTATAAAGGGATGTGAGGTTTCTTGAGATGATGTAAAGGGGTGTGAGGCTTTGAGGCATTCTAAAATGGTGTAAAGGGGTGTGAGGCTTCTTGAGATGATGTAAAGGGGTGTGAGACCGTGAGATCACGTAAAGGGGTGTGAGGTTTTCTAAGATGCTGTTAAGGGGTGTGAGGTTTTCTAAGATGCTGTAAAGGGGTGTGAGGCTTTCTAAGATGCTGTACAGGGGTGTGAGGCTTCTTAAGATCATGTAAAGGAGTGTGAAACTTCTTAAGAGGCTGTGAAAGATTGTGAGGCTTCTTAAGATGCCGTAAATGGATGTGAGGTTTCTTTTGATCCTGTAAAGGAAGTGCGGCTTCTTCAGATGCTGTGAAGGAGTGTTAGGCTTCTTAAGATGCCGTAAAGGGGTTTGGGACCTATAGAAAGTAAGTTAAGAAGCATTACTGTAGGTCATTAAATTACACTTGTTGCCCAAGTTCACCACTTTTTATGCATCATTAGTTTTATTAAGATGTATTTGTTGCTTATTTTAGTATGATTGCTGTATCTCTTAATTTTATCATCGCTCTTTTTCCTGTCTTTTTCAGTCAACGAAAGTGCTGGCAACACGTTGCTGAGGAGCGAAAAATGTCGGATCTGCAATGAGAACTCTATTAACTACATGCTTTGGCCTTGCTTGGATATCGTGGTTTGCTCAGAGTGTGCTAGATTGCACAAGGAATGTCCACGGTGCCACAAAGTGATCAAGGGCAGATCTAAGCTTGATCTGCTACCTTAATAACAGCACAGACGTGTAAATTAGTTAGACAATATGTCTGGTTGTTGTTTTTGTAATTTCATTCTTTTGGTTCTTAAATATTATTACCATACTGAATATTTGATCCCGTGTAGTCCCCGGGGGTCTCTGAGGAGATACAGAAAGAATAGGACTACTACTACCTCTGGCATGTCGTAAGAGGCGACTAACATGAGGTTGGGCATGGGGCTGGCAACCTCACGTACAATAAATTTGCGCACAAACCACCATTGCAAGAGCACATGATTGCTCTTGGCGCAGGCTTCCTGCTACGGGACCAACTACAATGGGGCCTCATGCTTCATCAGGAGCCAACAGAGAGAGCCCATATGGCCGACACCTGTAACATTCGTGGAAAAGGTCTACGGAGATTCAAATAGCCTCAAACTGACTACTGATTTCTTTGAAAACATTCAAGTAGACGTCTGAGAGTGTAAGAAGAAGAAGAAGGTACGGAGCCAAAAGGAGATTGTGATAATGAATGTCCTGTGTGAGCAAAGAATAGGACCAGAAGATCGTCGCAAGCAAGCTGCAACACGTGACTAAGGACGGCTGTGCATGGTACTAGCAAGTTCATCATGTAAAACATTAAATCACAACTGCAAGGAACTAACTGCTGTCATAGTCTTATGATCTGCAATGAGCCAAAAAAAAAAAAAAATTGTTAATGACTGATATTATCAACGGTTGTCTTTTAAAAAACGTTTAACAAAACAAAACAAAAAAGTTTTACAAAGTTAAAGGTAATTCTAGTTTCGTTTCTTTTAGACAATTTTTTATTTGTATCAATGCTTTAAGGTGCACAAGAAGTCAAGGTTAGCTGTTGATGACTAGGATTATCAACTGTGTTCGTTTTTAAAATGTTTTCTTTACAAATATATTTTAACAATGTTATAGGTAATTCTAATTTCATTTCTTTTAAAAATGCAGATAGTTCTCTCTTTATTGCGTGTTTCATTTACGCAAATTCGAACTTACGCGCATCAGTTTTAAGACATTTGTGTTTTATTTACGCGTCAAACTCGAAGTTGCGCGACCCAATATTTAAACATTTTTACAGTACGTATTTTATCTGTCCGCCAGCGGGAGGGCGAGAGCAAGATGATGCCAGTTTGAATGTTTCTTTGAGGGATTGTTGGAAGGCATGCACTATTTTTTTTTCTTAACCAGCGGCACTTGGGCTTTCAGCCCTTCGGCCCAATGACATGTCATTGCGAGGCTGGGGAACCTGAGGACTTTACTTCCAACCCGGTCAGGAGCTTCGCTCCTTCCCATCCACAGAGGGTTTATCACAGGAGCCGTTCAGGCTATTCAGTCAAATTTCCGGCCGTAAACATTTCTTCAAACGCCGACGCCCGGGTTTGAACCATGAACACCTGGTCGCCAGTACAACGCCGAAGCCATTACACCAGCGCGGCTCCCGCATGCACTATTAAAGATGTACTTTCGCTAATCAAGACTGGTAAAAGCTGTATGTGCTGGGTGAGACTAATCTAACATAACTCTGTTCATGTAATTTAGTCTTAACTCCTTTCTCCGTAATTTTAATGGTAGAATTCCTAAAGCCACCTCTATAGCTCCCATTGATGTTGATCTGATTGCACCTGCTATTGTACATAAAGCCTGATGCTGAATTCTGTCTAATTTAATCTTGTTACTGTGTGCAGCAGAGTCATATATTATACTTCCATAATCTATTTTTCTTCAAATAAAAGATTTATAAAAAGTGAGCATTGTCTTAGTGCTTGCACCCCATCCATTACCTTTCAAATATCTTAATAAGTAAGTAAATGTCCTCTGCGAAACACCAGGAAATTATATACAATACTAAAACTACTCCTGTATAAGGGGGGGGGTTGGGTCCAATAGCATCCTCCAACGAAATAGTATATCGGGGGTTCTGCAACGGGGATATACCAATATTGGGTAGGTTAGGGGTGGGGGGGGGGGGGGGGTGGGGGGGGGGGGGGGTGGGGGGTGGGGGGGGGGGGGGTGTGTGGGGGTGGGGGTGGGGGGTTGGGTTCGGGTGGGGGGGGGGGGGGGGGTTGGGTGGGGGGCGGGGGGGGGGGGGGGGGGGTGGGGGTGGGGAGGGTGGGGGGGGGCGAGGGGGGGGGGGGTGGGGGTGGGGGGGGGGGGTGGGGGGGGGGTGGGGGGGGGGGGGGGGGGGGGGGGGAGGAGGGGGGGGGGTGGGGGGGGCGGGGGGGGGGGGGGGGGGGGGGGGGGGGGGGGGGGGGGGGGGGGGGGAGATGGGGGTGGGGGGGCGGGGGGGGGGGGGACGGGGGGGGTGGGGGGGGGGTGGGGGGGGGGGGGGGGTGGGGGGGGGGGGGGGGGGGGGGATGGGGGGGGGGGAGGGCGGGGGGGGGGGGGGGGGGGGGCGGGGGGGGAGGGGGGGGGGAAGGGGGGGGGGGGGGGGGGGGGGGGGAGGGATGGAGGGGGGAGGGGGGGGGGGGGGGAAGGAAAAGGGGGGGGGGGGGGGGGGGGGGGGAGGGGGGGAAGAGGGGGGGGGGGGGGGGGGGGGGGGGGGGGGGGGGGGGGGGGGGGGGGGGGGGGGGGGGGGGGGGGGGGGGGGGGGGGGGGGGGGGGGGGGGGGGGGGGGGGGGGGGGGGGGGGGGGGGGGGGGGGGGGGGGGGGGGGGTGGGGGGGGGGGGGGGGGGGGGGGGGGGGGGGGGGGGGGGGGGGGGGGGGGGGGGGGGGGGGGGGGGGGGGGGGGGGGGGGGGGGGGTGGGGGGGGGGGGGGGGGGGGGGGGGGGGGGGGGGGGGGGGGGGGGGGGGGGGGGGGGGGGGGGGGGGGGGGGGGGGGGGGGGGGGGGGGGGGGGGGGGGGGTGGGGGGGGGGGTGGGGGGGTAGGGGGGGGGGGGGGGGGGGGGGGGGGGGGGGGGGGGGGGGGGGGGGGGGGGGGGGGGGGGGGGGGGGGGGGGGGGGGGGGGGGGGGGGGGGGGGGGGGGGG
>JAMPIV010003733.1:0-83323 GCA_024509875.1 Oreohelix idahoensis | reverse complement strand
ATTTAGCCATTAATCTTGCTCTACCTAAATAAATAATGTTCATGCTCACACTAACATGGTAGTTCGTAGTCACAATCGACATGCACTTGGTGACAGACCGATAATTGGTCCAGTAACTGTGGTCATGAGTCGCTATCTTCGAATCTACTGGAAACAATATTTGTTACTGTCTTGTTGAACAGCAGAGTCCGCCATTGTGGTTCATTGTTTGTGCAACAAGAGCAATCGAATATGTTGAATCGTTAGAGCAAACACGTGAGCTAAACGTTCGATGTGAGGGCTCCCAATGTTGACCAGGAGCGTAATGTGAGTCAGCAAATACCAACTTGAATTAATGATTAACCAATTTCCGCGTGATCGGGTAAAATAGAACAGAAATTACCAACCATTATTTGCTTTCTACAGAAAAATGATTATTTCAAGACAAAGCCATTTGTGATGAGAGTACGTTTTGCTTCTTTCAAACCGTCGCCCTTTTTTCGATACATAGAGATACCACAGAAGTTAGACCTCATACATGCATATACTGGGAGATGGGGGCTAGCATCCTTATTAAATTAAAGAACAGAATCCACTTTATGGCAATCGCTACTCGCAAATACAGCAATAACTTAATTGCTGAAGCTCAAGCCCTGAAACAGGCAGTGGAAACTCATATTGAGTACAAAACACATGCAGAAAAGCAAATAATAATCTCTCAGTAATAACAGCTCTGAAGAACCATCATGCCAAGGGATTAAAAGATCTGATAAACTCACTTGAAAGCCTGGTCAGATGCTTCAGCAAGTTCACATTTCAGTGGATAAGTTCAAATGGGAAAGAGAACACTCAAGCCATACAAAAGTGATGCCTATCATCAGCTATCTGCCGAGACCAGGTCATCATTTTCCAGCTACGCACTGGTCATAACAGATTGAGGTACCATCTATACCACCAGTACAGGATTGGTACAACAGATCTCTGCACCTGTGGCACCAGCCCCATGACAGCTGAACATCTGCTGCAGTCCTGCCCAACATACAGCCGTGAACAGAGAAGCATATGGCAATAAGCTACTTCTCTACATGAACAACTGTTTAGAGATGTCAGAGACCTTGAACTGACTACTGCCTTTATTATAGTCATTAATGTGGAAGTCTGAGGGTGAACGTGTAAGAAGAAGTCAGGGACCTTGAGCTGACTACTACCTTTATACTTACTTACTTAGTCGTTCCCCTTCTACCGTGAGGTGTAGAGGTTTGGAAGAGAGAACGCCAGACTATTCTATCAGCTGTCTTCCTCCTGGTCTGGTTCCATTCCAGTCCTCGGTCCTTCAAAGATTGTGTAATGTTGTCCTCCAAGCGGACTCTCGGTCGTCCTGGGGGTCTGGATCCCTGGCTTTTTGTTTCCCATGCTTGTCGTGGTAGCCGATCTTCTCCCATTCTCCAGACATGGCCAAACCATCATAGTTGGGACTGTTCTACTTGAGTCTGCAGCAGAAGGAACTGATAAGGTAATATTAATCGACAACCATGTTGGTTAATTTCGGATGTGCCCGACATCAGGCTACGGAGTAACATTAAAAACTCCCAGCGCAGTTGTTTAATCGCTGGTAAGGCCAGGGTACGTTCTTTGTCAATATGGTAAAGAGACGGATTGTGTGTGCTCAAGCGACAGATAATGAGATTACTCGTCTGTGCGACAGACATGCATGACATCACCGTTTACGGTACACCTTGTTACACAGACATTACTTTATACTAAAGTAATAATAAGTTATTTGTAAACATTGCCGATGAAGGATCAGATGGTTTCATTCCATATATGGGAGTGTTGCGTACTTTTTGTGTACCTTAACTGTGGCAAAAGTGGACATAGTCTGACTGCAGTTAAGTTTGGACGCACCAGCGTATGTATTAAGAAGATAATTGTATATTTAATTTTTCGCGCACGATAGCGCACAATTTTTGGGAATTTTAAAATTAGCGCGCTTGTTGCCAAACAAGCCAGATGACGTAGAGGCTTGGAGAAGCAAGCTGTGATCCATATCAGACATGTTGTCTGGGGATTTTGAAACCCGTGTAATGGGTGAAATTATTTCTTACGCGACCCGGCCTTCTGTTCAGAAGTCATTACCGGTTGTCGACTACGTAAGTGTTTCGTCGATAAAGTAAAATCGAAGATTTAATTATATTTCTAACCTTTCTTCAAGTGACGTTAGCATCTAATCGAGACAGTCCACCAGCCTGTTTCGAAATGGATTAACGATTGAAGCTATATCATTGAAAGCCAGCCGAGATCTATATATCATTAAATCAAAGGTAGTTCCGGCGACATAATTGTCAAGATAATTTTTATGTACAGCCGTCAATCGAGTAACGGCATATTGGAAAGGTCAGTCAGAGGACTCAACCAAAAATATATATTTTATATTTACAAGGACAACTGTCATTAAGGAAATGTTCAGATGTGTCAAGATATGATTTTACGAGGCCAATTAACTGGGACATAAATTATAATATAGACCTTAGGTGCAATGAAGCATAATGAGGAGCTCTGTCCTTGAGAAAAAAGGTCGCCCGTTATTGGATTCACTTTATGATTTACATGCCTCATGATTTTTATATAAATTATGCATGCAAAGACCCAACTAGAAGTTGATGAAAGGACTTGGTCTGGAATTATTTAATTGGATTACTGAAATGAAATTACTGTACCTGCATCATATGATTATGAATTGTCAACACCGTGTCGAATGTCTTGTCCCGTCCAAAGTCGTCGTTTGTGAATAAATACATGAACTGTTTCTACACGAGTTGCAGTTTACTTCAAATTGGCACAGGCCTTTGTTGACGTGCCTGATTAATCCACTGTTACCTGTTGTGCCAATTTAGACATTATGAATTCGCGTTATCAGTACGAACTAGTATTCCATTCCAACCACCAGTTATACAAACCATATGGGAAAATGACTACTACAAAATGGTATGCCAGTGTGCTTTGAACTTAACAAGTTCCCAGGGAATCAACTTCCATGAAAGAATTGGTTGAAATTGTTGGCACTTTCAAGGCGACAACATCCTGGACTTGTCATCAAATCTAACGGTTATCTTAAGGTCAAGGGCAACGTTGAATCTCAACTTCAAGTCTTCAACATTGGACACTGCCATTGTTTTATTTAAACAAGTGTAGTGAGGCTCATACATACAGCACCCGGATGCGAGGAAAATTTTTTCTTATCAAAACAGATAAGTAAAAACGCTGTTGTTCTTTCTACCGTGTTACGTGTAGCTGAGCCTTTCTTTTATATGTCCAACTTACTATTGTATGTTCTATGTTCAGTGTTCTTCGTGGGAGGTTGGGAAAGGAGAATCACGAAGAAAACATCCCAGTTTCACACCAGGGCCTTCGTGACTGTTCTGTAGGGACACATTTACAGACTTCCCGCAGTGAAATGTTCCGACGCTTAAGTGTCGAAGGATTTTGAGTCCACTGTGTTCGGTTCTCTGTGACCTAACTGTTTAGCTGTGACGTCGAGTTATTTAATTGTTGTTTTCGTAGTAATTTTCTTATACGTACTTAGTTTTATCATGTCTTTTGTTTGTAACGGTCGTCCTTCTCCATCTTGCTATCGTTCAGTTTTTTACACCTTTGTATCTATACACTGTGTTGTCTCTTGTCTTGTTCTTAGTCCCGTCGCAGTTATCATTGCATCTTTTGCAACGTTCACTTTATAGTTCTTCATTTTCCTTCAGTTGATCTCTGCGAACGGGTTCTTTTGTAATCTACATCTTGTCTTGTCTATATTGTCTACATTGTCAATGCTATTGTATTATAATAACATTTTAATGCATAACCTGTTTCATTTATTAATAATATATTGAATAATTAACTGCTATTGAGTGCCGTTCTTTGACAGGAACGTGTTGCACATACTAGATTGAAAAATAATTGTGAATTAGTTGAGTAAAATTTTTAAGGAAAAAGTAGTTAATAAAAAAATTAATCATGATGTATTCGCTGGATTATTTTATTAAGCAGGCTAAAACCCTTCAGGTACCTCCTGAAGAGTTAAGACAATTCGCAATGGCGGAATATGAAAAGGCTCAGAAGTTGGAAGTTATAAAATTAGAGGCAGAAGACAAACGACTTCAGACGGAAATGGAAAATAGAAAATTAGCCGCTGCAGAAAACGAGAGAAAAATTCAGGTTGAACTGGAGAATAAGAAAATGGAAATGGAAAATAGAAAATTAGCCACTGAAGAAAACGAGAGAAAAATGAAAATTGAAATGGAAAGTAAGAAAATGGAACTCGAAAATAGGAGATTAATAGCTGAAGAAAATGCGAAAAGATTTCAGCTTGAGGCTACAGAAAATAAGAAAAGATTTCAGCTTGAGGCTGCAGAAAATGAAAAACGATTTCAGCTTGAAGCCGCTGAGAACGAAAATAAAAGAAAGCATGAACAAAAACTTAAGGAATTAGAACTTGAGCAACTTAGAATAGCAAATGAAAGTAATGCTCAAAAGGCCCATGATGGTCAAGCTTCATCTAAAAATGCAATTATTAATTTTCACTTAAAATTACCAACATTTAATCCTCCATCAGACGATGTGATTCATTACATGGACAGATTTGAAGCAACATGTAAAGTCTATAACGTTGATAAATCACAGTATTGTGTAAAATTGTCAGAAGTGCTTACAGGCGAAGCTATGGAAGTCTATCATATGACTATTTCTACTGATAAAAGTAATTATGAGGCTCTCAGAGCTGCTTTGCTTAAGAAATATCAAATGTCGGAAAATGATTATCGGTTACGCTTCAAATCTCTTTTACCTCAGAACGGGAAAAATTTCAGTGATTTCATCTCACTAATACGTCTCACATTGGAAAGATGGATTGAATTATCCAAAATAGAAAAATCCTATGACGCTCTGTATGATTTATTACTACGCGATAAAGTGTTGTCCTCGGTTAACCCGTCATTTCTTGCTTTTTTACACGAACGGAAACCTTCAAATGTGACAGAAATGGAGGAAAACTGCATAAAATATTGCACAGCCCATCCAAACATGGAAATTAGCAATTCCCAGGTTAAAGATGAATTACCTGTTGCGTTCGCTATGCAACAAAGTAGTCATTCACGCCATCGTTCTTTAAGTTACGATAGGAACTTTAAAAATGGAAATAACGAGAATTACAATTCTTATCAGGGGAAACAATTTCATCATAATTCTCCATATAATGTTTCTTGGGGCCAATCTCACAATTCACGAGATTTTAACAGAAATAATTTTGGAAATAATCAAGCAAATAATTATAACCATAATTGGCGATCAAGGTCACAGTCTTCCAATAACAGACAGGGTTATCTAAATAAACAAAATGGTCAATGGCACAATAGTGAAAACAATACTTGGTGTGCTAGCCAAAATTTTAACCAAAACAGAAATGGCAATTATGGCAATTTCAGAGATAATAGTCAGAATCGATCCCGGAGAAGAGATAGATCTTCGGACAATAGACCGCGTCATCAGTCAAATGCTGCAATGCTTGCTCAGGTTAACGTAAATCAAAATACAGATGTTAATACACATAATGCAATGTCTTGCTCTATTGATTATGACCAGGTTAAATCTTGCCAAGAATGCACAACCTTGTTCCAGCCCATGGCGATCACGACGCTGCGTTGCGGACATGCCTTACCAAGTCTCCCAGCGGTGTGTACGGCCACATCGGCTTCAACACACGATGGAACAGGATGTCTTAAATTAAATCGTGGTTTTGTAAATGATATTCCTTGCTCTGTTCTCTTTGATTCAGGTTGCAGCACCATCGGCGTCAGAAACTCATTGATCGACCCATGCTGCGCAACTGGCAAGACGGTCAAGTGTGTGACTTTTGGAGGGACTGTGGAAACATTTCCTACAGCTATTATTGATATTGTCGGCGTCTGTGGCCTAATGGATATGAACGCAGTTTCATAATCCAGATATACCAGGTTCGAAACCTGCTGCAGGCGGTTTGGTAACAGATCGCTTTGTGTGGATTTTTAACAATGGTATAAGCGCCGTACCGTTCAGAAAGCAATGGCAAACTACTGAATGAAAAAAAAATGCCTAGAAAAATCACAAACAGCCAATAAAAGCTGGCGTTGATTGCCACGTCCTATAAAGGATAAGCAACTAACTTTATTATTGATATTAAAACTCCATTTTTTCAGGAAAAATACACGCATGTCTTCTTCAGGCACCAATTAGTGGTGACCTGATAATTGGTCGCATTCATGGAATTAAAGAGTGTACCCCACAGCAGATAGCTGATTGGGAAGAGCGACACATGCATGCTGCAAATGCAGTTACGACTATGCCAAGATTTTTTTCACATGCACATACTGCTAACATGCTATGTACTACTAAGGTCCTGGAATCTAGCATTGAAAATGATTCCTTGATTCATTACGCCACTTTTGATACTTCTTTACAACCTTTACGACATGCTTCTGATCGTCGGTATGAAAATTTTATCTCTTCATTACATACTATTATTGAGGAAGATTTCTCTGTTGTGCCTGACACACACACTAATGTTGTCGACACAACTGAATCTACATTCATTCATGTTGATTGCACCTTTAATCCAACATTGACATCCGATTTCTTTACCACATGTTCGGACTTAGTTATCCGTGCATCAGCATTTCTCGTCGGATTGTTTACCTTTCTTTCTGGGCCGGTTAGCTCAGTATTTAGCTGGTCATGTGCTTTTTATCGCACTCTCTACCATACATTTCTATTCCGATACACACCTAGATTCACACATTTCTGGTTTTGTATCTTTATTATCTTTCTAATATCCTTCTCGTCATTACCCAGTACACAGGCTATGACATTAGTTCATCCTGTACAATCTAGACTATTAACAACCGAATTTTCTTCATCTTACGATCGGATACCTAAACCATCTAAAGTATGTGTTGGTTTTCATGAACATTTTAGTGGATTGAACACATTACTGTCCACGTTACGGTCATATAACTTAATGGCTAAGCCATCGAAAGCATTCGTGGGTTTTCACGAAATATCATTTTTAGGTCACCGTGTTAGTCACGGCCTGCTATACACTGAGGACAGTAATGTTTCTCAAATCCTAAACATTACAACACCAAAAACAAAGAAACAAGTGAGATCCTTGTTGGGTTTAATTCAATTTTAGGGTAAATTCATAACTCATCTATCTACTATTACTGCACCTTTCTCTTCTTTGTTAAAGAAGGGCGCAGCTAACGTGATTCGATGGTCGGAAGAACATCAAATCGCGTTGGATACCATCAAGGCATTTTTTTCAAAAGCTCCTGTTTTAAGATTACCTAATGCAAACCTTCCTTTCATCCTACGCAGTGACGCGTCGAATTACGGAAAAGGAAGTGTCTTGCTCCAGGATTACGCAGGTACCTTGCATCCTGTGATGTATGTATCGAGAAAATTAACTTCGACAGAGCAGAAGCATTCTGTTCTTGACAAAGAACTGTTGGCTCTTGTGTGGTCAATAACGAAACTCCAGAGATACTTACTTGGATCGCTCTTCATAGTCGAATCTGACCAGAAAGCACTCACTGCTCTCAATACTAAAGACGTCAAATCATCTAAATCTACGAGGTATGCGATATCCTTGCAGCCATACAGTTTTACCATCCGGTCCATACCTGGATCTCAGAATGTTTTGGCTGACATTTTATCCAGATGTCCATATGAACCAAGTGAGTTGCTACACCCTGCAGAGAATGAGACCTCTACACATTCAACTCCGCATTTGTAACTTGCTGTTCATGGAACGGTGATTAGTTCCATCATTAACGTTTAGTATCTACCTTGACTTTTGAATACAGTTTGAACATTCAGTTATATTGCTATAATGCGAAAACAGTGAATTATCTATAACATTGATGAGAATATAAATTTATAAAGTGATATCATTGTCTTCCTAAAGTTACATTAATTATATATATATATATATATATATATATATATATATATATATATATATATATATATATATATATATATATATATATATATATATATATATATATATATATATATAAACATTCTTCTAAGGTGATAGATCTATACTTTTCCAGTGGAATATTTTGAATTACTGGATGGCTCGGGAAGAAACGTTTCTACGTGTTTGGACTTTAATATAACGGAACTGTGTATTATTGACTGTTTCCGAGGAACTTCAAAAAAAATTTTGGAACTTATAACATTTTAATTATCTGAAAAAACTATTCAGTGGATTTTCACAAGTAAATTTAATTAATTAGTTTAATATTTAATATATTTAACTAGAATGATTTTAATACTAGTTATTAGAGCTAGTAATTGTCACTCATGATAGGTAGTGATTCAGCATTCGTAATTAAGTAATGCTACTAATTATCTTTAGACACAGTTAAGTAAGTGTGTTGATCACTTCGCGTGTTTTATTTACATTCTTTTACTTGTTCACTTATCATTTTGATGCATTCTCATCTCTTTTATTTAAATTCATTATTGACATTTCTTTTTAGTTGTTTTTACATTCAGTTTAATGTATTCATCCTTAATACGTTAATTTCTTTAATTTTCCCCACATTGTTCCAAAGTTGGTCAATAGTGGTCGTATGCTTCCTTGCATATCTTTTGTTGATTTGAGTAGAATTCTGTTTTATATTCACTCTATTATTATTAATTAATATATAAGTAGTTTATTATTAATATATGTAGATGTAAATCTGATTCACCTTTCCTCGGTTATTACATTAAAAAAATATAACAGAATTATATTTTTTTTCGGGGGCAGGGGGGGGGGGGGGGGTAAAGTTATTTTGTTCCTTTTTGCTTTTAATATGATGTCTTGTGCTAATAACACTGATCATTTGGCAGTGTTGCAAAATTCCACCAGTGACATGCCTATGCATTTCATGTCACATCCCGTGATGACTCAGGAAGTTCAGTCATCATTTGTTTTCTTACCTAGTTTATTTTCGGCTTCTCTTGTGTGGAATACTTCTTATGTCATTTCCACTTTGGCAATATGTTTCTATGTCCTTATATTATTTCTATTATATCAGTGATAGACATTACTTTTGTTGATTATTATCCTCATGCTCAGTCCATACAGCATGAGTCATTTGACCTGTCTTTCACTAGACACTATAGTGACTATTATTGTCATGTCTTTTCTTCACTACTAGGTTGCTTTCGTACATGCACACCATTTCGTGCTGATAACGCGCGTCGTGGGTTCGATTCCATATATGTCACTCTCTATACTATTACTTCTGACCTATCATCTTTCTTACGAAAGGGCATGCCAATAAAGGTAAACTGGTCAAAGCAGGTTTTCGACTTCTGACCTATCATCTTTCTTTTGACAGTGTAGACAGAGAATCACTTTGGAAATTGATGAGGCATTATGGAGTTCCCCTGAAGATCATTAATTTGATAAAGAAAACAAATGAAGACATGACATGCAGAGTTCTTCACGAAGATAAAAGGGTTGAACTTGAAGAAACACCAACAAGATGTAGAATCGTACACATATCTTGGCAGCAATATAGACAACGTTGGAGGGACAGACAGCGATATCAAAGTAAGAATACAAAGGCAAGAGGAGCTTTCATTGCATTGGGAAATATAAGGAGATCAAGAGAAATCGGATCCAACACGAAAATAAGAGTCTTCAACTCAAATGTGAAGTCAGTCCTATTGTATGGCTCTGAGACATAAAGAACAACAAAGACAACAGCCAAAAAGCTACAGACTTTCATAAATGGATGCTTGCGTAGAATAGAGGGATTGAAATGGTATGACAAGGTTACCAACGTGGAACTGAGGACAAGAACTAGACAAGTGCCAGTGGAACAAGAGATGAGAAGAAGACGATGGCGATGGATTGGACACACACTGAGGAGACCTTTTGATAGCATTAAAAGGTAGTCCTTATTCTGGAACCCCAGTGCAAGAGAGGCAGAGGTAGACCAAGAAGCACATGGAGAAGAGAGCTGGAAACAGAGGTAAAAATGACGAGAACGTGGAAAGAACTCGAGATGATGGCACGTGACAGAAGGACTTGGCATGTGTTTGTTGAAGGCATATGCTCCTTTGGGAGTGAAGGGTTATGGAGGTCAAATGATTACCATATTGCGTTTAATCAAATTTTACACATTTTTTCTGTACCTCCTATCTTGAGGTTACCTGATATTGCAAAAGTATATATTCTTCGTACAGATGCCAGTAATCTCGGTTTGGTAGCCAGTCTTCTTCAGGACTACAATGGAATTCTTCTTCCTACTTTATACATATCTCGTAAACTATCAGATACAGAAAAGAAATACTCAGTGATTGAGAAGGAGTTGCTTGCTGTTGTGTGGGCAATACAAAAACTAGAGCAATATTTACTTGGAGCGCCCTTCATAATACAGACGGATCAAAAGTCGGTTGCTGCTTAAAGCGGGCTAATCACAGAAATTTTAAGCTCGCGCGCTTATCAATCTTGCTCCAGCCGTTTAACTTTGAAATCCAGTCCATACCTGGATCTGATAACGTAGTGGCGGATTCGTTATCTAGAAATCCACCATTAATATCTGAAGACTGATTGCTACTCAACGAGAGAAACATTCAAGTAAATCGTGACATTTGTTAACAGTCATACATATTCTTGATGCATGAAAGTCACTCCCGTTTGTAGCCTGAGATAGTACATTGTTCGTACATTGATTGCCATCAAATTGTTTTATCTATGAAGATCTTGCTGAACAATTCGCTGAGATCTACCTACACTCGGTGATCAAATTTCCATTGAACTGAAATATAGCGATAATGTGTACCTTAAATATATTCAAAATACTTGCCAGGATTTTTCGGAGCTGGAATGAAACTTTGTACTTTATAATATGCAGTGTCATTATTAACTTTGATGAGAATAACATTGCTTATCCATTGCTCCTGACTTCGTGATATAAACAGATGTTGGAGTGATTTTTCTCTTGGATTTGCAGAATACTAGACTATGTAAGGACTAGTAATATTGTGGATTTATCACCATTAGCATATGGATCATAATACTAGCAATATCAAGACTCGTTATCTAAGAGTACGACCACAACAGAGACTAGCTGACATAAACTCACCATAACACCTGTACCAGGCTAAGTTCCCTTTAATAAATAATCATGCACACAATGTAGCCACACACGGCTAGAAATACATATGCAACACAATGCAACATGGATGCCAATATAACTTGCGATAATCAACAACGTAATTTACCATTATCACATGTGTTGTGTGTTGTTCGTCCATCACGGGTGATGAAGACCACTCTGTTCATCCAATTATTTAGGAATATGTTAGGTTAACCAACGGGCTGATCACCCGTTTGCCAGTCACTTCGATTACGGAAACAACAGCAAATGGATTGATTTGCCGTTGCCCTAAAGACGCCAATAGGCGTGATGGGAAACAATGGCAAAGAAAACCTATCTGCTGTTGCCCTAAGGCGCCACTAGGCGTAATGGCCACTGACTGCTTTGACGGTCGGTGGCTAAGGACGGAAGAAGAAGAAGAAGATGTTAGGTTAGTCTATGGGTACGAAGGTGACTGATGAGCCCGATGCGGGCCTGGAAAGATCTCGGACAGTGTGGGCAGGGAATGTTTGCTTCATGTGAAGGTTTTATTTCACGGTCATTTCTAGCTTGTCTCCGCTGTTCCGCTGCTGCTCTTCTGGATGATTCGCATGCCACTGCACCTTTACGAAGAGATGTGCGCCAAGCAGTTCGGTCTTGTGCAGCAGTTTCCCATGTGTCTGGGTTTATGTCAAAGGTTTTCAATGACGTCTTTAACGTGTCTTTGAAGCGCTTCTTTTGGCCACCATGGGAGCGTTTACCCTTCTGCATCTCACCATAAAAGAGTATCTTTGGCAGTCGATGGTCTGGCATGCGGACTACATGACCTGCCCAGCGAATCTGTGACTGCATCAGAATAGTATCAATACTAGGGATACCAGCTCTGTCAAGAACGGCGGTATCCGGGATCTTGTCTTGCCATTTGATGTTCATTATCTTCCTGAGACAGACTGTATGGAAGTGGTTTAGCTTCTTTACGTGGCGCCTGTATACAGTCCATGTTTCACATGCAATAGCAGCACTGGAAGCACCGCAGCTCTGTACACCTTCAGCTTTGTCTGTAGACTAATGCCACTTCGATGCCAGACGTTGGTGTATAGTCTGCCAAATGTGCTGCTGGCTTTGGAGATCCTGGTGTTCACCTCATCATCAATGACAATGTTCTGGGATAGTGTGCTACCAAGGTATGTGAATCTGTTCACAACATTCAGTTTCTCACCATTAACCTTGATGACTGGCTCAGTATAAACTGTGCCAGGAGCTGGTTGGTACATGATTTCTGTTTTCTTCGTGTTGATGGTAAGCCCAAAGTTGGCGCAGGCTTCGGAGAATCTATCCACACTATGCTGCAGATCAGCCTCTGAGCCAGCATTGAGGGCACAATCATCAGCAAACAGAAGATCTCTGATGGTGTGTGATTTAACCTTGGTTTTTGCTTGAAGCCTCCTAAGGTTAAACAATTTTCCATCAATACGATAACTAATGTCGATTCCTGTGTCCCCGTCTCTAAAAGCATCAGTCAGCATAGCAGAAAACATGATACTGAACAGAGTCGGTGCAAGTACGCACCCTTGTTTAACTCCATTTGAGACAGGGAAAGGCTCTGATAGCTCACCGTTTTCCTGAACTCTAGCCTGCATTCCATCATGCATTTGCTGCACTATTGTGATAAATTTCTTTGGGCAGCCGTATTTTGCCATGATCTTCCATAGACCCTCTCTACTGACCGTGTCGAACGCCTTTGTCAAGTCGATGAAAGCTGTGTACAGGTCACAGTGCTGTTCTTGGCATTTTTCTTGTAGCTGTCTTGCAGCGAACACCATATCTGTGGTTCCACGTTCTTTCCGGAATCCACACTGACTTTCAGGTAAAAGACCTTTGTCAAGATGAGCCGTAAGGCGATTCAAAAGGATTCTGGCGAATATCTTCCCAGCGATTGATAAAAGAGAGATGCCTCGATGATTGTTACAGTCTTGGCGATTACCTTTACGTTTATATAGATGTATAATTGACGCATCTTTGAGATCGTGTGGGATGGTTTCACTCTGCCACATTTGCTGGAAGATCATATGAAGTTTCTCTATCAGAACTGCACCGCCATCTTTATAAACCTCAACAGGAATTGAATCGGAGCCAGGGGCCTTTCCACTAGACAGTTGACGAATCGCTTTTTTAGTTTCCTCCAGAGTTGGTACATCATCTAGTGCTTCATTTATAGGAATTTGGGGCAGGCGGATGATGGCTTCGTCGTTAATAGATGATGGCTGGTTCAAAAGATTATTAAAATGTTCAGCCCAGCGTTGGAGCATTTTTTCCTTGTCTGTAATTAGTGTTTTTCCATCTGCATTAAGGAGGGGAAATGATCCTGATGATGTTGGACCATAGACCGCTTTGAGTGCAAGGTAAAAATTTTTCAAGTCATGGCTGTCAGCAAAGCCTTGGAGCTCATCTGCTTTATTACTCAGCCATGAATCCCGCATCTGGCGTAGTTTATGTTGGACGATTCTACGCATGTTGTTGAAAGCGTCTTTCTTGGATGTAGATTTTGGATCATTTAAATATGCTTTATGGAGATCGTGTTTCTCAGCCAACATCTGCTTTATATCATCTGAGTTCTCATCAAACCAGTCATTTTGTTTCTTGATGGAAGGACCCAGGACCTCTGTAGCAGTGTTGTAGATCTGCTCACTTAGGGCTGCCCAATTTGTTTCCACACTTTGGCCGTCTAGCGAGATAGATTTGAGACGGTCTTCTAAGGTGTCAGTAAATGACTGTTTGATTTTTGTCTTCTTTAGTTTGGTGACATGCAGCCTCTTTTGAGTTTTCTTCCCCTGAGGGCGCCTGGCTGGTTGGATACGAATTTTAAGTTTAGATACAATGAGGCGATGATCAGTCCAGCATTCGGCACCACACATGGACTTGGTCACCCGGACATCTTGCCTGTCCTTCTTCCTAACAATTACATAGTCAATTAGGTGCCAATGCTTTGAGCGAGGGTGCATCCAGGTGGTCCTGTTGCGGGTAGAAAGTCGAAAAATGGTGTTGGTGACAAGGAGGTCATGTTCTGCGCAAGTCTGGAGGAGGAGAAGTCCATTACTGTTACAGCGACCCACGCCGTACCTTCCAATAGTGCCATTCCAGGAGATGTTATCTGAGCCTACTCTTGCATTAAAGTCACCAAGAATGATGAGCTTATCTGCTTTAGGAACTGATGCAATGACTGCATGTAGTTCTTCGTAAAACTTATCCTTGACGTCATCCTGGTTTGTCATAGTTGGTGCATACGCGCTAATGATGGTGGCATGTTTTCTTCCATAAAACAGAGGGATCTTGACCGTCATGAGTCGGTCATTTATTCCCTTTGGGGGCCCCACTAACTTTCTGACAATTGCTGTTTTGATTGCAAATCCAACCCCTGCTTGTCGTCTTTCTTCAGTTCCTCTTCCGCTCCAAAAGAATGTATAACCTGCACCCTTTTCGCAAAGTTGGCCCTCGCCTGCAAGTCGAGTTTCACTCAGTGCTGCTATGTCAATGTTGTACCTGGCCAGTTCTCTCCCAATCAGGGCAGTTCGTCTCTCAGGTCTGTTTGCGTTAAAGTCCTTGTCAAGGAGAGTGCGCACATTCCATGCGCCTAGAATGAGGGGGGAAAATCTGTCCTTTCTTTTTCTTATATGTCGACCGCCGAAGTAGGGTACCCACCAACCGCGGTAAGCTGGTTAGGTAATGGTGAAGCAGGCAATGTTTAGGTCACCTTTTCTAGCCCCTTCCTCATGCCATGGAGGTGAGCAGTGCTTTCCTAAAGAGGGCTGCTCAGACACTCAGGGGGCTGCCGAATCCCACTGCTGCTCCGATCAGTGGAAGACGACCATATGGCCTGAGCCGCCTGTGTGTAGGTCTGCGACTACGACTGCCAGCGTACCCACGCCTGCCGCTTCACCGCTCGCCCATCGCCACAGGACTTGTTGTGAGTGGATGGATGAATGGATGAATGATGAAAGAGTGACTTGCGCGGTGATTTGGATTAAAGTGAGGAAGAGTTGCGCAATTCGTCGACCTCACTCTCTCGCCTGGGTCCATCTCAATCCAGTGGCAAGACAAGTCAAGACGACTGGAGATGAAGTCAGGTGCAGTGGATGACCAGGGCTTTCTACGTGCCTCGCCGTGCTCCTTACGCTCCACAGAGCGTTGCTGGTAATCGCCGTCATGCCCGTTGAACCAACAGGTGGTTTCTTTCGCGCAGTCTATCGAATCCAGTCTTCGCATGCATGGGTAGGCAGACCCTAACTCACCGAAGGTTTATAACCATTCGGCTACCCTCACGGAACTTCTCCATAAGTCCATAGTCATCATAAATAAAGTGGCGGCCTCCAAAATATACATGCCTCTTGACAAAGTACTTGAATCCTCTACCGAAAACGGGAGGTAATAAACCACGTCTGACTAGGACGAATAATTCTAACAAATGCGGGTATGTCATACCGACTGAACAACACAGTGACTTTCGCTCACCGGCTAAGTTCTGCAATCTAATAAAGCCATACTTAACTACAAATAACTTCTCATCAATGAATTACGAAAGAATGCTGCTCGAACTACACCCTTGTTCTAGACATATGCAAACTAAACTTGACCACATGAATAAATGACAAGCACTATCCATGAACAATAATGGCATCCAAATATCCCAGCGAAAATGCTGACAGTGAACAACACAGCGACCTCTCCGGTCGGTATCCAGAAACTCAACTAACTTTCCGCGCCAGAATTCAGACGTATTTCCTTCCAGGTCACATGACCAAAACGGGTTTTAAATTATCTCAATGTCACCACTCACAGCGTGACCAACTTAATATTTTGTAGAACATCTATACTGTGACTATATTATCCCTTATGGAAATATCATGTGATATTAATAATTTTAATTAATGCATACGTTATTCTTTCATCCTTTAGTTAGTTAATTATACTTCCTATTGTGGTTGATATAGATATTTATTATTTTTCCTATAACATGTTATCTAAATTTCTATGAACATTTTTGCCCATTTGTCTGAAAATACTTTCGGATAGATAACTCATGATTTATTTTTGTCCTTATATATTATTCTTACTTACTTCCCTTATTCTGTCCACTCTTACTTTAAAAAACTTTTTCCTTTCACTTTGTTCTGATGTTTCTGTTCCCATACGTAAATCACATTATTCACATACTAATTTTCTCAGTGTTGACATATCAATATATATTATTCTCTTAGTTCACATCTCTACTTGGTTGACCTTACGTTACATTCTTCACACTAATTTAATTATTTGATATTATATAGTAAGTAATTGTATTTTAACCGATGTTTAGGAAATGTTTTGGTTCATGCTGTCTTAGTTATTGTAATAGATTTGATCTGTTCTTTACTAACTGATGACGACTTTCTCTACTCAGTAACTTTAATTATATTTTACATATGCTTTGAAGCTTTTATTCACTTAAGACTTCTCTGGGTAACGACCATTGACATTGTTAATTGTAAACATATCTGGCCGTCTGTTCATTTTTTTGCGATTTTGCATTAAACTAATTGCGTTGTTTAATGTACATTTTTGTGATATTGTTTTTAAAAAATCATTTCTTGATTTTTTTTTTACTCCACCGTGCGGAGAATTGTTAAAGAAGATTATAATGTATTTTACATGTTGACCACACTTAGTTTTGTTAGCAGTTTAATCTACGCCGTAACAATTCTATCTGGGGCCAACATGATGTATTTTGCACCATTTTAAATTGTAAGTGAATAAGGTTTACGTCACTAGATGATTATGATGTAATAAGTTCTGCACTAAGATATGCAGACCGTTAGTTCGAGGCCTTCTGTTAGAATTATTCGTCCTAGTCAGACGTGGTTTATGACCTCCTGTTTTCGGTAGAGGATTCAAGTACTTTGTCAAGAGGCATGTATATTTTGGAGGCCGCCACTTTATTTATGATGACTATGGACTTATGGAGAAGTTCCGTGAATTGTAGAAAGTAAGTCTACTATCAACTTTTAGCATCGTCACCTCTAGCCCACATTACTTAGATCTTAACCTCTTTATGCATCTCTAATACAGCGGCTAGATTTTTACAGATGAATTGAACTAACTGAGACGTTCTATGCCTTGCTGATGATTATTAATGCATGTATGTTGCGTACGTTTTTACCTATGGGGGTAGTCGTTCGGTCCTGCCAATGTACGCACCAGTCGTGATATAGTTATATTATTTGTGCGTTCGATTTGCTCACGCACCGACGTGCACTATGTAGAGTATGTGTTACTCTGTACGCACGGGTAACCTAGTTTTAGAAGAAAGTCCTACGTCATCATCTGAAAGGGGCAGTCCGGACGATATGTCCGTGGAGTATTTTGTTTATCGTGGCAAGTCTGTGGAAGCCATTCGTTTGTTACAATATTGGTCTTCAGGTCGAAGCCAATATTGGGAGTAATATGTAAGTTGTCGCCCCGTCATATTGTATGATTAGCATATTCAAACCTGTAATTTTAGGCGACTCCTTGAGAGAATCTAGCGGGAATATCATCGTGCTATGATATTCCTAGAATGGATCAAAAGGAACTATGAGCCTCTATAATCTATCGTAGACGAAGAATTCCTACGAGGGAAGCAAGTTATTGGATTTATAATTTATGTATAAAATGCCGTTGTGCCCATGCCAAAGTCGTGGCATGAGTTTGTGGAGAGGTTAGTTAAAACCTAAATACTAACCCAGATGTAGCTTCATGTTTACGCCATTGATATTATATTTTGAACCTACGTGGTAGGAATGAAGTCTTGGATCAAGACAGTCTTTTGTTTGGATGAATGCGGGATTCAGTGATATAGGAATACGTACTTAGTTGGATGTCCTCAGACAAGGTCAACGGACATTTATATCTTACTGTTTCAAACTTAGCATGCACATTACTGGATTCTTATTACATGAATGTAAGGAAGATGTTTGAAAGGGATCTACCGCAATACCTAACCACCATCATAGATGTACATAATTTTCGTCAGCGTATCATTACTATGCATCCATGTTGATTGTCTCCGTCAAGAACATTGTATCGTATCGTTGAACTTATACCGTCAATAAATATGTTAAACTGTACCACCCGCCTTACAGTTTACTTCAATTCACAGCAGGCCTTGGTTGACATGCCTGAAGTTTGCGTCATTACCTGTTGAACTTATTTTGACAGTTTATTTGAATTCGCGTATTATCAGCACGATCAAACAGTCATCTGTAGAGACCCAGAAAAACGGTTCTAACAGTAATTGGCGGCACAGTGTGTTTTGGACAAGCTTCAAAGGGAACGCACTCAATAAATTTTTCAAGAATCTTTATATAGAAAGACCCGTGTCTTCATCATGAAATCAACACGACGGTTAGCAGAAGGTCAAGGTCATCAGTGAACCTCTACATCAAGTTCTCCATTGTCTAACTACGTTGGACATCATCCTTTAGTCCTCATCACGTGCGAGCTTTACTCACATACTCAAGGCGAAGTATTTCAAAGTCTCAAACGTACATATAAGGAGACGAGACACATTTTTTGTTTGATCAGCCGAGATAAGTATAAACGTGGTATCGTTTATTGCTGTATTGTGTTTGGCTGTGCCTATTCTCTTCTATGTCCACCAATATACTTTTCATGTTGCATGTTCTATGTTGTATATCCGTCGTGGGAGGTAGGGAGGTCGATCTGACAAACGAGGTTCATCTCGAAGCCGATTCGGGCTCTTTGTCAGATGTTCTGTAGGTTTTGAATTATAAGTTTCAATTGAGCGATAATTCCGGTTCAAGGCTAGAAACCTTGCTGTAGTGTCTTGTCAATTGTCTTGTTTATTATATTATCGCAGTTATCATCGTAACTCTTTACGACATTCTATTTTAGTTTCACATTTTTATTTTATTGGATTTCTGCGACTGTTTTCAATTGTCTTTGATTATCTCGTCTTGTCATTGTTGTTGCTATTGTCTATGGATTTTGTCTGTTCATAACATTTCATTACATAAATTAATTTATTGATTATTAATATATTTGACAATTATATGAGTATGATATACCGTTCTAGGAAAGAACGAAGACCACTTGGTGTATTAACAAGGTTAATTAATTTACATTAATTAATAATCATTTTTAGAAATCAAGAGTATTGTGACTACTTATATAGCATAATGTATTCACTAGATTATTTCATTAAGCAAGCAAAAGCCCTTCAGATGGCTCCTGATGAGGCAAAAGCATTCGCACATTCAGAATATAGGAAAGCTCAAGAAATAGAAGCCGAACAGAGAAAGTTAGAAACTTTAAGACTAGAAAAACTTCAATTTGAGGCAGATCAAAAACGGATTGAGGCTGCAGAAAATGAGAAAAAATTAGATTAGCAGCTGAATTAGAAGAGAAACGATTTCATCGCGAGGCAGAACAGAGAAAATTGGAGACTGAGGAAAAATTTAGATTTGATACAGCAGAAAAAGAAAGACTACTTGAAAAGGAAATGGAAGTTAAACAAAAGGAAATGGAAGTTAAACAAAGGGAAATGGAAGAAAGAAGATTACTAGCTGAACAAAATGTAAAAAGACTTCAGCTTGAGACAGAAGAGAATGAAAAGAAACGACAGCATGATTTAAAATTGGCAGAGTTAGAATATGATAGAATTAGGTTAACTCAAGAAGCTAATTCTCAGAGAACTTTTGAAGGCCATGCGTCAGTCAGACATGATAACTTTAAGGAAGTTCACCTTAAATTACCAAAATTTAATCCCCCATCTGACAACGTAATATTTTTTTAGACAGATTTGAGGCCACTTGCAGGTCTTATAACGTGGATAAAGCACTATATTGTACATATTTATCCAGATTGCTTACTGGGGATGCTTTGGCGGTTTATCATACCACCTGTACTAGTGATAAAAATGATTACGACGCTCTTAGAGCTTCTCTTCTTAAAAAATTCCAAATGACGGAAGATGAATATCGATTACGGTTTCGAACATTGCTACCGCAATCATCTAGAAATTTTAGTGATTTTCTTTCCCAAATACGGCTAACTTTAGAAAGATGGATCGAATTGTCCAAGATAGAAAAGTCGTATGAAGGTCTTTTTGATTTACTACTGCGCGATAAGGTGCTATCGTCAGTAAATCCTGCGTTTCTTGCATTTTTGCACGAACGGAAACCTTTATCTATGAAAGCTCTTGAAGAACATTCTAAAAATTTCTGCACTGCTCACCCATCCATGGATCTAAGTAATGCACAAATTAAAAGTGAATTGTCAGTTGCTTTTGCCGTACAACAAAATAATTTCCCACGAAATCGTTCATTGAGTAACGACAGATACTTCAATAAGGGAAATAATGACAATTTTAACAATGGTAACTTTTATCAGGGGAAGCAATTTCAACAATCTGCTCCATTTAATGTTTCTTGGAACCAAGCTCATAGATCGCGAGATTTTGGTAACAATAATTTTAAATATAATCAAGGAAATTATAATAAACTAAACTGGAGATCAAAATCTCAGGGCCCGCAAAATAGACAAGGTTCGTGGAATAAAACATTTAACCAACATCATAATGGTAATTATACTAATTATCGTACTCATCAAAATTTTAACTCAAGCAGAAATGACAATAGTGGCAATTTTAATGCAAATAATCAGAACAGATCGCGACGAAGAGATAGATCGTCGAGCCTGTGGTGAAGTGGGATGTTATAAATATTTATAGGGGACTTAGTGTACTGACTGAGATCAGCTGTGAAGGTATCTATATCTAATAAGAGTAGTGTATTATAGATAACCTTACTTGCTGCCACATATGTATACCTCAGTCAGAATTATTCTGGAATAGTTTGATGACTACGTTATATGTCTAGGGTATGTGTATGATGAAGTGTAAGTCATAACAACAACAGACAGATAAACAATTTAATTTATTCCACCACACTTGACAACACTGTGACACTCACATACATAAAACACTCTACGAGGATATCTTAAAGGAGTCACTGATAACTTTTCAAATAACAATATGTATTCAGTGCTGTCATGAATGTATATGTGTCCTGATTCAAATACAAAGGGAACCAGGAATCACAATTAATTTTAATTACAAGTTATATGTACAGAATTTATTAATATGATTCTTGTAGTGACATATATTATTAATAGTATCCTATGTGTGTCAGTTGTGTAGTGGTAGTATGAGGTAATACTGGTTTTGTTTTGTTCAAGCTCTGTTGGTATTTGTCATCATGACTTCAATAGTTTGTCTTTGTTGGAACTAGTATTGGAGATGTTCTCAGTTCCTGGCATTAAAACTATTAAATTCCCCTCTTAATTTTATTTTACAATGTCATTTTAAGATGGGGGTACATAATGTTGAGCTCCATGGCCACACTCTCTTATCTTTCGTGATGACTGCAGTAAAGGACTCCTCTGCTCGATTACTTTAATGAGTTCTGGAGCCACCCCACTGGTTGCTATATGGACCAAGGAGTATGCTGTCCACCTCTGGCTTCAGCAAAGCTCTGACCAGGTGCTGCTCAATAACTTTAAGACCACGGTCCCTGAAACTAGAAGGTTGTACCTTCTACGTCAGAACTAATTTATACTCTATTTCTACACTGAGCACAATACATCACAAACATTGAGTTCAGAGCGTTAGGCCAACTGTCAGCTTCATCTGAAATACTTTATACCAGTATTTCCCTCCCTAATGGTTACTACGCCTCTGCAATTCCAGCATTATTTCTTTCTAGTCAATAATCTAGGTGTCAGTGTACTGTTTGGCCATTCCATGCAGTTTTACTTTCCTCCGACACCTTCTGTTCAGGCTGGAGCACTATAGGCTTTACATCATGTTCGCTACTGAACTACACATATATACAGACATAAATTATCAATTTACATTCAATTTTCATTAAAAGATATTGAATATTTCAAGCTTACCACAATTCATGGAAATAATAAACAGTTTCGTTGACTGGCAATGAATATAGCACAACTCCGATCTGCCGATGTCCCAGGCTTTATTTTATAAAAAATATACACTGGTGCTCAACGCACTGCTTCTTAGTAGGTTTATTACAAGATGTGGCAATGAACAGACGCTCTGAATTGAGTATATTCGCAGCTCTACCCAATCAAACCATGTCTACACATCTTTTCAAAAAAGTACTCCTTTTCACGTTTCCCCTGACAACACAAGATAGTATTTATAGCCCGACCAATCGTGTTTAGTCTTACATTTGTTGCGCTCCAATCAAATAGGAGTTAACATGGTAGGCTATTTCCGTAACGTAATGTTTTTTCAAACACGTTATAAAAAAAATTTTATGAGCAGAAATGATTTCATGCTGTCAGGCACCCCCACTATTTTATTTTGGCCATAACTTGGTAAATCCTAGACTATTTGCGTAACGTTTTACATATTCTTTGTCAGCAAACCCTAAGGAACCCAAATATACGAATTTAATGGAGCCAATATGCATTTTCTTCTAGGATAGTCGTGCTGTTACTACCTTCTCACTTCCAAACTTGAGGGTGTCTGGGTACTGTCATGTTTTCAAACGTAAACCGGTATAATGTCATAATTCCCAATAAGCGTTTTTCAGGATTTTAAAACCTAACTCTGGTATGGGTAGGGTTTTTATCACTGACGATTTGAAAAAAAAAAACCAGTGCTTGTGGCCTTACACGCGTGATGGCAGCAATTGTGTATCGCGCGACGCGTGTTTAGTATTGCATGCTTCCTGCCTTCATTCGCCCCTCTCTCTCTCCTGCTTTATCTGTCTTTTAGTTACGCCGTGTATGGAATGAATGAAATATTAAATCTAGGTCATTGATCAGCTTGCGTATCTCAAGGTTTTTCCAAGAAATACAGTACACGTTTCATTGAAGAAAGCGTGCAGCGACACAGTAGGCTTTTACTATCAACGTGAAAGCGTTACAATTTGCAGACGAAGGAGAACACAGGGGATTTCGAGTACAGTCATTGTGACAGCACTGTTCTTTTACCATTTCTCTTTTCTTTTATTAAATTTATTTGTTAGGCTTTGCATTTACGTTTTAATTTACATATGTGGATGTAGAATTTCACGACAAATCCTCCCCTCTTAAAACAGACGTTATACGTCAGTCTATAATTCTACATATACATAGAGAAATTTATGTCTATGCCTGGTGATTTCTTTGATTTTCATCGCACGGATGGCGGCTTAAAAAATCTGCATCAACGTTTCTCTAATTTTATTTTGCTCATGGATTAATGCAGGTGGGTCAAGTCAAAGTAAGCACTACTGACGAAGGTTGCCTCAGACCTCTGCAATCCAAGAATCCATTTCAGATATGTTACTGTACAGCTGCAAGTGTTACGGCTTGTCTTACTACTGCTTAGCAATCAATATTCACCATTTTCTCTTCGCTGAGTCTGCTCAACGACATGTCCCGAGAATATTAGATGTTCCTCAATTTGTACGTTATGAGGAGTTGATCTATATGGTGCTATCTGAGTTGTGGAGGGGATCCAATAATTTTCGGATCAGCCTTAATAAACACTCGGACTATCCTCAATTCAAAAGGTAACAATGGAGACACTCTGCTCCTCCGAAATGTTCACAGCCAACAATTTGTCTGATCACAGGCGGGATTGAATGTGGAAACACCCTTCTAATAATATATTTATAATGTTCTATAATGTGCCGCTCAAATGGAGGCTATATTCACCAACTATAGTTTCGCCTACCGACAATCTGGAGAATTAAGATAATATGTGGGGAAATGAGTTTCTGCATCAGAAATCAATTCGCCCTTAGCATTGCTATAAGATGTGTGGGTTATCTCCATCCACGGTCCGATCAATAATTTCCCTTGGACGGTGTGGGGTCGGGTGACTACCAATGTCACCAGAGCCCTTTTAATGCTAAGTTAATAGCCATAGTGTGAAGCGCTGTGAGCATTTCCCGAATCGCTCACTCGTCCACTGCCCACTGTTCTTATGTTAACAATTTGTTTCGGTTTTAACTTAGGCGGATCATCTTCAATGTCAATGTCAGCCAGCTCCCTAAATGCGGCTTCAAACTGTTCCTGTGTTGACTGGTCTGAATTTCTATTTTCTCTGGATGCCTTTCTCAGAGTTGCGAATCTAAATATTTTTGGTGAACACTGTTGGGGGAAAGGTGGATACCTATCCTCTATGTCAACCTTATTATTGTTATTTTCCTTGTTAATGTTAGGCCCATATGTTTCAGTATGCTTGGCTGGCATCTGATTATGATTTTCCCAACTTGGGAACTGTACCTTGCTACATTTTTCACAGGCCCTCACAAATTGTGCAATATCAGCAGCTACTTGGGGCCAATAGAATTTTTCTGATGTCCTTTGACGGGTAGTCCCATTTCTCTGGTGTCCACCGTCTGGTACAACATGTGATTTTGCCATCACTTCTTGTCTGTAGGGAGTTGGGAGTACCAACTGTCCATATCCTTTGGGTCCGGCTCCCGCCTTCCTGTGGAGCAGTCCATCCCTCAAGTAAAATTGTCCTTTCTTAGGGTGTGCATGGCTGTTTAGTAATTTGTCAAAGCAAGGTTTTAATGATTTGTCCTTTGCCTGGGCCTTTCTCATCTGTTTATCAGAAAAGGTTAATGGGGGTTCCTCCTCCTTTCTACTAGGGGTCGACCTGACCTGAAGCGTGGCCATTACCACAGGTTTTACAGGGCTTCCTAGAAAAACATATTTACTTCCTAACACCAGCGGGTAATTAGGATCGTCACACACGGCTGCTCTAATCACTCCTTCCACGTACCTTGTCTCTACATTGATCTCGGCTACGGGAAGTGTCATGGTGGATATTCCCTTTACGGCCCCTTGTATCTCCACTTTCTCTGTGGTATACTGTTCAGGGTGCACTAGGGTTGCACTCACAACTGAGTCATATTCTAAACCTGAATCGTAAAGGCACCTAACCTTGGCCCCATTACATGTCACTTCTTCACAGATGGGGGGATGTTGAAGATTTATATGATTCTCTGTCAGTTTCTTCTTCCCCTTGTCCACTGTTATCATGCATGCCGCGTGATATGGAGGAACCTTCCTACCACATTCACTAGTATTATGATTATGCATCCTGCATATTTGACAATATTTTCCTTCCTGTCTGAAGGGTTTCCTGTTATCATATTTCCTTTCATTGAATTGTGGGGTTTTATTTTTATAGTCATTTCGTGGCCTATCAAACTGGTGCTTACCTTTGTTTTGATCTCTATGATCAAATTCATTTAAGTTTTGTGGTGCCTGATAATTGTCTACCTGCCTCTTCTTATTACCTGTTACTTCTGCCTGAGCTGCTTGATACCTTTCAGCAACATTTAGCAACTCACCCAGCCTCTCTGCACCTTGTTCCATGAGAAACTTTCTCAGGTCTGGAGCCATGGACTCTCTTAATTGCTCTATAAGGACCATTTCCTTAAGATCTTGGGTTTTCCCCAGAGAAGTCCATTTCTCCAAGTATGTCTCTATTCGTGCAGAGAACTGGTGATAGGTTTCACCTGACAGTAGTTTAGCATTCCTAAATTTTTTCCTATAAAATTCTGCATTCTTTTCATATCTTAACAAAAGAGCCTGCTTTAGCATGTCATAATTTTCCTGATCACTTCTGCTCATTTTTGCAAAAACTTCATAAGCTGCCCCACGAAGTCCTTGAGATAACTTTAAGCTCCACCTTTCTCTCTCTAACCCATATGTGGTAGCTAATAGTTCATACCTATTTAGATAGCTCTCTATATCATCGTCTTTCTCAACAAAATGATCTAAATGAAAATTCATAGCTGAGGTTGAGGCTCCCTGGCTAGCAGTGGCATCAGAGGCAAAGGGACTGGCACCATTTTCAGGAGCATGGCCTTGAAACTCAAACTCCCTTAGTCGTAACTCATGTTCCCTTTGTAATCTCTTATCTTCTGCTTCCCTTTCTGCAGCTAATCTCTTGTCTTCCCTTTCTGCAGCTAATTTCTTCTCTTCCCTTTCTGCAGCTAATTTCTTCTCTTCCCTTTCTGCAGCTAATTTCTTCTCTTCTCTTTCTGCAGCCTGTCTTCTTTCCTCGGCTTCCCTTTCTGCAGCTAATCTTTTGTCTTCTCTTTCTGCCTCCAATGCTTTAGCCTCTTTGTCAGCCTCAATCTGCAACCTCTTAGCCTCAGCCTCTAATTTTCTTTCGGCCTCTTTTTCTAATCTTCTTTCTTCCCGTTCAATATATTTGTCACATTCAGCAGTGACATAAGAAATCATAATTTGCCCGTCCATTCCTAACTCTTTCGCAGTCTGTACAGCAGCAGATCGAAATTTTGCCAGGTCGGCCATTGTCTAACAGATAAATGTCTAAAATATGTAACTAAACAATTTTATCTATGACTAATTAACTCAGGACAACACAGGCACTGTGAGCTCAACCTTATTTATTTTCACCCAAGGATACCTTTTAATTCTTATTATTCCCTGAAGTGAATTACCCCCAATATTTGTAATAGGGAAAGATTCAAAATCCCGAGAGCGAGACCCCAATATATGTGGTGAAGTGGGATGTTATAAATATTTATAGGGGACTTAGTGTACTGACTGAGATCAGCTGTGAAGGTATCTATATCTAATAAGAGTAGTGTATTATAGATAACCTTACTTGCTGCCACATATGTATACCTCAGTCAGAATTATTCTGGAATAGTTTGATGACTACGTTATATGTCTAGGGTATGTGTATGATGAAGTGTAAGTCATAACAACAACAGACAGATAAACAATTTAATTTATTCCACCACACTTGACAACACTGTGACACTCACATACATAAAACACTCTACGAGGATATCTTAAAGGAGTCACTGATAACTTTTCAAATAACAATATGTATTCAGTGCTGTCATGAATGTATATGTGTCCTGATTCAAATACAAAGGGAACCAGGAATCACAATCAATTTTAATTACAAGTTATATGTACAGAATTAATTAATATGATTCTTGTAGTGACATATATTATTAATAGTATCCTATGTGTGTCAGTTGTGTAGTGGTAGTATGAGGTAATACTGGTTTTGTTTTGTTCAAGCTCTGTTGGTATTTGTCATCATGACTTCAATAGTTTGTCTTTGTTGGAACTAGTATTGGAGATGTTCTCAGTTCCTGGCATTAAAACAATTAAATTCCCCTCTTAATTTTATTTTACAATGTCATTTTAAGATGGGGGTACATAATGTTGAGCTCCATGGCCACACTCTCTTATCTTTCGTGATGACTGCAGTAAAGGACTCCTCTGCTCGATTACTTTAATGAGTTCTGGAGCCACCCCACTGGTTGCTATATGGACCAAGGAGTATGCTGTCCACCTCTGGCTTCAGCAAAGCTCTGACCAGGTGCTGCTCAATAACTTTAAGACCACGGTCCCTGAAACAAGAAGGTTGTACCTTCTACGTCAGAACTAATTTATACTCTATTTCTACACTGAGCACAATACATCACAAACATTGAGTTCAGAGCGTTAGGCCAACTGTCAGCTTCATCTGAAATACTTTATACCAGTATTTCCCTCCCTAATGGTTACTACGCCTCTGCAATTCCAGCATTATTTCTTTCTAGTCAATAATCTAGGTGTCAGTGTACTGTTTGGCCATTCCATGCAGTTTTACTTTCCTCCGACACCTTCTGTTCAGGCTGGAGCACTATAGGCTTTACATCATGTTCGCTACTGAACTACACATATATACAGACATAAATTATCAATTTACATTCAATTTTCATTAAAAGATATTGAATATTTCAAGCTTACCACAATTCATGGAAATAATAAACAGTTTCGTTGACTGGCAATGAATATAGCACAACTCCGATCTGCCGATGTCCCAGGCTTTATTTTATAAAAAATATACACTGGTGCTCAACGCACTGCTTCTTAGTAGGTTTATTACAAGATGTGGCAATGAACAGACGCTCTGAATTGAGTATATTCGCAGCTCTACCCAATCAAACCATGTCTACACATCTTTTCAAAAAAGTACTCCTTTTCACGTTTCCCCTTGACAACACAAGATAGTATTTATAGCCCGACCAATCGTGTTTAGTCTTACATTTGTTGCGCTCCAATCAAATAGGAGTTAACATGGTAGGCTATTTCCGTAACGTAATGTTTTTTCAAACACGTTATAAAAAAAATTTTATGAGCAGAAATGATTTCATGCTGTCAGGCACCCCCACTATTTTATTTTGGCCATAACTTGGTAATTCCTAGACTATTTGCGTAACGTTTTACATATTCTTTGTCAGCAAACCCTAAGGAACCCAAATATACGAATTTAATGGAGCCAATATGCATTTTCTTCTAGGATAGTCGTGCTGTTACTACCTTCTCACTTCCAAACTTGAGGGTGTCTGGGTACTGTCATGTTTTCAAACGTAAACCGGTATAATGTCATAATTCCCAATAGGCGTTTTTCAGGATTTTAAAACCTAACTCTGGTATGGGTAGGGTTTTTATCACTGACGATTTGAAAAAAAGCCAGTGCTTGTGGCCTTACACGCGTGATGGCAGCAATTGTGTATCGAGCGACGCGTGTTTAGTATTGCATGCTTCCTGCCTTCATTCGCCCCTCTCTCTCTCCTGCTTTATCTGTCTTTTAGTTACGCCGTGTATGGAATGAATGAAATATTAAATCTAGGTCATTGATCAGCTTGCGTATCTCAAGGTTTTTCCAAGAAATACAGTACACGTTTCATTGAAGAAAGCGTGCAGCGACACAGTAGGCTTTTACTATCAACGTGAAAGCGTTACAATTTGCAGACGAAGGAGAACACAGGGGATTTCGAGTACAGTCATTGTGACAGCACTGTTCTTTTACCATTTCTCTTTTCTTTTATTAAATTTATTTGTTAGGCTTTGCATTTACGTTTTAATTTACATATGTGGATGTAGAATTTCACGACAGAGCCAGACACGTAGACATTCTAATGTCGCTTTAAGTGATACACAGGCCAACAATGAACAGGGTAAAGGAGCTGAAACTCATAATGCTTTATCTTGTTCTCTTGATTGTAACCATGTGAAAGATTGTTCAGAGTGCTCGACTCTTTTCCAGCCCAAGGCGATCACGACGCTGCGCTGCGGACACATTTTACCTAGCCTACCTGCGGTCTGCACGGCCACTTCTGCGTCTGTACACCAGGGACAGGGGTCTCTTAAGTTTAGCAGAGGATTTGTCAATGCCATTCCTTGCTCTCTTTTATTTGATTCAGGTTGTACCACGGTCGGCGTACGGACTTCGCTGATCAACCCAAGTTGCGCTACGGGCAACGTTGTGAAATGTGTGACTTTCGGTGGAACCGTGGAAACATTTCCCACAGCCATTATTAATTGAAATACACCATTTTTTTCAGGAAAGATCCACGCCTGTCTTCTTCCGAATCCTATTTGTGATGGCATATTGGGTCGTATACATGGTATAACAGAGTGTACACCACAGCAAATTGCTGCATGGGAAGAGCGACATTTTCAGGCTGCAAATGCAGTAGTAACTAGAGCGCAAGCTACTATTATGTCGCATGATACACCATATGAATCTACAGTTCATACCACTTGTGATGACGATGCTCCTATTTCACGGGAGTCGTTTGCAACTTTACAAAAGAATGATGATTCATTAAAAAAAAATTTTCAATATGTGAACAAAAAGAATACCAGCAACAAACTTGCAAAATCTAGACATGACTTTATTCTTAAAAATGGGATTTTAGTTAGATTGATACGGGAAAAGGATTCATCCTTATGTTCTCAGATTCTAGTCCCGTCTTCTATGAGATCGCGAATATTACGACATGCTCATGACTCGCAATGCGCGGGCCATATGGGTTTTTCACGTACCAAATCCAGAGTGCTTTCTGCATTCTACTGGCCGGGCGTCCATAGAGATATTACTCTCTATTGTCGTTCATGTTTGATATGTCAGGAAGTTAAAGTACGGGGCCCATTTCATGCGGCTCCTATTCAAGCTGCGGACATCCCGATTAGACCATTTGATAAAATGGCTATCGACATTATTGGTCCGATGCTTCCATCTGCCAGAGGACATACGCATATCCTTACCTGCATTGATATGTGCACTCGTTGGCCTGAGGCCATCCCTCTGAAGAACACCTCATCTGCCAGTGTAGCAGAGGCGTTAATGTTGATCTTCTCACGCATTGGTTTTCCGCGGAAGATCTTATCGGATCATGGGGTTCAGTTCATTTCTGAATCCATGTCTCAAGTTATGAAGACATTAGGTATAGACAGATCTCTTAGTTCAATTTACCATGCAATGTCCAATGGGTTAATTGAACGTCAAAATAGGACACTCAAGCAGTTGTTGGGTAAGATGACCCAAGATCACCCTCAGGATTGGGACAGGGTCCTACCCGCTGCTCTCTTCGCGTATCGCGAGGTGCAAAATCAAGCAACGGGGTTTTCTCCATTCCAGCTTGTTTTCGGCATACAACCACGCGGACCGATGTCGTTAATCCACGACTTATTGGTTGAAGAGAATATTGAAGAGGAAACTCAATCCTCTTATGAGTATGTGATCTCTTTGAGAAAGAGAATCATAGATGCTTGTAGACTAGCTACTGCATCATCCGAACAACCTAAAGAAAAAGCTCGTCTATTTGCAAACAAATATAGACGTCTTCGCCAGCTTATTCCTGGTGACGAAGCTTTTGTCTTACTCCCTGCTCATAACAATCGTCTATTAATTACTTGGAGAGGTCCTTTCAGGATCATCTCAAGAATATCCGATGTTGACTACATCGTTGATGTAAATGGTAAACATAAAACCTTCCACATTAACATGTTGAAGGAGTATTACTCACGTCCTGATTATCTACAGTCAGTGTTCCAGGCAACTGACGATCCTACACCTCCTATTCAACACTATTCTAGTTTGTCAGTCATCCAAGAGGAAGAATCTTCTTTCGATGATGTACAACTGCCAATACCAGTTGTACCACTTCATTCCACTGAGAATTGGAATGATGTTACTATTTCATCTACTCTTTCGCCTGATCAACGTCAGCAAGTCTCTAATATTCTACACTCGTATGAGGATGTCCTCACTGACATCCCAGGTCATACGTCAGTCATCCAACATGACATTATTCTGACTGACGATTCGCCTATTCGAGTGCGCCCATATCCTATTCCCTTACAATTTCGTGATAAGGTTGATAAGGAATTGGATGAGATGCTCCAATTAAATATAATTGAACCATCTTCATCACCATACTCTTCTTCTATGGTGATTATTAGAAAGATAGACAACAATATTCGTCTTTGCGTAGATTACAGGAAATTAAACAAAGTTACAAAATTTGATGCGGAACCATTACCTCTCTTAGATGATTTATTAGAGAAATTATCCCATGCTACATTTTTTTCGAAATTTGACCTTTCAAAGGGTTATTGGCAAGTGCCACTCACACCTAAAGCAAAGCCATTCACCGCTTTCTCGACGCCACGGGGACTTTTCCAATGGAATTTTATGCCATTCGGATTAATGAATGCGCCAGCTACCTTTGTACGCATGATGCGCCGCGTACTGTCTCATCGTCCCGATGTCATTACTTACATAGATGACATCTGTCTTTTCGGTAACTCTTGGGATGAACACATTCAGGGATTAAAAGCTTTACTTTCTACACTACGGGATTATAACTTAACTGCGAAACCTTCAAAGGCATTTGTCGGCTTTCATGACATCTCTTTTTTAGGTCATCGTATAGGTCGGGGTTTAATGTATACAGAAGACAGTAACGTCTCTAAAATCTTAAACATCTCTGCACCTTAGACAAAAAAACAAGTTAGGTCTCTTTTAGGACTAATACAGTTCTATTCTAAATTCATCCCTCATTTGTCTACTATAACTGCACCTTTTTCTTCTTTACTGAGAAAAGGTACAGCTAATGTAATACAGTGGTCTAACGAACATCAAATCGCGTTAGATTATATAAAGAAATTTTTTTCAAATGCGCCTTTTTTGAAGTTGCCTAACAAAGATCTCACGTTTATTCTTCGCAGTGACGCGTCTTCTTACGCAATTGCTGCAGTCTTGATGCAGGAATATTCAGGCACCTTATTTCCAGTTATGTACGTTTCGAGAAAATTGACGACGAGCGAACTGAAGTACTCCGTTCTGGATAAGGAGTTACTCGCTTTAGTTTGGTCAGTCACTAAACTAGAACGATATTTACTGGGATCACACTTTGTAGGGGAAACTGATCAAAAAGCTCTCACAGCATTGAACACTAAGGACGTGAAATCTTCAAAGTCCACTAGATACGCTATCGCTCTACAACCATATAGCTATGAAATTCGAGCGATTCCTGGAGTGAAAAATGTGTTTGCGGACTGTCTGTCAAGATGTCCAAGCGAACTGGTCGAACCAAAACCACTTCTGGATGTTGAAACGTCCTCACAGATAAACAATCAAATATAATAAGAGGAACTGCGTACATTATCAATTATTGAACCTCTATACATACTTTGTATGGAACAGATTCATTTGTACCAGCATAATTCCGGAATATACTTACTTTTGTATTATAACATGACTTCTTGTGTAGTAACATTTTATTAGTACGGAAACATTGTTATATTGATAGATGGATAATCAATATTCGTATGGAACATGTTACACTTCATATTGTGTTATATAATATCTTTTCATCGCACATGGAACATTAAGAACATATTCTCGTCGAGTATTAACTACTTTTAATGGAACATTAACACTCAGTAAAATTGCATTTACTTAAATAAAGTAGTAATTAGTTATGTGTTGATAATTAAGAACTACAGTAAGTAGAAAAAATCTATTTAAGCTACTTAATTAATTGTATAGTACACATTAACTAACTTGAATAGTTGTAAGTGTCTCTGTGTACTTATATTTACCTCTCATGGTGCTTGATCTATCAACTTTTAGTTAACTAGTCCACCATTCTAGTGTTAGAACCATTAAGGGTGTTGTTTCTTAACGTGTTTGATTATGCTTTGTTTAACTTTGCATGTTTTATTTTCATTTTAGTTGATTCTCTTGTCATTGATTATCATCATCGTTGCTACTCATTTTCATTTTGAAATCACATGTTTGTTTTGAAAATTCAGTTGAATGTTTTTATCATCTTTTTGGTTTGCAACTTTCTTTTACTTCGTATTTTACCACATCGTTCCAACGTAGGTCGATTGTGGATGTGTGCTTTAATGCATACTTTCATTCAGTTATATTGATTCCCATTTTCATATTATTTTTCATAATATTGTATAACATTATGACTTTGATTTATGTTGATAGATATCGATGTAGTTTTGACTCACCTCTCTTGGGTACTTAGTTTAAAAAAATTAATAGAATTAATTTTTTTTAAGGGCCGGTGATAAGGGAGCTGTTGCGTACGTTTTTACCTATGGGGGTAGTCGTTCGGTCCTGCCAATGTACGCACCAGTCGTGATATAGTTATATTATTTGTGCGTTCGATTTGCTCACGCACCGACGTGCACTATGTAGAGTAAGTGTTACTCTGTACGCACGGGTAACCTAGTTTTAGAAGAAAGTCCTACGTCATCATCTGAAAGGGGCAGTCCGGACGATATGTCCGTGGAGTATTTTGTTTATCGTGGCAAGTCTGTGGAAGCCATTCGTTTGTTACAATATTGGTCTTCAGGTCGAAGCCAATATTGGGAGTAATATGTAAGTTGTCGCCCCGTCATATTGTATGATTAGCATATTCAAACCTGTAATTTTAGGCGACTCCTTGAGAGAATCTAACGGGAATATCATCTTGCTATGATATTCCTAGAATGGATCAAAAGGAACTATGAGCCTCTATAATCTATCGTAGACGAAGAATTCCTACGAGGGAAGCAAGTTATTGGATTTATAATTTATGTATAAAATGCCGTTGTGCCCATGCCAAAGTCGTGGCATGAGTTTGTGGAGAGGTTAGTTAAAACCTAAATACTAACCCAGATGTAACTTCATGTTTACGCCATTGATATTATATTTTGAACCTACGTAGTAGGAATGAAGTCTTGGATCAAGACAGTCTTTTGTTTGGATGAATGCGGGATTCAGTGATACAGGAATACGTACTTAGTTGGATGTCCTCAGACAAGGTCAACGGACATTTATATCTTACTGTTTCAAACTTAGCATGCACATTACTGGATTCTTATTACATGAATGTAAGGAAGATGTTTGAAAGGGATCTACCGCAATACCTAACCACCATCATAGATGTACATAATTTTCGTCAGCGTATCATTACTATGCATCCATGTTGATTGTCTCCGTCAAGAACATTGTATCGTATCGTTGAACTTATACCGTCAATAAATATGTTAAACTGTACCACCCGCCTTACAGTTTACTTCAATTCACAGCAGGCCTTGGTTGACATGCCTGAAGTTTGCGTCATTACCTGTTGAACTTATTTTGACAGTTTATTTGAATTCGCGTATTATCAGCACGATCAAACAGTCATCTGTAGAGACCCAGAAAAACGGTCTAACAATGTACTACTATGAAATGAATATCGTGCCGTCTGAATAAATATGTCATGTTATGTGGACCCATCCACGAAGATCTTATCAAGTTTATATACAATTGAATGCACTGCCTTGACACCTACGTCATTCACCTCCGTATCAGAACGATTATACCAACATATCTTACACACAAAACCCCAACGTAACAGTTACAAGTATATGTGTGGGAAACATATTTTCATAAGGATATGAAATTCAGAATTTGGATGAGGCATGTTTTGCCAGAAATATGTGGAATGATTTTCCGAAGGTTAGTAACTGTTGCTGTCACTTTCAATGGAGTTTCAAACATCGATCTACTGGTCGTATATTTTTTCATCCTAGTTAGGTGAATAATCGGGTCTTTGCTTGCGATGTCAGGTTGATTTGGGGTTATCTCCCTTTTGGGTCATTGTGTTAAGTTCAAAGGTAAAACAGTTCGGGTGTGCCTTGCGCAGGTTTTTTAAGCGCGAAGTAGAGTTAGACTTCCGGCAAGCCGTGAGGTGTCCTGGTTTCTGAAGGGACGAAAGTCCATTGTGTTTTTCGGGGAAAATCTTCGAAGTGACTGCGATGGCAGTTTCCCCCTGTGAATCTCTGTGCGTTGGAATGACAGCAGAGTTCCTTGTTAGGTTCTGTGGATTCGGTTACAGGTAATACCGACTTTTTCCATTATTACGCTTTCGGTGGCAGAACATGTTAGAAGATTACCTAGTCTGTGAACTGGAGTTCACTGGTCCTACATTACAGAACTTATATGTTGTGCTCAAGGTAGCCATCCAAGACTATTAGTCTTCATACCATCCAGAAATCCAGTGACGAAGATATATTGTGGGAGCCGCAGATTGGCGGCATATTTATGTCCACATAAGCATTACTGCAGGGTTGATGGTAACCTGCTTATCAGCAGTACACAGCTGACGTCAGAACGAGGCCTGTGTTTTCGGTTATTATACTACAGCCTGATAATGTGCAATTGGCGGGGAATGCCAAGTTGTACCTATGTGTCAAGGTGATTAAGGTATCTGACGCGTTTAGTCAGAGATACCAAGGCGGCATTTTTGAACTGTCATTGAATAGCATTATTATTGACCATGCACGAATATTGGAATGTTTACCAGCCTTTTGAACGCCTGATGTATTATCATTATCGATTTCCGGTCAGCATGACCTTGTTTACAATGACTGTTCCTGTTGATGCTACTATGTGTGTTATCGTCAATAAATGTTTTGAAACGTGCCTGCAGTGTTCAAGCATCCTTGACTACTGCATGTGAGTGTAGGGGTTGCAGTGTCTACATATATACGAGCCTAAACACATTCGCATCTTCATTCGCACTCACACTCAGTTCATCATACGCCAGCACTACACATCTAACAACATGTATTCTGTCTTGGGCCAGTGATCACTTCCATAAGAGAAAAAGACAGTTACATTTCTGGTGGACCAGTTACGTGGGCTCTTCTGATACATTTATGATGTCGCCAGTGTGGCCCAGAAATTTACATTTCTGGTAGGCCAGCTGGTGGGGCTATATAGATCATTGTACACAGCACGCCAGCCTTAAACAGACACCCCACCAGGCTACTTACACTTCTGGATGATGGGGCTATTTTCGTGAGAAGGACAAGTACACCTTCCATTTGTGGGTTTAAGCTAGACAGAGCGAGAAATTAACATTTCCGTGGACTTATGCTACATTTATGATGCCTCCAGTGTTGTCCAGAAATTTACATTTCTACATGTGCTACTTGTCATGAGGAACAAAGTGGACAACTGAGAATAACACTTATACTCTATGCTTTCAAGTTTTGTCTACACAGGACAGAAATAGGTCATCAACTGTTGAACCAGATAAACAGTGCGAGCATTTATGTTATAATGCTACATAAACCACAACAGGACAAGTACTGAAGTTAACATCTAGGCATTTGCTACGTGGACCACAACTGCAAGTCGAGTCCTTTTTTGTAAACGGTACCGCTGGTCGTTTACACGTTTCAGGCGACAACAGACTTTTCTACGCCCGAGCATTCAAGTTACATTGTTCGAGGTCAAGTTCCTGTTTGTAAACAGTACATGAAATTGTAAACATTCGATGTGCAAGACTCAAGATTCGAGAAGGTCATAGTAACTTTATGTTCGTGAATACCACTTTATGCTACAGTGGATTTGACATTCAGTGCGCGCTTGACATTTTGTTACTGTGTTCGCAAGGAGCAAGTTAGTTACTGTAATATCATGTGTGACTAAGCTTTATTTTGCAACACATTGAATTGATTGCTATTTATGTTCCTTCTAATGTTGTTGTGTATTTTTTTGTGTTCTTTAGCGGGCTGGTTGGGTAAAGGTGACTCCTTTAGATAATACCACGTAATAGAGGTTATCTATTGAAAGCGTGTCGTTAGGGACTGCAAATTTCCTTAATTGGGATTTGAGAGCGACAATTGTTGCTATTTACGTTAGCTGTGACGACATGAGTTAGTGTTGTTTTCGTTATTTTTTTCATTCTTTGATTTTCGATTTGTTTTGTTTGTATCTGTAGGTCTCTTCTTCCTTTCGTTTAATTTTTTACAATTTTTTGTTTACAACAGTGTTGCTATTTGTCTTGTTTACTTTTCGCGGTTATCATTACACATTTGTGTAACATTTTTTTTTTACTTTTTGCTGTATTGTTTATTTGACTTCCGCAAACGTTTTCGGTCATTGTTCTGTATTTTTGTCTTTGTATTTATGATTGTACTACATTATTGTTATACACAGTCTACATACATACACTTGGTCATGTATTATTATTATTGATAAGGTATACTCTTCATATAGAGATTGTTAATAAAATATTATTATATGAGATATTTATACAAGTTCTTTGCTAAAAGACTTGTTGTCCACAAAGATTGAGACAAGGTAAAATATATATGCAAGTTCTTTTAAAGAAAAAAAAAGACTTGTGCCCACAGTGATTGGGATATAAAGGTAATTTAGTTAATTTTTTCAGGTTTCTGATCTCATTAGACAGAATGTCTACATTGGATTTCTTCATCCAGCAAGGGTTAACCCTTGGTAAGTCTGGTAAAGAATTTGAAGAATATTCATCTGCTCAATTCACCATTGCATTGAAGTCAGAAGAAAAGAAACAAAAAGAGGAAATTAAATTGAAAGCAGAAGCTGAACAAAAGAGAGCAGAAGCTGAACTAAAGAAGCTAGATTCTGAGAATAGAAGATTAGAACTTGAAGAAAAAAGGTATCAAAGAGAAGCTGCTGCTGAGGAGAGAAAAGCTCAAGCTGCTGCTGAGGAGAGAAAAGCTCAAGCTGCTGCTGAGGAGAGAAAAGCTCAAGCTGCTGCTGAGGAGAGTAAAGCTCAAGCTGCTGCTGAGGAGAGAAAAGCTCAAGCTGATGAAAGAAAATTCCAGATGGAAATGGAAGACAAAAAACTTCAAGCTCAAGCTGCTGCAGAGGAGAGGAAAGCTCAAGCTGCTGCGGAGGAGAAAAAACTTCAAGCTGCTGCTGAGGAGAAAAAACTCCAACTTCAAGCTGCTGCTGAGGCTGAAATTAGAAAAATGGAACATGAGGAAAGAAAACAGAAAATGGAACTTGATGAAAGACTCGCAACTTTGGAGTTAGAGAAATTGAAATTGGCGAGTCCAGGTGCTCATCAAACAACTTTGAGTACGACAAAGGAGTTTGTAAGTAGGATCAAACTACCTCATTTCAATCCTTTAAAGGATGACGTAGCAGATTATCTAGATAGATTCCAATTTTTATGCGATACGCATAACATAAAAAAAGAAAAATATGTTGAACAACTGATGGAATTTTTTACAGGTGACACAGTGACTACTCTTATGACAATAGACGAACATGACAGGACTAATTATGATGTTGTCAGAGCAGCACTGCTAAAAATAAAATACCAGCTGAAAGAGGAAGATTATCGTCTTCGTTTTAGGACAATGTTGCCAGAAAATGGAGTAGATTTCTCTGAGCTTGTTACAAAAATACGTCGTACATTCACACGATGGGTTGAGTTGTCTCACACTGAGAAAACATATGAAGGCCTAATGGACTTATTACTTAGAGACAAGGTTTTGTCATCAGTTAATGATTCTTTCCTTGCATTTCTTCATGAGCGTAAACCCAAAAACTTAAAAGACATGGAGGAATACTGTTGCCAGTACGCCACCGCGCATCCCCATGCTACAGTTAGCAATTCTAAAGTGAAAGAAGGGTTGCCAGCTGCTTCGGCAGCACCATATGGCCCTAATTTCAATAAAAAATTTCAGGGTGCTCAACAAAACTGGAATAGGAGAAGTAATCAGAATTACATTCATAAGCAGAGTAATCCAATACATGATGGTGCTTCGTCTAAGAACTGGAGACAAGATGGTAGTTCTCGTAATTTTAGTGGTAATAATCTTAGACACTTTCGCAAGGGTTATCGCAATAATAACAATTCGAGCTTTCGAGATAATCATTCTCGACGTCAAGATTATGACGATGGTGAATTTAGAAACCGGGATTCAAACCGGAATGATGATTACAATAGGCAATATGATAACAATTACAGGGGAAATGATAATCGAGGCAATTACAGGGAAAATGATAATCGAAGCAGACCTAGATTTAACAAAAAAAGACCTTTCCAACAGGCAAACTCTGCACAACAAGAGTTTGATGGAGCCTGTAATACAGTAAATGATAGTGGTAACTCTAGGGCTATCACTGGTTGTGCTTTCGATTTTGGGAGAGCAACGGAATGCCCCCAATGCTTAACATTGTTCGACTCATCGACTGTATCTACTCTAAGTTGTGGTCACCCTCTTCCTGCTCTACCTGCTACAGTTGCGCATGATGGGAGAGGATCTCTCATTTTACATAAAGGTCTAATAAATGATAGGCTAGTCTCAGTACTTTTCGATTCGGGATGTACTACCGTCGGGGTTAGGGAGTCTCTGATAGATCCTTGCTGTGCCACTGGAAAAACAATCAAATGTGTTACATTTGGTGGTACTATGGAAAGTTATCCTACAGCTATTATTAGGATTGACACTCCCTTCTTTATAGGAGATGTCCATGCATGTCTTCTTCCTAATCCTATTGCGGATCTTATAATCGGTCGTATTCATGGTGTTAAGGAATGCACCCCGCAACAAATTTCGAGTTGGGAAGAACGAAACATTCAAGCGGTCAATGCAATGGTGACAAGAGCTCAAGCTCTTAACCACCCAACTTCATCTGATGATAGTAATGGAGTTCATAGCCAAGACGAGCACTTGGTGATTTCCCATGACTCGTTTGTTAAATGTCAAGAAGAGGATCCGTCTTTGAAGAAATTCTTCCTTCTTGCAAAGAAAGGGGATCCCAATCAAAATACGAATCACAAATCGTATATTACTATGAAGAATGGTATATTGGTACGGATGGTACAACACTCGGACAAGTCTATGCACTCGCAAATTCTTGTGCCTAAGTGTATGAGAGCCTTAATTCTTCAGCATGCACACGATTCTCAGTGTGCTGGACATATGGGTTTTTCCAGAACTAAAACTAGAGTCCTTGCGTCTTTCTTTTGGCCATTTGTTAATAAAGACATAGGAATTTATTGCCGATCTTGCAAAATTTGTCAAGAGGTCAAGTCTAGAGGTCCGAGACATGCTGCTCCTATTCAGGCTGCAGATATACCGATTCGGTCGTTTCAGAAAATGGCTATAGACATCATTGGTCCGTTCAAGATTAAGTCAGCCAGAGGACACCAATTTATCCTCACTTGCGTGGACATGTGCACGCGTTGGCCAGAGGCTATTCCTCTGAAGAGCATATCAACTGTCGATATCGCTGATGCTCTTTGGCTCATATTTTCTCGTCTGGGATTCCCCGGAGAAATACTGTCGGATCACGGCACTCAGTTAATTTCGGACGTTATGTCTCAGGTAATGGCTACGCTGCACATTAAAAGGTCTCTCAGTAGTATTTATCATCCAATGTCCAATGGATTGGTAGAACGTCTTAACAGGATACTAAAGAACTTACTTGGCAAGATAACGGAGGATCATCCTGAAGATTGGGACAGGGTCTTACCTGCAGCTCTCTTTGCCTATAGAGAGGTTCCCAACGAGCATACAGGGTTTTCTCCTTTCGAACTTGTCTTTGGCGCGCAACCGCGCGGTCCGATGTCCTTGTTACACGATTTGATAACTTCCGATAATATTGACGATGATACACAATCGTCATATGAATATGTTATTGCTCTTAGGGAAAAAATTATCGAATCGTGCAGATTAGCAACTTCATCTTCCGAATTTGCGAAAGAAAAAGCTAGGCGATTTGCTAACAAGAAAAGGCGCCTACGTCAACTTTGTCCTGGAGACAAAGCGTTTGTCTTACTTCCCTCAAGAGAGAATAGACTTCTCCATTTCATGGAAAGGTCCATACACTATAGTCTCCAAAATTTCAGATGTCGACTATATTGTCGATGTGGATGGAAGGCATAAAACCTTCCATATAAATATGCTAACAGAGTTTATTGAACGTCCAGACTATTTGCAGCCTATTTTCCAGGCGACGGACGACTCTCCAGTACAACATGGTCACATCTCATCCCTGTCCGTTATACAGGATGAGGAAACTATTTTTTCTGACGTTAACTTACCTCTTCCTGCGATTCCACTTACTTCTACGGAATCATGGAAAAACGTTACCGTCTCTTCGAACTTTTCTTTTGAGGAGCAACGTCAAGTATCCTCTACGCTACAATCATATCAGGATGTCCTTACCGACATTCCTGGACACACAGATGTCATAGAACATGACATCATACTTACTGATCGTAATCCGATCAGAGTAAGACCATACCCAATACCTATTCATTTTCAAGCACAAGTCGAGAAAGAATTGGATGAAATGATTCAACTGCAAATAATTGAACCATCCACTTCAGCTTATTCTTCGTCGATAGTTATTGTTCGAAAGAAAGACAATAACATACGTCTTTGCGTTGACTATCGCAAATTAAATCAAGTTACGAAGTTTGATGCTGAACCTATGCCGTTATTAGATGATCTACTTATTAGACTTTCTAAAGCTAAATTCTTTACTAAACTAGACTTGTCGAAAGGTTATTGGCAAGTCCCACTGACGGAACACGCCAAACCTCTCACTGCTTTTTCGACACCTAGGGGTCTATTTCAATGGAATTTTATGCCTTTCGGGCTTATGAACGCCCCAGCGACTTTCGTGCGCATGATGCGACGAATTCTGTCAGATCGTGCAGATGTCATCGCATATTTAGACGACATCTGTCTTTTCAGCGATACTTGGGAAGAACACTATTTGGGTCTAAAGGAATTGCTATCTACTCTACGTGAGCATAGTTTGACTGCAAAACCCTCTAAAGCTTTTGTTGGGTTTAGTGAAATTTCCTTCCTTGGTCATCGAGTTGGTCATGGTCTGTTGAAGACAGAGGACCAAAACATTTCGAAGATATTAAATATCTCGGTTCCGAAGACAAAAAAGCAAGTGCGTAGTCTCTTGGGATTGATACAATTCTATGGAAGATTCATTGAGAATCTGTCCTCCATTATGGCACCACTTTCATCGTTATTAAAAAAAAGTTCTCCTAATATGGTGCGTTGGTCCCAAGAATGCCAATCTTCATTGGATCAGGTTAAGAATTTGTTCTCATCTCATCCTATCTTAAGACTACCAACGATTGATAAGACTTTTGTTCTTCGTAGTGATGCCTCTTCCACTGGGATTGGAGCGGCACTAATGCAGGAATATTCAGGAACTCTGCATCCTGTAATGTATATTTCTAGGAAGCTAAATGCGGCAGAAAGGAATTACTCGGTTTTAGATCGTGAATTGTTGGCTATGGTTTGGTCCATTCTTAAGCTACAAAGGTTCCTTCTGGGCGCGCATTTCTTTATGGAAACCGACCAAAAAGCTCTTACGGCTATGCAAAGTAAGGATTTGAAGAGCTCGAGATCTACTCGTTATGCTATTGCTCTTCAGCCTTTCCGTTTCACGGTGCGAGCTATCCGTGGTTCGGATAATGTGATGGCGGACATATTGTCCAGATGCCCACATGATTCCATTTAAATCTTGTGTCCTAGATCTCCTGATACACTTTCAGACTTTTGTCTGTTCTTAATATCCTAATGTATTGTAATACAAATGTATTTGGATAATGTATAAAGAATTTAACAAATTTGATTTTGTCCATCCATCAGTGATATGTTGCTAATATAGCATTGTAATTTATGATATTTGTATATTGCTATAATTATAGTATTTAATAATGTTTGATATATGATTGGTATTGCCAGCAACTTAAGTTTCTTTAATGGTACCCTCTGAGTTTGTTTGGTTTAAAGGAAATATTTTCTCCTATGTTGGGAGATGATTTGTATCCTCTTCAGACGCTTTATTTATGCGTCTATTGTACCTGATATTAGGTTCATTCTTTCATGAGCGCATAATTGATAATCGTGCTATCTTGCTCATGAATATATTTGAAGAAAAAATGTATCATTTTTTTCCAGGGGGGGCGGGGGGGGGGGGGGGGGGGGGGGGGGGGTGGCGGGGGTGGGGGGGGGGGGGGTGTAGTAATATGTTGCTGTCACTTTCAATGGAGTTTCAAACATCGATCTATTGGTCGTATATTTTTTCATCCTAGTTAGGTGAATAATCGGGTCTTTGCTTGCGATGTCAGGTTGATTTGGGGTTATCTCCCTTTTGGGTCATTGTGTTAAGTTCAAAGGTAAAACAGTTCGGGTGTGCCTTGCGCAGGTTTTTTAAGCGCGAAGTAGAGTTAGACTTCCGGCAAGCCGTGAGGTGTCCTGCTTTCTGAAGGGACGAAAGTCCATTGTGTTTTTCGGGGAAAATCTTCGAAGTGACTGCGATGGCAGTTTCCCCCAGTGAATCTCTGTGCGTCCTACATTACAGAACTTATATGTTGTGCTCAAGGTAGCCATCCAAGACTATTAGTCTTCATACCATCCAGAAATCCAGTGACGAAGATTATATTGTGGGAGCCGCAGATTGATATTTATGTACATAAGCATTACTGCAGGGCTGATGGTAACCTGCTTATCAGCAGTACACAGCTGACGTCAGAACGAGGCCTGTGTTTTCGGCTATTATACTACAGCCTGATAATGTGCAATTGGCGGGGAATGCCAAGTTGTACCTATGTGTCAAGGTGATTAAGGTATCTGACGCGTTTAGTCAGAGATACCAAGGCGGCATTTTTGAACTGTCATTGAATAGCATTATTATTGACCATGCACGAATATTGGAATGTTTACCAGCCTTTTGAACGCCTGATGTATTATCATTATCGATTTCCGGTCAGCATGACCTTGTTTACAATGACTGTTCCTTGATGCTACTATGTGTGTTATCGTCAATAAATGTTTTGAAACGTGCCTGCAGTGTTCAAGCATCCTTGACTACTGCATGTGAGTGTAGGGGTTGCAGTGTCTACATATATACGAGCCTAAACTCATTCGCATCTTCATTCGCACCCACACTCAGTTCATCATACGCCAGCACTACACATCTAACAACATGTATTCTGTCTTGGGCCAGTGATCACTTCCATAAGAGAAAAAGACAGTTACAATAACCTTTGAATCAGTATAAGCATGTGTTGAGAATTATTGTCGACTAGTTAGTTATATGGTGTCGGAAACCAAGATTACACAAAGTTATATAATGCGGACGGAAGAATATTATAAATTATGCGCAGAAATTCAAGATGTCAGTAAATGACTATGAATAAATAAATAGGCGGACTGAAACTTAAGATGGGCGAGATAAATACAGAGCTAAGCAGTTCCAGTATTATAAAGGAACGCGGTAGCAGAAACAGTACTTTAAAGACGATACTTAAAGGATCGAAGATATCCATTGTGTATTATTGAAATGGGACAGAGCAATGTGTAAAATATATGTGAGTTGTAGACGTTAATTTTTTTTAAAAAAGAGAATCGTTAACTATCATTAGTCTTGAACACATCTGTGAGAAGTTCACATTCTTTATTGATTACTTTCTGTGACGTATAATGGAAATATAGCCTACAGTGATCTGACAGCCTTTGTAATCTCGTTAGCATCCTATGATTTGCTAGCAAAACTATGCATTTACAGTCTGTGTTTACTTACTTTTAGTCCTACCTCTTTTTCTATGCTAAACACGAGCTAACACAAGGTTTCAAACTTCGTGACCTGTCAGTCATAACAGGGAGCGAATCAGGTTTGTTTACCCAAGCTTCTCACGCGAGCTGATCTGTCAATCATCGGATACCTGACAAACCGCACGTGAATAACACTGGACCTTTTGAAGTAGACGCACGGGCAAAATCTTTACCCGAGTACCCTTTGAAGTTCGTACACAGAGGGAAAACCCCGAGCTTTGATCTTCAGATACGGGCAAAATCTGCGAGAACCCCGTTACACGGATTTAAGTCTTTAATGGCGGTCTAGCGCCGCAGACAGAGCGACCGTAAAACCGTTACCTAAATAACTCAGGTTTCTGATTCTCTCAATACACATGTTAACGCGAAAAGTAGCATCATCTATAGATCAGAGAACCATCAGGATATATAAACTGTGTTTTCTTAAACCTGTTATCAGTTGTCACTCAGAATTTTGGATAATCTAAGCACGTAGACTAGAAACATTGTGGAAGATGTGTTAATAGCATTCCTGGGGATCTTTAGTCCGATATTCTGGTAATATAAATTAGTGTTTACGTGGTTAACAGTGTTAAGATTTTACCATTATAATTTACTGTGATTTTCTTGTGTTAGAACTAGTGAAATAAATAACACGTAGCTATTTCATGCCAGAGGCTCAGTTATAGTGTTAATTTTCATTACACGCTTTCTCACACAAGAAGAGACAGTTAGCTAACTGGATTATATGCTAGGCGCGACTGATAGTGACAGAATAGAATTCACGTTTATTTCAGCCGCCGACAATTTAATAGCTATTAACGACAGGCGATATTTATGTAAGTGCGCGTATGGATAATTGAATAATAATTGATATTGTACTCTGATCGTTACAGCGCGAGCACGGGAGGGGAGGGTTGCATAACTTCACCCGACCTGAAATCTCAGCGTTGGCAACGTGCGATAGTTTAGGCATAAAAGAATGACACCGTGTGCCTTTTAAATTTAATTACGACTGACGGAGTGGATAAGGGATCGTCTTGTCCCCGTGTCTGTGCATATATGAAGATATATAGAATAGTAGCATTTTTCCATAATGTTTCTTTATTCCTAGCAGATCTGATCACAAGAGCGGCCAGCGGTTTTTTCGGGTTTGTTTCTTCATTTACTGATGGGTTAATGTTGTCTTTTTCTTGCCTTGTGCGTCGCCAATTTCCTTTGTGAGGCAACGATAAACGAGAAACATTTTAACTTGTAAAGTTAACTGGACTTACAAAACCCAGCAATATTTTTTTCTATTTTTATCAGCCCACTGGGGTTGTGCAGAAATAATAACATTACCTGACGACTGACAGTCGTATTCAAGTGTACCATCCAGAATTTACGCTGTTTCAGAATCGGCACTCACCACAGAGCCAGCCGATAGGATTACCATCATTTATGAATTGTAACAGTTTTAGCAACTAGAGGTTTCCCAATTCTGGAAGTATTTTCCTCTGTTTACTGTGAACCCCAAGATCTCGTTTTCTACACTAACTATTTGAAGTGACATTTGTTCATCCAGGAATAGAACATCAAATTTGGCGTCCACCTCGTTAATCTTATTTGTTATAGGATGGACTGGGGCCAATTTGGGAAATACACCTGACATTTTGTATATTCAGGAACCATTGTAATTCCAAGCGAAATCACCCAGAGTATGTAAGCGTGATTGAGTGGGCCACTGTATGACAGAGAGAGTGAATATTTTTCTTTGTTACAGGAATTGTAGCAACTGTGGTGAAGTGGGAAGTTATAAATACTTATAGGGAACTTAGTGTACTGACTGAGATCAGCTGTGAAGGTATCTATATCTATTAAGAGTAGTGTATTATAGATAACCTTACTTGCTACCACATATCTATATATCTCAGTCAGAATTATTCTGGAATAGTGTGATGCTACGTTATGTGTCTAGGGTATGAGTATGGTGAAGTGTAAGTCACAACAACAGACAGATAAACAATTTAATTTAATCCACTACTCTTGACAACACTGTGACACTCACATACATATAACACTCTACAAAGATATCTTAAAAGAGTCACTGATGAACTTTCAAATAACAATATGTATTCATTACTGGCATGAATGAATATGTGTCCTGATTCAACTACAAGGGAACCAGGAATCACAATCAATTTAAATTACAAGTTATGTACAGAATGTATTTAATATGAATATTGTAGTGACATATATTAGTACAAATGTTCTATGTGTGTCAGTTGTGTAGTAGTAAAATGAGGTAATACTGGTTTTGTTTTGTTCAAGCTCTGTTGGTATTGGTCATCATGACTTCAATAGTTTGTCTTTAGGGCCTATTATTGGAGATGTTCACAGTTCCTGATTGTAAGACAAGTAAATTCCCCTCTGAATGGTATTTTTATAAAGTTATTTCAAGATGAGGGGACATAATGTTGAGCTCAGCTGGCCAACTCTGCTTATCTTGAGTGATGGCGGCAGGAGAGGACTCCTCTGCTCGAATTCTCTTCTGGGCTCTGGAGACACCTCACTGATAGCTAAAAGGACCAAGGAGTATGCTGTCCGACACTGGATTCAGCAAATCTCTGACCAGATGCTGCTCAGTACCATCAAGACCACTGTCCCACAATTTCATGGAAATAAACACAGATACGTTGATTAGCAATGAATTCTGGCACAAACTGGCACAAATTCCGTTCTGCCTATGTTCCAGGCTTTTATTTTAGCAAAAATGTGAGCTGGCTTCAACGTACTGTCGCTTTATCAAGCTTATTTGAATTAGTGGTCTCGAACTAACGCTCCCAAGTGTGTATATCAGCGAGACTGGCCAATGAGCCACGTTTCGACAAGTGTTTGAAAAAATGTTATCTTTTCCCGTCTCCCCCAACAACCAAGATAGTATTTATAGCCCGACCAATCGTGGTTAGGCTTTCATTTGTTGCGCTCCAATCAATTTGGAGTTTACATGGTAGGCTATTTATGTAACGTAAGGTTTTTTCAAACACGTTATAAAAAAAAATTTATGAGCAGAAATGATTTTATGCTGTCAGGCACCCCCAATATTTTATTTTGGGTATAATTTATTAATTCCTGGACTATTTGCGTAACGTTTTACATATTATTTGTCAGCAAACCCTAAGGAACCCAAAAATACTAATTTAAAGGAGCTACGTGGCTGCGTTCAAAATATGCAATTTCTTCTATCTCCTGTTTAGAAGATGTGCTGTCTGGGTACTGTTATGTGTTCAAACGTAAACCCATATAATGTTGTCTTTTCTAATAAGAGTCTGTTATGATTTATAAACCTAACTCTGGGAAAGGGTAGTGTATTTTATCACTGTCCGTCTGAAAAAAAATTAGTGCATGTAGACTTACACGCGTGATGGTAGTAATTGTGTATCGCGCGAAGCGGGTTTAGTGTTCGGCTTTCTGCCTCTCCCTTCTCTTTTTATCCCTTTAGTCCATCTGTTCGTTCGTTTTGGTAACGCAGTATAATTAATGTTAGGGTTAATTTAGGTCATTACGCAGTACGTCTCAATGCTTTTCCAAGAAATACAGCACACGTTTCATTGAAGAAGGCGGGTAATAATACAGTAAGCTTTACTATCAACGTGAAAGCGTTACAATTTGCAGACGAAGCAGAAAACAAGGGGGATTTCGAGTACATTCTTTGGGACAGCACTGTCATTTTACCATTGCTCTTCTCTTTATTAATTTTATTTGTTAGGCTTCATATTTACCTAATAATTTATATATGTGGATTAGAATATTTCATGACACTTCCCCTCTTAAAACAGACATTATATGTCAGTCCTTTATTCTATATACACATAGAGAAATTTATTATTATTTCTGGGGTTTACGGTGATTCTCATCACACGGATGGCGGCTTAAAAAATCCGCTCCCAGATTTGTTTTTCCAGATATATATTCAATGCTAAAATTATATGGAGCCAGAAGCAAAGACCATCGGAGTAACCTAGAGTTCTCATGCTTAGCCTGTGCTAAAAACGATAAAGGTTTGTGGTCAGTTTGCAACTTAAATGCCTTCCCATATAGATAAATATTGAATTTCTTTATTGCCCATATTACTGCAAGACATTCTTTTTCGCTAGTTGAGTAGTTGATTTCAGCTTTATTCAACTTTCTGCTAGCATATGCCACTGGGCTTAATTCCCCATCCAATGCATCTGATTTCTGTAGTAAAGTTGCACCTAACCCAATATTACTTGCATCCGTCCTTACTATGAATTCTTGACTTAAGTCAGGTAATTTCAAAATGGGTTTACTTGTGAGCTTTTCCTTCAATTCTTGGTAAGTCATTTCACATTGTGGTGTCCATGTAATGCGATCTGGAAGTCCTTTACGTGTCAATTCCGTTAAAGGTGCAGATATGGAATTAAAGTTTTTGATATACTTCTGGTAGAAACCACATAATGAGACAAAGGATCTCACGTCCTTCTTGGTTTGTGGTCTCGGGGCTTTCTGTAGTTTCTCTAAGTTCTTTGGGTCAGGGGTCATGTTTCCCTGATAAACTGTGTGTCCCAAAAATTCCAATTCTTTACATCCAACGCAACATTTGGTTGGTCGGGCTGTTAAATTTGCCTCCCTAAGTCGATCAAACAGCATGTTCAGAGATTCAATGTGTTCCTCAAATGTTTCTGTTGCTATAAGGATATCATCCATAAAATTTGTTATACAGGGATTATTCAGAGGATCCAATAATTTTCTCATCATTCTAGAGAAGACACTAGGCGCATTCTTCAATCCAAATGGCAATCTATTAAACTCATAGTGTCCTTCTGAGGTACTAAAAGCTAGGTATGGTCTAACCTCAGGCTTTACTGGAATCTGATAGTATCCTTTACTCAGATCCACTTTTGAGAAATATTTAGCTTTATTTAGTCTGGCAAACAGCTGATTTGTATCCGGCAATGGATCCACCTGTCCTTCTGTAATAGCATTCAGTCTCCTGTAATCTATACAGAGTCTATGTTCTCCAGAGGGCTTCCTTAAGAGTACAACACCGGAACTATACGAAGACTCACTGTGCGAAATAATTCCTTCCTTCAACAGATAGTCTATCTCTTCCTTCAAAGCTTTTTCCTTAGCAAACGGAATCGAATATGGTTTCATACAGACAGGTGTGGAGTCTATGAGTTTCATATCATATTCCAATAGGTTTGTATGCCCTGGTCGGTCTGTTAACACCTCTGCATGATTATTTAGAACCTGTTGCACTCTCTCTTTCTGAGTTTTCGTTAAATGTGTACTGATTTTCACCTGTGCTGCTGTCTCACAGGGGTGTAATGGATATACAAATGATGAAAGTGGTTCCTTTTTCATCTCCATGGCGATGGACAAGGTCAACAAGTGTGTCTCTTCCTGATGTTCTCTTTCCAAATATTTCTTCAGGAGATTCACATGATAGATTTTTTCTTTCCCCTTCTTATCTATCTTATAATTTGTTCTAGACACCTTCTCTAGAACTGTATATGGACCCTGCCATCCAATTTGTAACTTATTCTGACTCCCGGGCAAAAGAAGCAGTACCTTCTCTCCCACAGCCAAATTTCTGTCTTTCGCCTTCCTGTTATAATAGGCAGCATGTTTCTTCCTGGCTTGTTTCAAATTTTCATTGGCAAGTTTCCAGCCAGTTTTTAACCGAGTGGTCAGCTCATTCACATACTGGTATGAAGATGTAATGTTTTCCTCTGCCTTTTCATCAGTCCACGTTCTTAACATAGCTTCAAGTGGACCTTTTATTGTGTGGACCTATTTGTCCATGCACCGGTATGGTCTCTTCCACTTGAAGCTTTATAGTGATGATTTTTCCTTCCAGAATTATCATTCACAAAACGACCGCTACCAATTCTTTTGGGGCTTTCTCCCCTCTTAAAATTCTTGATGAGAGATTTCCTCTCTACATATTCTTCCTCCAGTTTGTTTAAGTCCGATTGAGGGATTGTCGGCTTATCCTGGGGTAAGACATCTCTTTGCACTCTCCGCATAGTGGCCATTGTAAAACAGTTAAGTGAAGCTTGTCCGTGAAAAGGGGCTTCCCATTCCATTTGGTCCACTTTATCAAATCTATTTTTCCTTTTATTGTCAGGCCTGATTTTGCCCCGTGGCGTGTCCAGGTCCTGATCCATGTTCCCACTTGTGGGTGTTCCCTCATGTGCTATGCTACACCTTTCTACAAAATTTTCAATGTCCCATCTTGCTTTGGGCCAATAATAATTGTGAGCCACCTTTTGAATGATGGTACCTATCTTCTCATGGTCCCCATCTGGTTTCACATGTAGGCTCCTTATTAAGTCTGTCCTGTATCTTTTTGGAAGAACCAGCTGTCCGTGACCATTGGATCTAGCTCCAGTCTTCCTATACATCAACTTGTTTTTCATGTAAAAATCTCCCTTGCCTGGAGTAGTATGACAAGTTGACAATTTTCTGAAACAAGGCTTGAGTGTTTTATCCCCAGCCTGTGCCTTCCTCATCTCTTCTGGAGTGGTATCTAACATAATATCCTCCTCCTGTCTTGAGGTCGACCTGACCTGAAGGGTTGCCATATACACAGGTTTCCTTCTGCACCGGTCAGTGTCATGATTGTCCATCTGACAATTCTTACACCACCTTTTTCCTTGGTTGAAAGATTTTCTTTCATCATATTTCCTTTCATCGAATTGTGGGAATTTATTTTTATTTTCATACCGTGGCCTATCAAATTGGTGCTTACCTTTATTTTGATCCTTAGGATCAAATTTATTAAAGTTCTGTGGTGCCCTAAAGTTGTCCACCTGTTTCTTTTTATTACCTGTTACCTCTGCTTGAGCTGCTTGATACCTTTCAGCAACATTTAGCAACTCACCCAGCCTCTCTGCACCTTGTTCCATGAGAAACTTTCTCAGGTCTGGAGCCATGGACTCTCTTAGTTGCTCTATAAGGACCATTTCCTTAAGATCTTGGGTTTTCCCCAGAGAAGTCCATTTCTCCAAGTATGTCTCTATTCGTGCAGAGAACTGGTGATAGGTTTCACCTGACAGTAGTTTAGCATTCCTAAATTTTTTCCTGTAAAACTCTGCATTCTTTTCATACCTTAACAAAAGAGCCTGCTTTAGCATGTCATAATTTTCCTGATCACCTCTGCTCATTTTTGCAAAAACTTCATAAGCTGCCCCACGAAGTCCCTGAGATAACTTTAAGCTCCACCTTTCTCTCTCCAACCCATACGTGGTAGCTAATAGTTCGTACCTATTTATATAGCTCTCAATATCATCGTCTTTCTCAACAAAATGATCTAAATGAAAATTCATAGCTGAGATTGAGGCTCCTTGAGTAACCGTAGCATCAGAGGCAAAAGGACTGGCACCATTTTCAGGAGCATGGCCTTGAAACTCAAACTCCCTTAGTCGTAACTCATGTTCCCTTTGTAATCTCTTCTCCTCCTTTTCTGCTTCCCTCTCTGCAGCTAATCTCTTCTCTTCTCTTTCTGCAGCTAATTTCTTCTCTTCTCTTTCTGCAGCTTGTCTTCTTTCCTCGGCTTCCAATGCTTTAGCCTCTTTGTCAGCCTCAATCTGCAACCTCTTAGTCTCAGCCTCAGCTTGCAACCTCTTAGTCTCAGCCTCAGCTTCAAATTGTAACTTCTTAATTTCCCTTTCAGCCTCTAACCTTCTTTCGGCTTCTTTTTCTAATCTTCTTTCTTCGCGTTCAATAAATTTGTCACATTCCGTTGTGACATAGGCAACCATAACTTGCCCATCTAATCCTAACTCTTTTGCAGTCTGAACCGCAGCAGATCGAAATTTGGCCAGGTCCGCCATTGTCTATTATGTAAATTTATACAATGTCTAACCAACAATTCAATCTCTAATGGACAACACAGGCACCGTGAGCTCAACCTTATTTAACTCCACCCAAGGATACCTTTTAATTCTTATATTCCCTGAAGTGAATTACCCCCCAATATTTTTAATAGTGAAAGATTCAAAATCCCAAGAGCGAGACCCCAATATATGTGGTGAAGTGGGAAGTTATAAATACTTATAGGGAACTTAGTGTACTGACTGAGATCAGCTGTGAAGGTATCTATATCTATTAAGAGTAGTGTATTATAGATAACCTTACTTGCTACCACATATCTATATATCTCAGTCAGAATTATTCTGGAATAGTGTGATGCTACGTTATGTGTCTAGGGTATGAGTATGGTGAAGTGTAAGTCACAACAACAGACAGATAAACAATTTAATTTAATCCACTACTCTTGACAACACTGTGACACTCACATACATATAACACTCTACAAAGATATCTTAAAAGAGTCACTGATGAACTTTCAAATAACAATATGTATTCATTACTGGCATGAATGAATATGTGTCCTGATTCAACTACAAGGGAACCAGGAATCACAATCAATTTAAATTACAAGTTATGTACAGAATGTATTTAATATGAATATTGTAGTGACATATATTAGTACAAATGTTCTATGTGTGTCAGTTGTGTAGTAGTAAAATGAGGTAATACTGGTTTTGTTTTGTTCAAGCTCTGTTGGTATTGGTCATCATGACTTCAATAGTTTGTCTTTAGGGCCTATTATTGGAGATGTTCACAGTTCCTGATTGTAAGACAAGTAAATTCCCCTCTGAATGGTATTTTTATAAGTTATTTCAAGATGAGGGGACATAATGTTGAGCTCAGCTGGCCAACTCTGCTTATCTTGAGTGATGGCGGCAGGAGAGGACTCCTCTGCTCGAATTCTCTTCTGGGCTCTGGAGACACCTCACTGATAGCTAAAAGGACCAAGGAGTATGCTGTCCGACACTGGATTCAGCAAATCTCTGACCAGATGCTGCTCAGTACCATCAAGACCACTGTCCCACAATTTCATGGAAATAAACACAGATACGTTGATTAGCAATGAATTCTGGCACAAACTGGCACAAATTCCGTTCTGCCTATGTTCCAGGCTTTTATTTTAGCAAAAATGTGAGCTGGCTTCAACGTACTGTCGCTTTATCAAGCTTATTTGAATTAGTGGTCTCGAACTAACGCTCCCAAGTGTGTATATCAGCGAGACTGGCCAATGAGCCACGTTTCGACAAGTGTTTGAAAAAATGTTATCTTTTCCCGTCTCCCCCAACAACCAAGATAGTATTTATAGCCCGACCAATCGTGGTTAGGCTTTCATTTGTTGCGCTCCAATCAATTTGGAGTTTACATGGTAGGCTATTTATGTAACGTAAGGTTTTTTCAAACACGTTATAAAAAAAATTTTATGAGCAGAAATGATTTTATGCTGTCAGGCACCCCCAATATTTTATTTTGGGTATAATTTATTAATTCCTGGACTATTTGCGTAACGTTTTACATATTATTTGTCAGCAAACCCTAAGGAACCCAAAAATACTAATTTAAAGGAGCTACGTGGCTGCGTTCAAAATATGCAATTTCTTCTATCTCCTGTTTAGAAGATGTGCTGTCTGGGTACTGTTATGTGTTCAAACGTAAACCCATATAATGTTGTCTTTTCTAATAAGAGTCTGTTATGATTTATAAACCTAACTCTGGGAAAGGGTAGTGTATTTTATCACTGTCCGTCTGAAAAAAAATTAGTGCATGTAGACTTACACGCGTGATGGTAGTAATTGTGTATCGCGCGAAGCGGGTTTAGTGTTCGGCTTTCTGCCTCTCCCTTCTCTTTTTATCCCTTTAGTCCATCTGTTCGTTCGTTTTGGTAACGCAGTATAATTAATGTTAGGGTTAATTTAGGTCATTACGCAGTACGTCTCAATGCTTTTCCAAGAAATACAGCACACGTTTCATTGAAGAAGGCGGGTAATAATACAGTAAGCTTTACTATCAACGTGAAAGCGTTACAATTTGCAGACGAAGCAGAAAACAAGGGGGATTTCGAGTACATTCTTTGGGACAGCACTGTCATTTTACCAGGTTCTTTTCTCAAGAGGGGGAGGGCACATTTATTCTGCTATTTTATATGTATGTAAATCTGATTTTTTTTTTTTTTTTTTTTTTTTTTTTTTGATTTCTCTTTAGATAATTGGTGTTGTCAAGTTTAATGATAATAAACAACAAAAGAAACTTAACTTTGTGTGTTGGTCAGACCCATACCCAATTAACCGTAGTTTTTTTCACGTTTGTGTGTCTTGTCGTCACATAACTGTGTGTGTGTGTAGTTAAACTTATATTTACATGTATGATGAGGGAAAGATTGTCTTGTACTAAATTATAGTCGTATAGATAGGTTAGACTAGAGAAACTTACTCATTCCAGAGACATATCTTCTCCTTAAGCTATTCACGAGTGAAATCTATTTCTCACACTTTCTTCTCACGTGCTTATCACCATCCACTCTACTCAGACGGGACCATAAATAACTTCCAAACCTATCGATACGACACCTTCAAATTACAAGTTTCGCCGTTAGGGAGTTTGAAAAATAATAACATACTCAAATCTCATGAACGAGTACAAAACCTCAACAAGCCAGATTTCTGTTGGCAACAAGACGAATGAAAATTATGTCAAACCCAATGACAGAATATAAAAGAATAAACTTTTCAAAAGTAATACATAACTAAAATATGGAATCAAATAGAGCCATAAACGACCAACAGCGAAGTCTGTGAAAATGCACTTAACACTTCTTTACCATGAGCTAGTCATATCGGTCATTGAGTATGGGCTGGGAAAACTCACGCTGTCAGTACCACAATGTGAACGACTAGAAGGCATTCAAAATGAAGGGATGCGTATAGTCTTGGGCTGTACGCTAGATACCCCCATTGTGACAGTGAGGTACATGCTTGGAGTGCTGTCGATTAGATCCAGATATGCGATGGCCCCATGCACACCATCATAGCTGGCAGACGCTGGAGCTGGGTTGGTCATGTCCTCAGAAGAGACCCCGATGCCATCACAAGAACAGCTATGCTTTGGACCCCAGAAGGAAAACGAAAGAGAGGCCGACCAAAAACAACTTGGCGGAGGACTGTGGAGGCTGAGATGCAAAGAATGAACCAGAGTTGGGGCACTGTACGAAGGATGGCCACCGACCGAGCAAAGTGGAATCAATTTGATGTTGCCCTACAAGACGCCACTAGGCGTGATGGCCACTGACTGCTTTGACGGTCGGCGGCTAAGGATCAAAGAAGAAGAAGATGCGATGGTCCAATCAAAATCCTATATGCGAGTAACCACAGACAAACGACACCCCCTGCATGGAAACATAGCTGACATTAAGGGAGCAAGAATAAAGAGAGGGATGTCATGGATGGCACAGGCAGAGACAACGATCAAGCAGATGACCACAGTTGACAATATATTCAAAGGGGAAGAGTGGAGAATGTCAGATGAGAACTGGTGTGACATAATTTTTGGTAGATCTCTGCTTCGCTACGGCAGTAATCAGTTATATTTGTTGTACTGATTTATTACATGCTTTTCAATGGTCGGCATCTCTTTCTTTCTCTGCTGATTATCAGATATTTTGTATTTTGAAACATTCTTACACTCCTCTCAGTAATAATTCGTATTGTCTGTTTACCTGACCATCACTGCTGAGAGAGTAGCAAGTGATGCAATGTTGACAGACAGTCATGTTGGTAAAATTATCGTGTACCAAACCTTGGCCGCGCCGGATTAGAACGACGAATGCCCAGCCAGTTTATTTAGCGCTGATATGGCGATTAGGATTCCCTAATTGCTTTCGTGAAGAAGCACATCCCAGATGGTTACACGAGGGTCGGTGTTTGCACAAGGATCGGGGAGATAAATTATCCGTCTGCGGAAATATTACAGACATGCACCTGGAAGACGGAATGAGGTAATAGCATCCGGATAGCAATATTACGAAGATATTACTTGAGATAAAAGTAAAGTGGTGTATTTGTAGGCATTCCAGAGAATGCAATCGGATGTTTTATTGCCATATATGGGAGAGGTGACCTCTGCATTATGCGCAGAATTTTTCCTACGTGGAAATATTTTGGATTACCCCACAAAATACGCATGTTTGAAGCGATTGGCGTTCTGCTTAGCATCGTAACAAACAAATGCGGGGTATGACAGGCAATATAACCTGGCTTTTTTTCAAGTCTATTTCACTGTGAGAATCGCTTGCCAAGACGACAACCAGACCTTGCCAGAGTAAAGACTGTGAGAATCAGACTTCCATTTATCAGACAGCACTTTTATTGGTGTATTTTGAAGGACCTAAACAGCCCAGGAAAGCTCTATCATTATAATAAGGAAAACTGGGATCTGAGGAAACTGACAACACGGAGTCGTCGTGGGAATTCATTGTTAACATAACAACACCCCAGAAACGTGTAACAAGGCATCTGCCAGTGCCTTAACACTATTCCTCTGAGCAAACAGTCTGTGAACCAAAATTGGCGTAAGTTATACATTTTACATTCTATATATTTCATTACTAACGTGTGAACTAATAAGTATATATTGCCATGTGAATATTAGTTTGTGAAAATTGCTAGTGGATGTCCAAGTCATTTAAGGCTGGCAACCTCAGCATATAGAAAAATGATTTCATGAACCACCACTGCAAGGTCTGGTGATTGTTTTTTCGCTAGTTTCATAAAGAGAACTAAAAGCATAAGTAGTTCCAAGTTCCATATGGAGCAGGGAGGGAAAGATGAAAGAAATGATGTACATCCTAATTATAAAATTTACATTTATAAACCAGTGTAAATGTCTATGTAAACATATTCACTTTAAAAATATAATGAAAGTTTCAAGCTTTTCCAACAGTGTAGATGTAAATGAAAATATATTAATCTATATTGTGAACATTTTTCAACCAATGTAGATGTAAATGTAAACATATTCTATCTATATTTTTATAGCTTTTCAATTTAAATGTAAAGAAAGTTTTTTCTCTAACGAATAAGCTTAATTCTCATCGAGGGCATAGTCTGAGGTAGATGGGATGGTGGAATAGGAAGATGGGGACACATAAGTATGTGTCGGGAAACTCAATACTCAGAGGGTATTCGTTTCTATTCTTTTACCATAGTTGCAGTGATGGTACTTATCTCTGGAACAAAGTGAGGGTAGAAGTTGTCTGACTTCGAGCTAGACACCATCATCAGAGGGTCTTAGAGACGCGAAACCAGCTTTGCAGTTATTCCCTGATCTTACTTGGAACGTGCTGCGCCTTTAACTTTGACCAGAGACGCAAGAACTCCAGTGACCTATCTGCACAGAAACCCCCCCCCCCCCCCAAAAACCCCAGCGGGAGAAGAAATTATCATTTGCAGCTAAGTCAAACCTAAAAGCTGCCAAGTGACTTCTTACATAAAACACCATACCATCACACGATGATGAGTATTTTCTGTTAAAGATTATTCAATTTCTTAAACTGTTAAAACTTAGTTGATTATTAAATCTGTTATTTGTAAATATACAAATTTAACGTCGATTTTATCATTTTGAATGTACTGCATGTTTGTCTCAGTCAATTTACTAAACACACTCTAAACAGAGCTATACCATAATAAGAAGAATTCAACTAGTAAATCAGGGTGGGGGCTTAAATTAGCTTAAATTAATAATTGCTTAATTCTTCATAAAAGGCGGCGGATCAGATATAAGTTAACAATTGCTCTGCCAAGTGCAGCATTGTTCTTGATTTCTGAAATATCTTATGAACACTCCCTTGAGATAGAATCATCATTATCCTGCTGCATCCAACTCTGCCAAGAGTAATCTTGTGCGAAGGTAGACACATTTGAAGACTCATATTAGATATTCTTGAGTTTTGGCCACTGTTTGACCACTACTGCAAAGCAGAGGAGGCAATTCCGTGACAACTGGATTAACTACCAGTAAGTCATCATCAGCTTTGGCAGAGAGTGTAGGACTTGGGGCAATGGAAAAGCAGAACTGGAAATTAATCAACTGATACATGATCATGCCGGGGATAATGATGCCATTGTGTATGCAGATGGGTCTGTGATCCGTGGTGAGAAATCAGGTTGGGACTTCTCTGCTCGGGTACAGGGCAGAATCGTCGCTGAACATAGCGGGTCTTACAAGATAACAACTTCCAGCATGAGAATGGAGGTCGAGGCTTTTACTGCAGCCTTAAGGTGGATAACTGAAACTTCATTAACAACGGCAGTCATTGTGTCCGACTCTCAGTCCATGCTTCGAAAGGTTCAAAGTGGTTGGTTGCGACATGAATGGAAAACATCATAGAGGAGGCAAACTGTGACATTGTCCACTAACTTTGTGATAAGCTTGCTTATTTTTTCGAGCGGGCTTCTTTTTTTTTTTTTTTTTTTTTTTTTTTTTTTTTTGGTGTGTGGATTTTTATCAATAAAAATATATTTCTAGCAATCAGAATTTACTTATATCCTGTCACTGAATGTTAACCTGCGTTGTCCTGTATGTAATATTATACTACATTTAGCAGAGAGGACGAGTGGGGCGATGGCATTATAAACAAGTGTCGAGGTGGAGACAAGGAAGAGATTAGCCCCCTTAGGCCTAACTTCGTTATCTCCTGTCGTCATATTCCACTCTCTGTTTCACATTCGTGACTATTGTTTTCTCTACGCAATTTACTCAGCTTTGTCTGTCTGACCTCAGATGTGTCTCAACTCAGACATAATGTATCACCACCTGGCGACAAATAAATACCCTAATTATAATCCAAATCGGGTTGACACAGGTAATTCGAGCAGATGACGAACACCAGGTTTCAAATGCATGGTCCACAAACTAAAATAAATTCTGCCACAGTGTTTGGCTTATGACGAGTGGACCAGGGCAATACATCTCGTGACCCAGCAGTGCCTGGACCAAAAATAATCGTCAAATCATTGTCAACACCAGGCCGGTAAAGTTCCAAAGTACCAGCACAGTATATAGACTCTGTAAAATTGTCACCAAATAATCCGGTTGGTAAAAGTTAACTGTTTTATTTCCTTATATAAAAAACTTTTGTTTTTCTTTATTCAACCAACAACTGGTTATGAAACCTATTTAGGTAATATCGCAATGACGTTCGCTGAACGCCCCGCATGTATTTTCGTACCATTTAGATTTAGGGTTATGATTAGGGTTGGGGTTAGGGTTAGTGTTAACCCCAACCCTAACTCTAAATGGTACGAAAATACATGCGGGGCGTTCAGCAAACGTCATTGCGATTTTACCCTTATTTATATGTAAATATAAATCTGTAGTTGATAGAATGAATACTGGGTGAATTAGCTCTTGTATGAAATAACAATCTGTTTGCTCTTCACTCACTCTATCAATACATTGGTCAGTTAGTTCATCATTCATTCATTCAGTCCGTTAGTAAGTTTAACATTTAATATACTGTTCAAAAAAAGAAACGCAACATTATTGCAGTGGTAATGGACACCAAATTTCAAACTTGTACCAAAATTTTATTTTACGGAATTAATGTTTCAATCTTGGCATGAAGAAACTTTCAGACTTTACCAATGAAATGATGTTCATTAAATTTGGTTTGGACTTTTATTCTTTGCGACAAAGGCCTCCGTTTCAGTAAAGTGTATGGCCTCCTCTGGCCCCTATCAGAGAACGACATCTCCTTGACATGGATCCGATTAGCCGTTGGATCTGTTGTTGTGGGATGGCTGCCCACTCTTCCCGCAGTGCAAGAGTGTCACGTAGGTTTTGATCATTAAATTGCCTGTAGCGTCTTCCTATTCTTTCACCCGAATTCTTTAATTTTGTTATCTCTCTTTATTTAATTTTTCCTGTATATTTTGCATCCATTCGTTTGCGAAATATATTTTTCATACTATTCCTTAAACTTTACCTGTTTCTTTTCTCAAAACGGAGAATCGCAATAATGATTCTATTACATAGATGTCAGTAGACGAAAGGTGTGATTATGTTTCATACCCAGACTAAAGAGCAGACTTTTGGTCTACCATTTTTCACCTGACACTAGCGTAAGGTGTCAAACCCGGCATCCTCACAGTGCAGGAACGAGACAGCTGTCTACAGTTTGCAGAAACGCATGAAGTTTTCGTTAGAAAAACCCGGCGTAGCGTGAAAAATCGCTCCGCACTGGAAACAGGCTGTCTGGGATTTGAAACTGACACGCGTACATCTTGGTCAGTAGGTGGCAGTTACGACATGTTAGGTGTTAAACGTATCGTTAAAGCCGGAAAGGGGAGAGCATTTAGTTCTACGAAATAATAGTTCCTCCTTTGTCTGGTTTAAAATATTAACCCAAGTTTGAAAGTTTATTTCATTTCACTCAGTAACTTCGCAGTAAAGACAGAACTAGCCTTCATTCGATTTCTAAATAATCTCTGTTAATAGAGATGGCCTTTAGTTTGGTCGAAGTGGTTTAAGTTCTTAGTACTTCTGTGTTTGAAGTAAATATTATATATAATAAATCTCTAGTATTTTGAGAAGTGATAAAGTGTTTAATCGCCTATTTCATTTTAAACTAGTTCTGTGTCCAGAGTGCTTAATTTATAGTTTGTTATATTCTCTAGTCGACGAGTTACAGTGGAAATACAAAATAAATTATATCTTTAGCTTACTAAACAAGTAGCTATAAGGAATTTAATTTAACTGCTAAATACTCAGTCGAGAATATTTTATATCTAACTTATAAATGCTAGATGCGACATCAGTGAATATTGACGGAATACGCATGATATTCCTAATTCATGATGATCGATTTTTTTTATATAACTTATTTCTCGGGAAGTTTTAAATTATAAGTCAAGCGGTCGGCTTGCTATTTAAAATGTAAGTTATATTGAGTAAATAATATGTAAATGATTTATATGTGCTTTTCCTTTTATACAGTGAAATACTGGGGTGACCCGAACTTTACCGGCATTTAATAAGAGTTTCATACTTGCGAAGAAATAGACAGTCCTTAGTTTGAACCACGTGGGTTTCTCAAGTAACACTAGTCTGACAGTGCATATGCCAACAGAGTTAGACAGAAATACTATATCCCACTAACTGGTTTCAAAGACTGTAATGATCAATACGGGGCCTTGAGCCAGATCTTAAATCCTTCCATAAACTCTACGTAAATTTTCTGCCTGGCGGCGTGAATATTACAAGAAATAACATTAACATTGTCCGACTAGATTATTTTGTGGACAAATCTGTGGTGTGACCAAAGTAAATCCTATACTGAGAGAAGACACCGACCTGACATTCCTATTACTAGAAAAACCTAAGCTATTGACACGGTGCTCACGGTAAACTTTCGTGCCTGGACAAGATTTTTAAATGTGACATAGACAGATATCCTAGAATAAGAAATACCAAGGAAACGTTCCCCGAAGCAGTGAATTCTATCTGACTTTGCGGAGCTGGGGTTTTCTTGGTTACGACTACCTCTGGTGATTCTGCATATGAATGTCCTAACAAAATTGTGTTTCCCAGATATGTCTACCAAAACAGTGAGTATGTGCACGTGTACACGGCTGAATGTTTAGAGTGAATGTAGGACTGAGTGATTTCTCCATTTGTTGAAATTTGGCACCCATCTTGCTGTTCTAATTGTCCTTATGCAAGTATTGCTAACCATATTTTCCCTTAGAATAGATCAGAGTATATCTAAGTCTATCCATACCTTTAACAGGGGAAAATCATTTGATTACCGCTAATGTATCATTGATCCTCTTTGGGCCATCATCTTTTTCCTAAACGGGACTGGGGGGCTAAACCTAGAGGGCATATCATAACGGGTCTATCATCCTGGTAGAAATTCATTGATTTTTTATGTCTATTTGTATGCTTCCTTTATGTATTTTTGGTGTTGTGAGAAATTTTGATATGATAATTAAAAATTTCTCTTGAACAAAAAAATCAGTGCGTTGGTCAGCTCGATCCCAATTTATCTGTATAATCATTGTTATAGATTTCCCAAGTCTGTGTGTTTAACTGTCGTCACGTGTATGTGCGTGCCCGTGAGTAGATAGAATTATATGTGAAATATATGTGGTTTAGACTGTCGGACTCTGTAAAAGCCGTCGCAGAGGATAGGTGAGAGAGAGAAGAATTCTTTTCGCTTTCAGCGACAGCCTCTATACCACAGTCTATCATCTCACCTGTGTTGAAATTCTATTGTTTTACTAATTCTCACGGTGCCAATCACCTATTCAAATCTATTCAGAAGGGACCAAACTCAGTCTTAATTCTCCTATCTAAAATCTACGACAAAGAGACAACTGTCGGAGATTGGCTAGAGCCACGCCTCGCTGGCAGAGTCGTCTGTCGAGTTCATCCCATAGGTGTTATATGGGGTTCATGTCTGATGACATGGCTGGCCACGGAATGGTCTGGACGTTGTTGTCAGCGAAGAACTGGGTGGTGAGTTGTGCCACATGAGGTCGAGCGTTATCCTGCTGAAAAATCGACCCTCGTGCAGCCAGAAGTGTAAGGACGTGAGGAAGAAGAATTTCAGCGACGTATCGTTGGGCATTCAGGCGTCCTTCAATTTGCACCAGGTCACTTCTTCCCATGAAGTTGATCGCCCCCCACATCAGTACACCTCCACCACCATGTGGAGGAGCCGCATCAACGCTGTTCTGGGCTTAGCGCTCATGGACTCTGTGGTAACTCTTCTCCGTCTATCGTGTCGCTGGAGCACAAAAAATGATTCACCACTAAACCAAACCCGCCTCCAGTCATTCCCAACGTTCCATTGACGATGCTGGTTCGCCGACTGCAGTCGGTTCTGGCGAGAACGGTCCGTAAGAACAGGACCTCTGTAGGGTCTTCTAGCCCAAAGAGCAGAGTCGTGCAGCCGGTTCCTGACCGTTTGATCTGAAATTCGACGAGCTGCTGACATTGACTGGACTGTGGAGGACGCAGATGCAAGTCGATTCCAGAGGTGATGCAGCCGTATGAAGCGGTCTTCGGCAGGAGTTGTAACTCTGGGTCTTCCACTGCGCGGCCGGTCTGCCACTGAGTCAGTTTCTTGGAATCGTCTCCAAAGGCGACTAATGGTGCTTCTAACCACATTAAATTGTCTGGCCACTACACTTTGTGACTGTCCAGTCTGTAAACATCCAATGATGATGAGTCGTTGTTCTGTAGTGAGATGAGCCATACTTGCGCATTGAATTTTCAACTGAATTTATTCGAGGAGCGTCAATCTTTTATAGGCATTCAATAATATGGTCAGAGAGTTTTGTGGTCAGTAAGTTTCACGGGATTCTCATGAACATGTCACGAGTTATTGTCAAAAATGTTGTTTTGACCTTGACCTCTTTCATGACCTCACGAACCATGAGGTGAGTACAGTTCAGGTAACAACGAGAAGTTAATGACCAGGTGGACACAGTCGATAGGTTGACTGATGTCCAATCAGCGAATATCTTTTATAAAAGTAACACCAAAAAAGTTGCGTTTCTTTTTTTGAACAGTATATATTTCGTCAGTCTGTGAGTCAGTCCTTCGGGGGGAAGGTGGGGGGGGGGGGGGGGGGGGGTGCGGGGGGGGGGGGGGGGGCGGGGGGGGGGGGGGGGGGGGGGGGGGCGGGGGGGGGGGGGGGGGTGGGGGGGGGGGGGGGGGGGGGGGGGGGGGGGGCTGTTATAAAATAATTATGACAAATAAAAGTCTATTAAACTATAAATCAAAAGCATCAAGCTTAACAACAAAAATTGTGACATTAAAAGCATCAAGCTTAAAAAAAATTATGTCTGCGTTTTTGCACCCGAAATAGTATGACAGTTCCTAATTATAATCGATACTTGCACACTACGATACACGTCCAGAGGAAGGGAAATAATTGGAAATGAATATTCACTGCTGAAAAGTCAGCGATGTTCATTCCGATATTACCCTAGTATTGTGTGTGTCAATCTCTTCTAGATCATATTTCCTAGCTATGGCGTGATTGTATATGTGAAATCAACAAGACACCGCAATTGATATAAGCATTGTAACACACAATCTTGCAAATACAAAATGGGAAATTATTGAGGATATGTCGCAGGTAGGTATAATGTGTGAATAGATTCTGTCTGATTTCAGACAGAGGGTGAATGTGTAGAGTGAGAATAGATAGACAAAGTCACAGTTGGAAATACTGGGAAAAGATTGGCCGTCTGAAGGAAAGTGATACTACTATCTTCAGCCTACCTCGACTGTCTTTTGTATGGCAATCTTTTTCCCGCCCTCCGATGCTAATTAAAGACACTGATCTAATAAGCAGTAAGGACATACGACACCAACGTGACAGGTAAGAGAAGAGGTTCTGACCACAACAGAGTGTTTGTATATTTTATTGAAGAAAAAAATATTAAATCCACAACATAAGAAAAATCAGAATCAGTCTGCCTTTAACACTTCGGCAGACCACAAACCACAAATCATAGAACAACGTACAACACAGCACCATAACTTTGTTTCACCACTAGATAAATCACGCGCAAGCCCACATTCACTGGGCCGACACCGCACCGAAACTCAGTAAAGTCTGCACAAGTCCTGCTTTTGACGGACGGGAGGCCCCCAGTTCTGGTCGAACGGCCGCTTCTGCCTTGTTGGTAAATTAATCCAGGAAATATCAGTACTCCTTCTTACGAGACCTAACAACGGGTCCGTTGAATGTGGTAATCCAGTGGGTGAGGAAAGAAACTCCAGTGAATTAAGTGGTAAATAAATCTCCACCCTTTCCTCACCTTCAATGAGCACGGGGAACCGAGACAACTGGTAGAGTGCTCATCCACGCACAATAATAAATCCAAGTAGCCGGTCGCTAGTGACTCGGCTGTCGAATAGCACACAAAAAACCCACACCGAATATGGGTGAGGGCTCAAGGGGGTGTCTCTGATAAAGGAAAAAAATGACGAATGGAAAACGTTGGCTCCTTCTCCTTGGTTGTCTGCTAGTAATCTCCACAGTGACGGGGTGTAAAGGGTTACCCCCAGGTTGCTTAGAAGTGTGGATGGCAATTAATGTGGTGCAGCCTAATTATAATCCAAGGTCAGGTTCTGGTACCTGACTAGATATCCCAGAGTAGCGTTTAGGCTCGTACAAAGAGCACATACAGCTTATTTCTTGACCAGCTTCTGGAGAAAAATGGACAGTCAAGATAAATTACGTATCTACGCAAACCGAAATCACTCGACACAAAACGTTTACCACCACAATTGACAGCACCGTTTTTTCTCTCCGTCCTGACAACAGTACTCGCTCGTCATAACATTCTCCTTGCTCTCCACTTTGACACAAATTAACACCCGTACATGTCTTCAGTCAAGCGTGACAGCTTTGGCCGGCGCGCGCTGGTATTTCGCACACAGATAATAAAAGAGCGGTCATCCAAACACAGAAACAAATTAATAGCAAACACTCAGTGCAGAATTAAATTATATACATATAAAAAGATAACAATCAGTCACATGAAATAATATACATTTCCCTTCTGTCATTTACAATCTATCTCCCCCTCCTCTGTCTGAAAAACAAACCTCTGTCTATTTCACATAAGTCTGGCCTGTGCCTCTAAAGCAGAGTTAGAATTGGTGGCGTGCTTTACATTATGTGTCTCCTCCTGTCCCACAAAAGTTACATTTCTTTTAAGAATTAACTGTAAAAAATGGAATTAATAACCCGGGATTATACTATTTATATCTTTATATATATATATATATATATATATATATATATATATATATATATATATATATATATATATATATATATATATATATATATATATATATATATATATATATATATATATATATATATATATATATATATATATATATATATATATATATATATATATATTCTGGAAGTCCTCCCAATACAGCACAAGCACAAAATTAAGATTATATCAGAGCTGTGTGCTTTCTGTGCTTCTCTATGGTGCGGAATGCTGGAGAGTTACAGAGAAGGAAATGTCGAAATTGTCCTCTTTTCACTCAACAACATGCCTAAGAAAAATTCACCGAATCTTTTGGCCGAATACCATCACTAACCAAGATCTGCTTACTCGTAGCAAGCAAGAGGACATGCACACCATCATAGCTGGCAGACGCTGGAGCTGGGTTGGTCATGTCCTCAGAAGAGACCCCGATGCCATCACAAGAACAGCTATGCTTTGGACCCCTGAAGGAAAACAAAAGAGAGGCCGACCAAAAATAACCTGGCGGAGGACTGTGGAGGCTGAGATGCAAAGAATGAACCAGAGTTGGGGCACTGTACGAAGGATGGCCACCGACCGAGCAAAGTGGAATCACTTTGTTGTTGCCCTACAAGACGCCACTAGGCGTGATGGCGACTGACTGCTTTGACGGTCGGCGGCTAAGGATCAAAGAAGAAGAGAAGATATATATATATAACTAACACCCCAAATTAATTCTACGAAAATTATATCGGTCTTACCAGGTCAGGGAGTGAATCTCCGTACAATATAAATGACAGCAGCTTTCAACTTGAAGTCTTAGTTACTTGTATCGAGATACCTAGAAGCATAACTGGTAAAGAAAGACAGACCCCACGACTTAAGTAATGGGACAGAGTGCCAGGTGTACGAAGAAGGGTTCACCTGCACGTGCGCGGAGGAAACGGAGAATACGCATAAGACAGCCTAAGACTTACGATCGTCTCAAGATGAAAAAAAGAACAGCCGAAGAAAGCAGAGCGGAGAAATTCCCTGATGTACTCAGGACGGGGAGAGAAATGACATCAGGTTATACTCCCGCTCGTTCACTGTTCGGGGAAAACCTAGGTCGGTCATGAAATATAAAACGACGCCTGCGCAGCAGAAAGGGGGTGGGGGTCTCAAGGAGTACGAAAACTCGCCGCCTGTTAAAGAAAGATTTCTTTGACCAAAAATGCCGCTGAACCTTAGTGGGCAAAAAGTTCCGTGTTTTCTCCGTTCATCAACGAGTCCAGGGGATTTAGTTTCCCCTAACTTCGTTTACATAAAAAGAACCTTTATCATCAGGCCGCCTCGCCTTTGCAGAAGATTGGCATAGCTAGGTTCTATAGTGATTGACAGGTACTAAAGACAGAGCAAACGCAATAAGAGCAAAAATTACAGAAAAGGTGGGCGTTGCGAATACTATCGGAGGAAAACAGACAGGCCAGTCAGACTAAGGGCATACAATTTCCAACAACTGTGACAGGATACAATCTCAGATCATCAGCCCATTGAAATGATAATAAATGATACTTACAGGCCAAACAAGATGATGGAGAAACCAATATTTCAGTATAATAATGCAAACTGGATAGCTTTCCAAATAAAAATGGAAGAATTATCAATTACTAATATAGAACATAAAAATGGTGATATATTTGCAGATAACCTCAAGAGAGAAATATTAAAAATAGCTGTTAAACATATATCAAACTCTAATAAGCCACAAAACCTAAATCCACACAACATCAGGAATACAAAAAGTGAATGCTCAGTGGAATAAAAACCCAGTACCATGGAGGACAATTTAATGTATAGAAATACAAAAGCAAAGAAAACAAGCCCTTCAAAGATATAGAAAACATAGCACAGAGGTGAATCTAGAGGAATATAAAAAAAAAATAAGAAATGAATCAAACAAAATAATACTCAAAGCAAAAGAGAATCACTGGAAAAGATTCTGTCACGCGCTAAATCTCAAAACGCACTCGATTACAGATGTGTGGAGTCGTGGAGTAAATTAAAGGCTATGAAAGGCAGAACTAGACAGATGATAAAACCTACTATTAAAACCCCAGAAAGAGCAGATACTGACAAGCAAAAACCAAATGTACTGGCCTGTGACGGTATTGCCTCCCCTGCTTTGCAGTAGTGGTCCAACAGGGGCCAAAACTCAAGAGAATCTAATATGGGCTTCAAAGGTATCTACCTTCGCACAAGATTACTCTTGGCAGAGATGTAGATAGAAGGATGATGACACTTCTATTACAAAGGGAGTCTTCACAGGATATTCAGAATAAGCGAGAACAATACTGCTTTGGCTGAGTATGTTAACTCTGTAATTCTGCCGACGTTTTTGTGAAGGATTAAGCACTTATTACTTTCAGCTCGTTCAAGCCATCACCCCTGATTTACTCAGTGGAATTCTATTATTCTAGTATAGCTCTGTTTAGAGTGTGTGTAGTAACTTGACTGAGACAAGCATGTAGTAACTTTAAAATGATTAAATCGAAGTTAAATTTGTAACATTACAAATAAAAAAAATTAATAATCACTTTGGGTTTTAACGATTAAAACCTAAAGTGATTATTAAATTTTGTTATTTGTAATGTTACAAATAATTGGAAAATAATTGGAATAGTTATGGATCAAGAAAAGTTATCATCATGGTCTTTAAGGATCGTGAAGTGTTACAAGAAGTTTAAGTGGCAGCATAGATTTGAACTTAGCTGCCAATGACGGTTCTACTCCTTCTTATGGGTTGGTTCTTTTTACTCTATTCACGCTCTTCTCTGATCAAGGTTGTCGGGGGTAGCTCGTTTCCCAGAAATTTCAAGGAGAGGCTACCACGTGAGTCCTTCGTCTTAAAGCTTAGGCCACGGTCACCTTCTTATTCCAGAGATGGTACTTTCTACTGGTCCCACTGATAAAGGGCTTTTTTTTATCGTGCTGTTCTTGTTATTGGTCAATGATTATGTTGTCTTAGTACGGTTAGCACCAACGGGCTGATCACCCGTTTGCCAGTCACTTCGATTACGGAAACAACAGCAAATGGATTGATTTGCCGTTGCCCTAAAGACGCCAATAGGCGTGATGAGAAACAATGGCAAATAAAACCTATCTGCTGTTGCCCTAAGACGCCACTAGGCGTAATGGCCACTGACTGCTTTGACGGTCGGTGGCTAAGGACGGAAGAAGAAGAAGAGTACGGTTAGCATACTTGGTTGACCATTGTTCTGGGTTCCTTATTGGTTTCATTTATAAGTAATGAAAATAGTATTTTTCATACAAAAAGAGTGCATCGTGCTTTAATGAGTAATCAATAAAAGGCGTAGCAACGAAACCCAACTTTAACTTGATTGATTTTCTTGGTAAGTCCTGATTTGTTTTGAGTCCAACATGGATACACTTTTATTAACGAAATATATATACGAAGACATCCATAATAATCAGTTCATAATAATACATAGTATTGCATTCCAATTCAATAGTTTACCGTCAGAGTCCAGTTATTTAAATGTCGTCAGAACCTCATGGGACTATATACGCGCACTGTCGTTAAACAGACAGTCGGAAATGAGAACCATTTAGTTTGCGAACATAGATCATAAAGCTGATCAATAATCCTTCATTCCATGGTTATCCAATAATCATAAACAATTCCGTACCTTCATTATAATAGTAAGGACTGACCCTCTGTCCTCCTTTTTCAATATAAATCTTTGGCATCATAATAAGCCTAGCGCTGGAAGGAAATAACCACGTCTTCACGGATTGACGGCCAGAATAATAAGGGTCAAGTACATTAGTCACCAAGTGTGACCATATCAACGCTACCGCGTCACAATCGAACCATGCGATTTGTGTTCACCAAAAAAACCATGAAGCATAAAAAACATTCTCCATTAAAAACCTATCAACATCAAATGCGCACTGCCAACTATAGCAGACGACATCGTTAAACATGTCGTAACAATTCCCTGCCCGACGGGGAAAAAAATCTATTAGATAGATTTTTTTTTAATTATCGTGAGTAATAATTAAAAATTTAATAAAAATCAACATACGGCCCACGATGATCTGTGTAGAACAGTGTCGTACATCGTGTCGTGATAATATCAGTCATATAATAAATGAATCTTGTATTAAGTAACAAAAGACAACGTCAACTGTCAGTAAAGGATTAACTAAAAGTGTGTCTTCGCCAATTAAGAAGGTGTAATGTACTAAAAATTATCCTAACTGATTAAAATGTAACTAATTAATCAGTATAATAGTTGTAGGAAATAATTATAATTAAAATTTCATTACCTAAACTAAAATATTGTGTCGTTGTGGAGAAAATAAAGAAAAGTAAAGTAAAGTAAGGAAAAAAGTAAAAGATAAATTTAACTAGTGAGAAGTTAATGACTTAATAAAAAAAATATGTATAGATTAACTAATATCTAATTACCTAACTATCAACTAACCAAATAATAATACATATATTATTCCATAAACATATTTGCCAACTTCATATAGTAATTACCTCATTTATATATATATATATATATATATATATATATATATATATATATATATATATATATATATATATATATTTATCTATATATATATATATATATATATATATATATATATATATTTACTTCAATTATTCAATAGTGTGAGATTATTTTATTTTCTCTTTTCTTTCTTTTATATATTTCATCTTTTTCTCACATTTTTTTCTTTTAATTTATTAATTAAATCAATAAGTAACGAAACTAATAATGTCAGTTCTGAGGATCCAAACGTAGTTATTCCTTGGTGTGGATCTGCGGGTTTGTTCCGTATGAGGAATGAATTTCCTTCGAAAATCTTGATAGTCATTGTTCATACTGAAGACTGAATTAAAAATTTCCATCTGTCTTTTGTGTAAGGCTGGATCAAGAATTTCATATAGTTCATTTAGTCCATTTGCTTCCGATTTGAAGACGAAAAATCCAAAAACCACACGAATATTCCATTTTGAGTGTATATAATAAGTGAAGGTTGAGTGGACACAACCAAAGTCCAAACGTTGAAAAGTACCAATTCGTTTCGTAGAATAACGTAACGTTTTCTTGAAAGAATGTATACATGAGTTAGTTCATCTCCCGTTTCGTGGACATGTTATTCGTATATCTCGAGTTCATCAAACATCAGTCGTGCAACGTTTTTAAGTATGTACGAATAGTCTTATTCCATTCTTGAAATCTTGAATTATAATTTTCGTTCAAAATACTTCAACAGGATTTCTGGATAGTACATCCGCCATTACATTCTCACTTCCAGGTATAGATTCAATGACGACGTCGAAGGGTTGCAGCAGAATTGAGAATCTGGCCAATTTAGGGCTTTTATGATTTGAGAGCCGTAATGAAGCAACCGCCTTCTGATCCGTCTGGATCACAAAGGGTGCGCCCAACAAAAAAACTTTCAGCTTCTGGATCGCCCAAACCACTGCCAAGAGTTCTTTGTCTACATTAGAATATTTAGTTTCTGCTACTTTGAGTTTTCTTGAGATATAGAGGGTTGGGTGCAGTATTCCCTCATGATATTGAAGTAAGCTTGCCCCTAGTCCGTAATTGCTGGCATCTGTACGGAGTATAAACTTTTTAGAAGCATCTGGCAACCGTAAAATAGGTGGCCTTGAGAAAATTGTCAAAATACTACGAAAAGTTTTGTCGCAGTCGTCAGTCCATGTCACTTTCTGAGGCATGTCCTTTTTTAGTAGTGAGGACAGGACAGCCGTAATGGACGATAAATTAGGTACAAATCTACTATAATATTGAACGAGACCTAACAGACTCCTAACTTGCTTCTTCGTTTGAGGAACCGATAAATTTAAAATTTTAGATACAATATTGGGAACTGTTTCAATACGCCCAGCACCAATAATGTGTCCAAGAAACGTTATCTCTTGAAACGCTACTTGTATTTTCGTAGGTTTAGCGGTTAACTTGTTATCTCTTAAAATTTCCAAAACAGAACGAAGTCCGGAAAAATGTTCCTCAAATGACGAACCGAATAGACATATGTCGTCAATATATGTGATAACGTCTTGTCTTTGTGATAAAAACGTCTTGTCTTTGTGATACAATTTTTCGCATCATCCGAATAAAGGTAGCCGGAGCGTTCATAAGCCCAAAAGGCATCACATTCCACTGGTAAAGACCTTGTGGAGTTGAAAACGCAGTGTAATATTTGGCTTTTTCGGTTAATGGAATCTGCCAATAACCTTTTGTTAAGTCTATTTTTGTAAAAAATGTTGCAGTAGATAGACGAGGAAGTAAGTCATCAAGAATAGTATGTGGTTCGCTGTCAGCTACAGTCTGAGCATTTAACTTCCTATAATCAACAAATAAACGAATGTTGTTGTCCTTCTTCCTAACAATAACTAAGGGTGAAGAAAATGGAGAGGTACTACTCTCTATAATACCCAAAGCCAACATCTGTTCAAGTTCCTGAGTTGTCTTACTGAGGAAATGTAATGGAACAGAATAAGGATGAACAGGAATCGGTGTATCATCATTAAGAATAATATCGTGACTAATCACTGATGTGCGACCAGGTACGTCGGTTAACACATCCGGAAATAATTGTAATAGATCAGCAATCTGTTGATGCTGTTGCGGTGTAACCGAAGAAGAGATGGTTACATCCCGCCAAGATTCTGTAGGTTGTAGTATAGGTACAGGTAACGATATATGGACCTCGGGAAAAGAAGATTCTTCTTCCTGTATTACCGGTAGATTAGAATAGTGACATGTCTCTACTGATTTGTCATCCAATTCGTGAAAAATAGATTGTAAGTGTTCGGGACGAGTATAAAATTGTTTAAGCATGTTTATGTGATATACTTTTCTATGTCCCTTAATGTCTAAGATGGGAGCCGCGCTGGTGTAATGGCTACGACGTTGTACTGGCGACCAGGTGTTCATGGTTCAAACCCGGCCGTCGGCGTTTGAAGAAATGTTTACGACCGGAAATTTGACTGAATAATCTGAACGGCTCCTGCACATAAATCCCGTGTGGATGGGAAGGAGCGAAGCTCCTGACCGGGTTGGAAGGAAAGTCCACTGACCCCCAGCCTCGCAATGACATGTCATTGGGCCGAAAGAGCCGGAAAGCTCAAGTGCCGCTGGTTATAGAAAAGAAAAAAAAATGTCTAAGATGTAGTCAACATCAGAAGATTTGTCAATAACTTTGTAAGGGCCGTTCCATACAATGAGTAGTCTGTTGTCATTACGTGGAAGAAGTACATAATCCTCATCGCCTGGGAATAATTGACGTAATCGTCTATTACTATTTTGTAGTGTTGGAGCTTTAGCTTTGGCAGCCTCAGAAGAAGCTCTTGCCAATTGGCAAGACTCGATAATCTTCTTACGAAGATCTATGACAAATTCGTATGATGACTGGGTATCCTGAGTCATCTTATCATCGAGTAGTAAATCTTTTATTAGTCCCATTGGACCTCTTGGTGGTGCGCCAAAGACTAACTCAAACGGGGAGAAGCCCGTCTGTTCATGAGGTACCTCTCGATACGCAAACAGGACAGCTGGAGGTACTCTGTCCCAGTCCTGAGGGTGTTTGACCGTAACCTTATGCAATAATTGCTTAAGGGTGCGGTTGAGCCGTTCTACAGCACCATTACTCATTGGATGATATATGCTGCTAAGGTTTCTATCGATGTACCAAGTCTTCATTACCTCCGTCATAGTATCAGATATAAATTGAGACCCATGGTCTGACAATAGCTTTCTAGGGAAACCTACTCTAGAAAAAATAAGTTGTAATGCATCAGCTACATCTGCTGTAGTGGTGGTCTTCAATGGGATAGCTTCTGCCATCGTGTGCATAAATCAATGCAAGTGAGGACAAACATATGCCCTCTGGCTGAAGGTAAGAGTGGACCAATGATATCTATGGCCATTTTATCAAAGGGCCATACTCAAATATCACAGGCCTGTATTGGAGCAGCGTGAAAAGCTCCTCGTGCTTTAACTTCTTGACAAATAGTACAAGAGCGTATATATTGTGATACATCACGTGAAACTCCTGGCCAAAAAAATGAAGATGACACTCGGGATCGTGTGCGAGTGTATCCCATGTGACCTGTACATTGGGAGTCATGTGCATGTCGTAGAATATAGCGCCTAAATGATGAAGGTACCATCACTTGTTGTTTAACCTGAGACTTGTCCATGACACATCTGATTAACATATCATTTCTAATTGTAAACCAGTGTTTGTTTCTTTTTCTTGAGGTAACATTATCAAAATTATTAACCAAAGCAAAGAATTTTTTTAGAGAATTGTCTTCTCTCGGTTTAGTTGCAAAAGACGCTCTATCAATAGGTGAATGAACTTCTGTATCGTCCTGGATATTTGGTTAGACATTCTGAGTGCCAATTTTTTCTAAGACTTGAGCCTGTGCTCTAGTTGTCACTGCATTTCCTGTACATAAATTATGTCTTTCCCACTCAATGATTTCTTCAGGTCTGCAGTCCTTACTGCCGTGAATACGACCAACCATCAGATCCGCTTTGGATTTTTCAATATACAGACTTTAACATTCCCTGTAAAAAAAAGGTGTGTTAACATAAATTATTGCTGTGGGGTAGTACTCAATAGTACCCCCGAAAGTCATACACCTAACATATTCATTTGTAGCACAACTTGGGTGAATCAGAGACTGCCTGACTCCGATAGTAGATGTTCCGGAATCTCTCAACACTGAGACTACTGAACCACTGACTATCCCTCTGTTAAATATCAGAGAGCCTGTTCCATCATTAGCCGCAAGACCCACTTCTGTTGAAATGTGTCCACAATTCAGTACTGTTTCTTTTGCCTACTGAAAAATAAGATTACAATCTGTGCAACTATTTGCCACGTTATAATTAATAGCATAGCATGTAGAAGACGACTGTATCTGATTATTATCCTGTGGAGCACTTGGGGTCGTACCAGTAGTGAGTGCCGCCCCTGCATTGTGATTATAATGTGGTGGTCTGCGTGACTGAGAACGAGAAAGGGAATAATTATTAAAATTATTTCGTTGTCCCCCGTGGTGGCCGTTGTGTCTAGGTCTAGAGCCTTGATTATTGTTATTCCATCTGTTAGCATTATTATTAGTATTAGAATTATATGATCTATTCTGTTTTGAATTCTGTTGACCATCGTTATACCGGAATTGAGGTGACTGATTCCTATATTGTTGCCTACCTCTGTTAAAGTTACTATTAGCGTTATAATTATTTCGCCCCTTATAAAAATTATTATTATAACTTCCCCTGAAATGATTTCTATCTAAGCTGTGTGATCTTGACTTGTCATAACCATGATATGACATATTGGAGGCCACAGGTAAAGGTTCTCTTATTTGTGAGTTGGATATGCTCGCATTAGGATGTGCGGTACAATAATTTATCGCCATTTCTTCTAAAGCAGCAATGATAGATGGTTTTCGTTCTTGTAAGAAGGAAAAGAACGGTGGACTGACAGAGGATAGAACCTTATCCCTGAGTAACAAATAAACTAATTTAACATAAGATTTGTTCACACCTGCATGTTCCATGTTCCACCCATCTATTAAAGGTGTAGCGTATGTTCGAAATGAAACCTGTGAAATCTTTATTTGCCTCTGGTAGAAGAGTTTTAAACCTTAATCTACATCACTCCTCATTTAAATGAAACCGTCTTAATAATAAAGCCTTTATTGCATCATAGTCGCCAGAAATTGTTGGATCAACATTCTTTATTGCATTTAAGGGCTCACCATCTAAAAATTCGTTAAGTTTTAGTGCACATGCAGATTTTTCCAAGTTATTTGTCTTACATACTTGTTCAAAACGTGCTAGATACGATGCAAAATCGTCGAAATTAAGCTTAAAATGAGGAAGTTTAAAGTTATAGTAACTTTTGTTTTGGTTGGATGAAGGTACATTCTGAGAATTATCACCATGGCTAGTAGTAGCCTTTTGTGCCTGTAATTTTGCTGTTTCCAACTTGATGAGTGCCAATTCTTTATCTTGTTGCCTTATAATTTCTTCTTGTTTTCTTAATCTGTTTTCTTTATCAGTTTCTTTCATCTCACGTTCTGCTTCTTCCTTCTTCAATGCAGCCTTTCTCTATTCTTCTTCCTTCTTCAATGCAGCCTTTCTCTCTTCTTCTTCCTTCCTCAATGAAGCTTTTTTATCAATCTCGTTTTGTTCAGCAATAGCTAGTTGCTCTTCTGCATACTGACGAAGTTCCTGTCCTTTGTAACCAAAATCTTTTCCAATCTTCACAAAGTGGTCAAAAGTAGCCATATTAATTCAGTAACATGCTTACTCAGACAAATATTTAACTATATGTATGTGCAACAAAGGATAAATACTCAATATACCCTAGTATAATATTCTCTTACTATTAGTTGTAAGTTCAATAACTATTTTTACTCAATATTTTATATCACTATTACCTACTCATAATAAAACACCAATTTGTTATAACACTTATTTATTTATGACGCTGAATTTATTTCATGCATCGAATATTTTCACTTATTACTTATGGGCATCATCCCTCCATAAATATATTAATCAATTATGTATTTATAATAGCTAACATAATATCCTATTCCATCACATATTCACGGCGTGATTACCAAACAATTATCAAATAAAAGTTACCCTTCTTTAATATTTTATCCTACTATTATGACCTCATGCCCTAGTCATAATGAATAACTAATAGTGAATTAGACCACTAGTGCAACTGATGACATCATCTAAGTCATCAAGTAATTTAGTCAAAATTAATCAAATTGTTTTATCAACTTATTTTATAACCTTACTTACTTACTTAGTCGTTCCCCTTCTACCGTGAGGTGTAGAGGTTTGGAAGAGAGAGCGCCAGACTATCCTATCGGCTGTCTTCCTCCTGGCCTGGTTCCATTCTAGTCCTCGATCCTTCAAAGATTGTCTAATGTTGTCCTCCCAGCGGAGAATCAGTCCAGTTTTCTCTCTTGTGTTGCTAGTAATCGTGATTTAAAGCAAACAGGTGATTGGCCTGTTGTGCCTTTGCATGGTGGAGGGGCTGCCTCCTTACGGCCTCCATGCAGGCCGCCCTCCTCCTTTTTCATCCGGGCTTGGGACCGGCATTGGCGGAGTTAATCAACTTATATTATTATATTCATATTATTATTTTATAAAATTAATAATTACAAGACAAATAATAACTAATGTTTTACAAGACGAATGAACACCACAATTGACATTTTCCAGACATAAATATGCTTACATAAACGAGCAGAAAAATTGGAAGTAGGGTCAAGGTTAAACCAAGTCGAGATTTAACGTACGCAAAAAATGGTGACGTAGACATGGACTCATATAACTGACAAATAAGTTACAATTATATAAATAAACGATAGTAAGGTTGAGAAATGGACATGATAGCTTACGAACAAATGACTAGAAATGAATAAAATGAAACTTAGTACAGCAAAATACAACAGTTGTTTACAAAACTTCACAGCTAACAATTAAGGTCGAATAATTTCAGATGCAAACAAAGTTGACCATTGGCAATTCTTCAATGGGTTTTTGCAAAATGAAAATACTCAACTAACCTAATAGAACGGATTCAAATCGACCGACCTCTGTAAGAGATATTGGTTGATTTGAATCTCCCGCCAACCTTCCACGGATATAGACATTACCACATAAATGCATATTACTAAAACATTTAACAGTTAAAATGACTTCAAGAACATGCCTATGAAATTGGCAACATGGACTTATCCTGCGTAGTGCATAAAAATGTACTTAACTTTTGAATCGCGACAAGTTCCTACAGAGACAACATGCGCCAATACACTATGGAGCTTGCATACAGTAAGGATGAATGTTTGATATCACTTGTTTGCGTTGGTTGAGGCATTTTGAAATGTTTATTTCCAATGTCGCGGACTTGTTGAATGTCATTCAAACGGTACGTTCTTGAATCCTGTCGCTAAGGTAGTGACGTCATGTGCGCATGCGCAAGGAATGTCAATGTCGATCGAAAGGAAATTATGGAAACCTTATATTTTGATTGTAGGTTAAATCTTTGACGTGAAATAAAATTTCACAGCCACATCTGGCCACCAGTTGATAAAGAGCTTTTTTTATCGTGCTGTTCTTGTTATTGGTTAATGATTATGTTGTCTTAGCTCGGTTAGCGTACTTGGTTGACCATTGTTCTGGTTCCTAATTGGTTTCATTTATAAGTAATGATAATAGTATTTTTCATACAAAAAGAGTGTATCGTGCTTGAATGAGTAATCAATAAAAGGCGTAGCAACGAAACCCAACTTTAACTTGATTGATTTTCTTGGTAAGTCCTGATTTGTTTTGAGTCAAACATTGATACACTTTTATTAACGAAATATATATATACGAAGACACCCATAATAATCAGTTCATAATAATACATAGTATTGCATTCCAATTCAATAGTTTACCGTCAGAGTCCAGTTATTTAAATGTCGTCAGAACCTCATGGGACTATATACGCGCACTGTCGTTAAGCAGACAGTCGGAAATGAGAACCATTTAGTTTGCGAACATAGATCATAAAGCTGATCAATAATCATTCATTCCATGGTTATCCAATAATCATAAACAATTCCGTACCTTCATTATAATAGTAAGGACTGACCCTCTGTCCTCCTTTTTCAATATAAATCTTTGGCATCATAATAAGCCTAGCGCTGGAAGGAAATAAACCACGTCTTCACGGATTGACGGTCAGAATAATAAGGGTCAAGTACATTAGTCACCAAGCGTGACCATATCAACGCTAACGCGTCACAATCGAACCATGCGATTTGTGTTCACCAAAAAAAACATGAAGCATAAAAAACATTCTCCATTAAAAACCTATCAACATCAAATGCGCACTGCCAACTATAGCAGACGACATCGTTAAACATGCCGTAACACCCATCAATAACTATGGTAAAAGAATGGAAAGAAACGCTCTTCTGAGTATGGAGTTTTCCACCCCATAGTTATGGTTTCCTGTCTTCCCATACCACCATCCTCATTACTAAGACTTTACCCTCGATGAGAATTTAATTTAATCCCTCAGGATAAAACTTTCTTTACATTTAAATAGAATAGCTTTCATAGTTACTTTATATTCAAATGAAAAGGTTAATAATACAGATAGAGTATGTTTACATATACATCTCCACTGATTGAAAAGTGTTCACAATAAAAATTAAATATGTTTTTATTTATGCTTTACACAGATTGAAAAGTTTGAAACTTCCATTACTTTAAAATGGATATTTTCACATAGACATTTACACTGGTTTAAAGCTTGAAAACTTACATTAATTTTAAAGTGACTATGTTTATAGGGACACTTACACTGCTTTGAAAATGTAAGTATTATACTTAGAATGTACATCCTTTTTTTAAATCTTCCCCCCCCCCCCCCTGCTCCATGGGGAACCTGGAACTACTTTATGCTTTTAGTTCTCTTTAACAAACTAGCAATAAAGCAATCACCAGCCCGTGCAGTGGTGGTTCATGAATCATCATTCTATACACTGAGGTTGCCAGCCTCAAATGACTTTGACATCCACAAGCGAGTTTCACATATTAAAATTCACATGGCTATATAAACATATATATATATATATACGTGCTAGTTCACATGTTAGTAATAAAATATGAAATGTAAATCACAACTTACGCCAATCCTGACTCACAGACTTTTTGCTCAGATGAATAAAAGAGACTTGAATCGGCCTCTTACACGCGTCTGGGGTGTCGTTAATTTAATAAGTTATCTCTCTGACTTCGTGTGTGGTCCTTCAGTTTCCGCAGTCCCGGTTTCCTTATTTAAAGTGATAGAGATTTTCTGGGCTATTTTGTAAGTCTTGATAAATACTCCAATAAAAGGTGTCCAGTATTTTAAGAAGGAATTCTGAATTCTATTTCTTCACTTTAGCAGTCTGGTGTCTTGACGAGCGATTTCTCAAGTGAAATAGCTTGAGAAAATGGTCAGATTATATTCCTTGCCTTCCCACGCCTTCGTTTGTTATGAGCTATCAAAAACTCCTATCATATTCAAACAGGAGGCTAATAAGGTAATTTCAAAATATTCTGACATCGGATAATTTTGAACGTAAAGCAGAGGTCAACTCTCCCAAATATGGTAATAAGATGTCCGATGCCCTTGTGTACAAACAGACAGATCGGTAAACTCATACAACAGCGTGTTCAAAATGTAACCATCACTACTGTTGCGGGTCTTTATATTATTTTATAATGAGTAACACTTTGACTCAGACCAAGTCCATATAGGGGTATGTAGGTTAGAACACGCACACACCCTTCTCCACCAACAATGAATAATACTGCAAAGGTCCGGCTGGACAAATCAAATACACAGTTTATTTTCTATAACGTTGCTTTCACAAATCTCATCAGTTTATCTCCGTATCGTCTGTCACTAAAACTCTGTCCTCGACAGGTTTTCATTAATTTTATTTACTCACGTTCTTCACAATAATAAGAATTACTGTCATACATAAACTAGCATCATCACACGGAGGTGTATGGATGATCTAGTGGTCGAACATTGTATGAATCTGTAGTGAAGTTATATAATACTCAGGACCTCAGAACACACACGACCACCTGCCTCAAGAACACACAGAAAAGACCTCTAGCAAACGATTGTAGACTTCTGCTCGTAGCAACCCTAGACATCTGCTACTCTACCCCAAGGCAATGACGTACTTCCTGTAACCAAGCGTCGCCGGTCATAAACAAATATGACTATTTGTCGAACCGTTTTGATATCGACAGACATGCTATGAATTATACTCATAACAATTACTTTATCAGAAAGTACTCTTGTCATAACAAGTAGAACAGGAAACGCTTTTGTCATGTCTCCGCCGCGTACACAAGATCTTGGGCTAATCTTAGCCAAGCTGTGCCGCTCCCTCGCGACTGCGAGTAATTATCTCAGCAAATCTCGGTAGCGTCAAGCAAAATATGATTATTATCACCGACAGGGAGTGTCAAGCAATTCGACAATACTCAAATATCTGCTACTTAGCAGAAAAATAACGAAGAAAGAAAGAAAAGTGCGATAATTGAGAGCACATAATAAAAATCAGTACCACAAATGTACCGATACTGCCGGAGTGAAACACAGATCGATAGGGCCGCCCCTTCTTGTCACATGGCCAGATACTATCATAATGTTAGTTCCATGAAAATGCTTGGTCAGAATGAGAGCACTAGAAGAAAAAACTCATTTCAAAACTCAGTGAAAAATTAACTGCATAAATTACAATGGAGGAAGTAGGAAATGTAATAAGGGAAAAAACAAATACAGCACCAGGACATGATATTTTGAGCTATGAAATACTAACTAAAACATATACCAAGGAGTACCTTAGGAATTGTAACATCTATATTTTAAAAAATTTGGAATTTAAGGAAAATTCCCAAGACATGGAAAGTGGCAATAGTTATTCCAATACTAAAACCAGAAAAAGATGATCAGGATGCTAGTTCATACAGACCAATTTTTTTAACATCCTATCTAATGCGAATAAGACAATAGGAATGATCTTCAGTTAAGGTAGGATTGTTAAAAATATGATAATTGACATAAACTTACAGGAGCAACAAATTAGTACAGTCTAAACCACAAGATACCTAGGAATGACACTAGACCAACAACTGAACTGAAACAAACACATAGATAGACTGGTAGAGTCTTGTAGAGAACTAACTAACGTGCTAAGATATTTGAAAGGTCATGGATGGGACGCAAGCACTGAGACGATGATAATGTTTTATAAATCTTTCATTAGAGGTAAAATTGATTATAGAAGCATAGTCTATGACTCTGCAGCGCATAGTCACAAGATTAAATTAAATAGAATTCAGCATCAAGCATTATGAACAGTTGCAGGTGCAATAAGACAACACCCAGGGGTGCTCTGGGGGTGGCTTTAGGAATCCTCCCTTTGGAACTTTGGAGAAAGGTGCTTAGACTAAATTACATGATCAACATTATATCGTACAAGACTCATCCAGCATTTGCTAGGTATCAGTTAACAACAACTCACAACAGGTTCATGAATAACAGTAGATACCCGACAAGTTGGAAATGCATGGAGGAGCTAGTACACATTGATGCCTTAAATTTATCAATTAATAACAGTAGTATATACAAGCCGGTTGTACCACTATGAGAACTCAATAAACCAGATACAGACTACCACCTGGCAGGCATAATTAATAAAACAACTGTTATGGCTACTATAAAAAACAAAGCCAGGAATATATTCAACAAATATCAAAGGACAGTATTACAATGTACACAGATGGTTCTATGGGAGACGATAACAAATTGGGATAGGAATTTATGTTCCCATGTGGCAAATGGTGAAAGGATAAAGTATAACAGATAATAAATCTGTTTTCACGGCAGAGATGCTTGCAATTGTGAATTCTATTTTTTTTTTTTTTTATTCGTTTGTTTTTTTATTTTTATTATTTATTTGTTTCTTGGAAAAGGGAAGGTCATACACAAAAACATTCACAGAAATTTAGTTTTAATTTACTATATTTGGACTGAGTGGAGGGAGGAAGAAGG
>JAMPIV010003732.1:0-251423 GCA_024509875.1 Oreohelix idahoensis | reverse complement strand
TTGAAAAAAAAAATATTAGGACAGCAACAGGGTGTCAAAGATATAATAGTGAAAATATCACTCAAACCAGCGTACACTCATTCATTCCGCCATGGCCTCTCATTCATGTACTCACGACTTTGCTCGCTGCCTCTTGGAACACACTGATTTTAGATCTTCACACAGACTCAAAAAAATGCAGTCTTCTGCCAAGAAGTCCCCAGTTCCAAAAGACGTATTTAACTCGGAGTCTCCGGGAACGACTACTTGGGTGTGCAAATTTGTTCAAAAGTCTGATTAAGTCACCTAACAATTATTCCAGGCGCGGGAGTTAGCAGAGCACAGTGTCAATAGCGTAGGTTTCTAGAAATGATGAATGTCGGGTCGGTGCCTTCCCTCAGTATAGGATTCACTTTAGTCACACCACAGATTTGTCCACAAAAATATATATATATATATAGTCGGGAAATGTTAGTTAATACTAGAAGTATTTCGCGCCACCAGGCAGAAAAATTACGTAGAGTTTCTAGAAGAAATTAAGATCTGGCTCCAAGGTCCAGTATTTATCATTACAGTCTTTGAAAACCCGTTATTGGGATATAGTATTTCTGGCTAACTCGGGTTGCATATGCACTGTTTAGACCAGTGGTACTTAAGAAACCCACGTGGTTCAAAATAAGGACTGTCTATTTCTTCACAAGTATGGAAACTACTACTAGGTGCTGGTAAAGTTAGGGTCACCCCAAAACTTTCACTGTGTGGAGGAAAAATAACACATATAATATAATAAACAGAATCTGTACTGGTTATAACTTACATTTAAACATGCAAGCAGAGAGCTTTGCTTATCATTTAAACTTCCCGTGACGTAAGTTATATTTAAAAATCAGCAATCCTCATGAATTAAGAACACGTGCGTATTCCGTCACCATTCACGAGGCTCGATTCTAGAGTTTATATTTTAGTTTAGAAAAATACACTCGACTGAGTATTAGCAGTTAAATTAAATTCATAAATAGCTACAATTGCCGTTATAAGCTAGAAATTTAATTTTATTCTGCTTTCCACTGAATGCTTCCCTAGAAAATATAATAGCCTACCACTTTATTTCTCTTCTGCGCTAAAGAAATAGATTAAAATGAATTAAGCGATTTAACACTTTAACACTCACAAAATCTATATATCTATCATATTAATTACCTCAACCACAGAATTACAGGTAGTCGCACAACTTAAGAATAAGATTGCTGAAAATATTTCTGGAAGTCTAGAAGTTCGACAAATTGCCGAAACAAACTGAGATCTTCGCTAACAGCTATTCTGTTACGAGCAACCTATCTACTGTGAGTCTATGAGCGAGAATGAAATTAAAGTTTCAAACTTGGCCAATATCTAAAAATCAAAGGGCCCAAACTTATTTCGCCAAGCGAAATTATCTCCCCTACTCCCAACATTTACATCCGCTTAACGCGTGTCGTAACTGTCACCTACTGACCACGATGTACGCGTGTCAGTTTCAAATCCCAGACAGCCTGACTCCAATGCAGGGCAGTTTTCACACTACAGCTGACCGTGGCCCACAGTGAGCGCCGTGTCAGTTTGGGATTTTCCAGACAAATGTCTGGATACTGACCGGTGCAGATGTAAAGTATCACACCTCACCGGGACTTATGCCGAGAAGAAGCTCGCGCGCTCGGTGAGAATGTAGACGATTTGCTACGTCCTATGTTCAGCGAACCGACTTATCACGCCTTCTGACGCCCTGCAGCCCTGACATCTACGTAATATCGTCCTAGCGCGATTCTCAGTTTTGGAGAAAGGAAAACAGGTAAAGTTTGCGAATTATATGAAAATAATAATATCAAAACGAATGGATGAAAAATATACAGGAAAAAGGAAATACAGAGATAATAAAAGAGAGAAATCGGGTGAAAGAAATAGGAAGAAGATGTAGGAAATTAAATGAATATAAACCCTACGTGACAGTGGGTTATCTCCATCCAGGGTCCGAACACTACTTCCCCTTGGACGGTGTAGGGTCGGGTGACTACCAATGTCACCAGTGCCCTTTTAATGCTAAGTTAATAGCTATATTGTGAAGCGCTGTGGGCATTTTCCCAATTGCTCACACGTCCACTCCCCACTATTCTTCTGGTAACAATTTGTTTCGGTTTTAACTTAGGCGGATCATCTTCAATGTCAATGTCAGCCAGCTCCCTAAATGCGACTTCAAACTGTGCCTGGGTTGACTGGTCTGAGTTTCTATTTTCTCTGGATGCCTTTCTCAGAGTTGCGAATCTAAATATTTTTGGTGAACACTGTTGGGGGGAAGGTGGATACCTATCCTCTATGTCAACCTTATATTATTGTTATTTTCCTTGTTATTGTTAGGCCCATATGTTTCAGAATGCTTGGCTGGCATCTGATTATGATTTTCCCAACTTGGGGACTGTACCTTGCTACATTTTTCACAGGCCCCCACAAATTGTGCAATATCAGCAGCTACTTGGGGCCAGTAGAATTTTTCCGATGTCCTTTGACGGGTGGTCCCATTTCTCTGGTGTCCACCGTCTGGTACAACATGAGCTTGTGCCATCACTTTTTCCCTGTAGGGGGTTGGCAATACCAATTGTCCCTGTTCTTTGGATCCTGCTCTAGCTTTCCTGAATAGCAGTCCTTCCTTCAAATAAAATTGTCCTTTCTTAGGGTGTGCATGGCTTGTTGGCAATTTACCAAAGCAAGGTTTTAATGTTTTATCTTTTGCCTGGGCCTTTCTCATCTGCTTATGAGAATAAACTAGTGGTGGTTCCTCCTCCGTTCTACTAGGGGTCGACCTGACCTGAAGCGTGGCCATTACCACAGGTTTTACAGGGCTTCCTAGAAAAACATATTTGCTTCCTAACACCAGCGGGTAATTAGGGTCGTCACACACGGCTGCTCTAATCACTCCTTCCACGTACCTTGTCTCTACATTGATCTCGGCTACGGGAAGTGTCATGGTGGATATTCCCTTTACGGCCCCTTGTATCTCCACTTTCTCTGTGGTATACTGTTCAGGGTGCACTAGGGTTGCACTCACAACTGAGTCATATTCTAAACCTGAATCGTAAAGGCACCTAACCTTGGCACCATTACATGTCACTTCTTCACAGATGGGGGATGTTGAAGATTTATAGATTCTGTCAGTTTCTTCTTCCCCTTGTCCACTGTTATCATGCATGCCGCGTGATATGGAGGAACTTTCCTACCACATTCACTAGTATTATGATTATGCACCTGCATATTTGACAATATTTTCCTTCCTGTCTGAAGGGTTTCCTGTCATCATATTTCCTTTCACTGAATTGTGGGGTTTTATGTTTATTATCATAACGTGGCCTATCAAACTGATGCTTACCTTTGTTTTGATCTCTATGATCAAATTCATTAAAATTCTGTGGTGCCTTAAAATTATCTACCTGTTTCTTTTTATTACTTGTTACATCTGCCTGAGCTGCTTGATACCTTTCAGCGACATTTAGTAACTCACCCAGTCTCTCTGCACCTTGTTCCATGAGAAACTTTCTCAGGTCTGGAGCCATGGACTCTCTTAGTTGTTCTATAAGGATCATTTCCTTAAGATCTTGGGTTTTCCCCAGAGAAGTCCATTTCTCCAAGTATGTCTCTAACCGTGCAGAGAACTGGTGATAGGTTTCACCTGACAGTAGTTTAGCATTCCTAAATTTTTTTCTATAAAATTCACCATTCTTTTCATATCTTAACAAAAGAGCCTGCTTTAGCATGTCATAATTTTCTTGATCACCTCTGCTCATTTTGGCAAAAACTTCATAAGCTGCACCACGAAGCCCTTGAGATAACTTTAAGCTCCACCTTTCTCTCTCTAACCCATATGTGGTAGCTAACAGTTCATATCTATTTAGATAGCTCTCAATATCATCTTCTTTCTCAACAAAATGATCTAAATGAAAGTTCATAGCTGAGGTTGAGGCTCCCTGACTAGCAGTGGCATCGGAGGTAATGGGACTGGCACCATTGTCAGGAGCATGGCCTTGAAATTCCAACTCCTTTAGTCGTAACTCATGTTCCCTTTGTAATCTCTTCTCCTTTTCTGCTTCCCTCTCTGCAGCCAATCGCTTCTCTTCCCTTTCAGCAGCCTGTCTCTTTTCTTCTGCTTCCCTTTCAGCCTTTTTCTCTTCCAACTGGAGCCTCTTTATTTCCGCCTCACGATCCGCCTCCAATGCTCTAGCCTCTTTATCAGCCTCAATCTGCAACCTCTTAATTTCTTTTTCAGCCTCTAACTTTCTTTCAGCTTCTTTTTCTAATCTTTCCGATTCTAATTTTCTTTCGGCTTCAAATTTTCTTTCTTCATGTTCAATATATTTGTCACATTCAGTAGTGACATAAGCAATCATAACTTGCCCGTCCATTCCTAACTCTTTAGCAGTCTGCACAGCAGCAGATCGAAATTTGGCCAGGTCCGCCCTTTTCTAACAGGTAAATGTATAAAATATTTAACCAAACAATTTTATCTATGTCTAATTCTCTAAGGACAACCACAAGCACTGAGAGTTCAACCTTATTTTTCCACCCAAGAATACCTTTCAAATTTTTATTATTTCCAGAAGTGAATTACTCCCAATATATATGCTAGGGGAAGGTTCAATATCCCGGGAGCGAGACCGCAATATATGTGGTAAAGTGGGATGATATAAATATTTATAGGGGACTTAGTGTACTGGCTGAGATCAGCTGCGAAGGTATCTGTATCTAATAAGTGTGGTGTATTACAGATGACCTTACTTTGCTACCACATTTAGACCTCAGTCAGAATTATTCTGGAATATTGTGATGACTACGTTGAATGTCTAGGGTTTTGAAAGTGATGAAGTGTATGTTCACAACAACCAACAGACAGATAAACAATTTAGTTTAATCCACAACTCTTTACAACACTGTGACACTCACACACATAGAACACTCTATAAGACTATCTTAATAAGTCAAGTTTTAACTTTAAAAATATGTATTAATTCCTTTCAATAATAGATATCCTGATTCGACTACAACGTGAACCAGGAATCACAATCAAATGTAATTACAAGTTGTATATACACAATTTATAGATATGATCTTTGTATTGACATATATTATTATTATTACAATATGTGTGTAAGTTGTGATGTAGTACTATGAGGTAATACTGGCTTTTTCAAGCTAGGTGGTTGTTTGTCATCATGACTTCAAGTGTTAGTTTCTGGTGGAAATAATATTGGAAAGGTTCACAGTTTCTTTTGATTTGAAACAAATAAATGTCCCTCTTGAATTAAGGTAAAGTCACTTTTAGAGGGGGGGGGGTATACACAAGATTGAGCTGCTCTGGCCACGAACTCTTAACTTCTGTGTGGGCGGCAGGAAACAGTCTCCACTGCTCGCTTGCTTCACCGTTTCCTTGAGAAACAGTACTGGTCGCTATCTTGACCAAGGAGTATGCTACCAGCCTCTGGATTCAGCAAAACTCAGACCAGGTGCTGCTTTAATAGTTTAGAACCACGGTCCCTGAAACAAGAAGGTTGTACCTCCTACTTCAGAACTAATTTATAATCTATTTCCACACTGAAACACAATACATAACAAACACAGAGTTCAGCGCAGTAGGCCAACTGCTAGCTTCATCTGAAACAATTTACACCAGTATTCCTCTCCCTAATGGTTACAACGCCTCTGCAATTCCAGCATTATTTCCTTCTATTCAATAAGATAGGTGTCATAGTACTATTTGGCAATCCCATGCAGTTTCACTCCTCTGCGACAAGTTTTGTTCATGTTGGAGCAATATCTAGGTTTTCCCTTTTGTTTATTACTGAACCACACACATACAGACATACATTATCAATTCACATTCAATTTTCATCAAAAAGATATCAAATAGGTCTAGCTTACCACAATTCATGGAAATAATAAACAAATACGTTGACTGGCGATGAATTATGGCACAATTCCGATCTGCCTCTGTCCCAGGCTTTTATTTAGAAAAATATGAGCTGGATCTCAACGCACTTGCTTTTACAAATTGAATTTTCAAAAAGTGGCACTGAACTGACGCTCCTAATTGACTATATCAAATGGTCTAGCCAATGGGACCATGTTTACAAAAGCATTTGAAAAAAATGTACTCTTTCTATCGTTTCTATTAACAACCAAAAATAGTATTTGCAATCGACTAATCATGTTTAGCCTTACATATTATTCTAGCCAATCAAATCGGATTTAACGTGGTGGCCTCATTTTTTTCTAAAGCAGTGTCCAAACACGCCCTTATATGCAAAAATGATCATGTGTTGTCTGACAACCTCACTCTAGTATTATGGCTATAATTTGTTAATTATTAGACTAATTGCTTAACACCTAACATATTCTTTGTCAGCAAGTCCTAAGGCACCCAAATATATAAGTTTTAAGGGAGCTAAGTGGCTGCGTTCAAAATATGTATTTTCTTCTAGGATAGTCGTGCTGTTACCACCTCCTCACTTCCATACTATGGGGTGTCTTCTGTACTGTCAGACTAATGTCAGGATTTCAGACGTAAAACAGTAGAATGTCATGTTTCCTAATAAGCATTAAACATGTTTTCAAAACCTAACCGTGTATTGGTAGTGTTTTTTGTCACTGTTTATTTGAAAAAAAATCAAGCCTTCATGCCTTTCGCCTGGGGGTGGCATTATTTTTTATCGCGAGACAGCGTGTTAGTGTTGCATGCGTTCCTCCGTACATATCTCTCTCTCTCTCTATCCTAAGTCCGTCTGTCCTTTTTAGGTTAACGTAGTGTATATAATTCATTAATGCTAGTATTTGTGTATCTAGGTCATTAAGCAGCTTGCGTATCTCAAGGTTTTCTAAGAAACACAGTACTAGTTGTCTTTTTAGAAACGCGTGTAGTTTTATGCAGACGGAGCAGAAAAAGGGGTTCGCTGGTTCAGCCATTAGGCGTTCCACAACGTAGGTGTACGCTATTGGAAAGCACGGGTCTTTAACCATTCTTCTTTCCTTCTAGTAATTTACTTTTTAATTTATATATGTGGATTTAGAATGTTTCACGACAGTGATGATGAATGGAAATTGTCTCCCCTTTGGTTCCAAATACAGGAAATCGGGGAACTTCTAGAGAAATCAGGATCTTTTTGTCATTAAACTCTTTAATCTTTGTCAGTGCTAAAAGTCATGCTGTAAAACCCTCACAAATGAACAGCAAGACAGAGCTAAAAATGCATCACATGAAGCTGAATTAAAAGATTAATACCGGAGGAAGAGGCTTTATATCAGTCGCTACAAACAGTTCCCTCATCGCCCTCATTAGCTTCGGTTACTGAAAATGATCAGGATTTTGAAAGGAAATAAACCCTTCTAGATCAGGGGCTCTCAACCTTTGTTCGCTCATGACCCCTTTCTTGGACTCATTTACCCCTGTGCCCTCTTCAAAGTCGCTGTTAGCTAGAAAAAAGGCCCCATGTTAAGAACCACTGATCTAGATGAGCAGGAGCGATCAAAGCGCAGCCGATTAAACGTAGAGGAAAGTGGAGTAACCAAGGCAACTGAAGTATTCAAGTTTCAGCTAAACTTAAACAATGCTCTGAAAGAGGTAGCAAAAAGTGAAAGGACATCGAAGATGCAAGTAAAACAGGTAGTACCACGATATCCCTCAGTTGTGCAAAACACCACTCTTATTGTCACAGCTTTACCACCAACATGGGCGGCGGTAGCGCTATGGTTAGTGCACTGGCTTCCTAGCTCGGTGGTCCATGGTTGAATTCCCAGTTGAGGTGGGATTTTTTTTTTTTACCGTAAACGGCTCCGGGTCGACACGGCCTCATGAATTGGATACCAGGGCAACTCTGGGAAGGTTCAGGCGCCTAGTGTAATGCTGACCACATCAACCCTGGTGTGATGCTGACCACATCAACCCTGGTGTGATGCTGACCACATCAACCCTGGTGTGATGCTGACCACATCAACCCTGGTGTGATGCTGACCACATCACTCCTAGTGTGCCGATGGTCTAGAAAATATGAGCCTAATACCATATTCCCAATATGCCTCAATGGGCGTGTAACGGGATCCTTTACCTTTACGACCAACACAAGTAAGTATAGAGCGCCTGTCTTCTGCCCTCAGAAACGCAAGATCCGACTTGAGAGCATTAATGAAAGATATTATAATTGCATTATTTATTAGATATATTTGATTTTCCTGTAATTATACATTTTAATTACAAGTAAAGTAGAGTTTCGACTATCAGAACTGACTGAGATAAAGATTGGTTCGGTTAATCAAATAGTTAGGATAATCGAACAGACAAGAGACTACCCTATTTACACGAATTAGAGTGTAATTAGACTTACAGTTAAATTATTGTACGCAATGTTATTACTCTGGTGTTTTGAAATATGAAGTAATATAAAAAATAATTACCGCATTAAGATCATGGGAGACTATCTTGAGTCCACACAGTAGCTAAAGACAAAATTTGAATTTTAACTCATGTAATCTTAATTAATTAAGATTATTTTTACGCAATACTGCACACATCTTAGAATAAATAAGAGGAAAAGAATGCATTGAGCGTAGGAGTGATACTTCAGCATAACAATTGTGGTAAAGTGGGATGTTATAAATATTTATAGGGGACTTAGTGTACTGACTGAGATCAGCTGTGAAGGTATCTGTACCTAATATGTGTAGTGTTTTACAGATAACCTTACCTGCTGCCACATTTATACCTCAGTCAGAGTTATTCTGGAATATTGTGATGGCTACGTTAAATGTCTAGGGTATGTATATGATGAAGTGTAAGTCACAACAACAACAGACAGATAAACAATTTAATTTATTCCACCACACTTGACAACACTGTGACACTCACACACATTTAACATTCTATAAGACTATCTTAAAAGAGTCACCAGTAAAGTTTCAAATATATATATATGTATTAATTACTTTCACCAATGGATATCCTGATTCAAATGAACAGTGAACCAGGAATCAAATGTAATCACAATTTTATGTACATAATTAATCAATATGAACATTGTATTGACATATTTTATTAGTATTATCTTATGTGTGTCAGTTTTGTAGTGGTACTATGAGGTAATACTGGTTTTGGTGTTCAAGCTATGTTGTTATTTGTCATCATGACTTCCAGTGTTTGTTTATCTTAGAAATAGTGTTGCGTAAGAAATTCTCGCAACATCGTTTTACATATTTTGTAGTGAAAGGGAAATAATTATGTGGAATTTATAGTCACTTTTCATTGTAAGCAGTTGTCTTCTCGCGTTGGTGTCGATGGCAGTTAAATTTGTTAAGCGTTCTTGAATCGTGTCCATGTATGGACTTGCTAGGCCGCTTTTCTCAGAAAGCGGTTGGCAACCTGTTGGTTCTCCTTATAAGGTAATCATTCTTAAGTTGGTTCTCAGTAAAGGTCCTTACGTCTTAAGTTTTCTGAACGGTGTTCGAAATCGCGCTTTACTGCGCATGTCTAAGTCTTGGTTCTTTTGTCGAACGATTTCCGCCCAGAGAGAGAGCGAAGATTTGGATGCGAGATGGACGTCTCCGTGAGAGCGTCTCTGCTATTTTATTCTGTCAGGAATGTGAAGTCCTCTTATAGATTGCTCATTTATTTGAGATGATATTTCGATTGTAATTCAATTCGCCTGGAGGCGTTTTAAGTTCTGTGGTTTATTTCCTGAAGACCAGGTAATGACATTTTACAGTAACTTTACCGATATCTGTTCGTGAGTGACATTTGATTCGTAGCCTGTCTTTGAAAGTCGTCATCATGAGATGTCTTCTCAGCTCACATATTGCTACGTTGTACCGCATCGGGTTGATGCATGTCCCAAGGACTATTACTTGCTACTTCGCTACATGAATTAGGTTTGAAACCTTTTGTTAACTAGAGGATTCTTTGAGGACATTATTGATACTTCAGTAGACGTGCCTGTCTTGCTGAAATCAGATTAAGGAGAGTGAACTGATCTCATACATCTTGTTATCTCCTGGCTAAGATAGAAAGGGATGGAGAATTTTCCCGACTACATCACAGCCTTATAATGTATTGACATGCCTATGATTCATCTTTAAAATGATGCTGTCTACCGTCCATTGCTGTACTGACTATGTAATGACTGTATGATGTACTTACATATTCGCGTATACGTTTTGTAACTGTGGCGTCCCCAATAAATGATACAAGAAAACGTCACTAGCTGTTGCAAGCATCTTTGACTTTACACGTCGTGCATTAACGTGACGTCTTTGTGTGGACTGCCCTGTTTTGCTAATGCTCACTGTTTGAGTACACATCCGCATCCTACACAACCAGACCACAGATACCACATTATGTCTTCATCGTCTTCTACCATAATGGCGTACAACATAATGGCTTCTATCATTTGACAAAATCGGTATCTATGTTAGTGGCAAATGTAAAATCCTCCACGGAACATTTATACGAAACACATTTTGCTACGCATCAAATAGTATGGGGAAAAAGTCACAGTTCCTATCAAGTTAAACAATGGAGTTTCCCTCTGGTTTTTTATAAAGTCAGTTTTGAGGGGGGACATAATGCTGAGCTCCTCTGGCCACATAAGCTTAACTTTCGTGATGACGGCAGGAAAAGACTCCTCTGCTCGATTGCTTCCCGTGTTCTGGAGACACCTCACTGGTCACTATCTGGACCCAAGAGTATGCTGTCAGCCTCCAGATTCAGCAAAGCTCTTACCAGGTGCTGCTCAATAATTCTAGGACCACGGTCCCTGAAACAAGAAGGTTGTACCTCCTACTTCATAACTAGTTTATAATCTATTTACAGACTTCACACAATACATAACAAACACTGAGTTCAGAGCGATATGCCAACTGCTATCTTCATCTGAAACAATTTTCACCAGTATACTCCTCCCTAATGGTTACTACGCCTTTGCAATTCCAGCATTATTTCTTTCTAGTCGATAAGATAGGTGTCAGTGTACTGTTTGGCAATTCCATGTAGTTTTACTTTCCTCCGACACCTTCTGTTCAGGTTGGAGCAATATATAGGCTTTACCTCATGTTCGCTACTGAACCACACATATATACAGACATAAATTATCAATTTACATTCAATTTTCATTAAAAAGATATTGAATATATCAAGCCTTACCACAATTCATGGAAATAATACACAGATACGTTGACTGGGGATGAATAATGGCACTAATTATGGCACAAAATCCGACCTGCCGCTGTTCCAGGCTTTTATTTAGAAAAATATGCACTGGCTCTCAACGCACTGTTGCTTTAGTAAGTATCTTTGAAAAATGTGGTGCTAAACTGACGCTTCTAAACGCCTATATTGGCAGGTCTAACCAATCATGCCATGTTTACACAGCTTTTCAAAAAAAGTACTCCTATTCACGTTTCCCTAACAACAAAGAAGTAGTATTTATAGCCCGACTAATCGTGTTTAGCCTTACATTTACTTCTATCCAATCAAATAGGATTTTACATGGTGGCCCATTTCCCGAACAATGGTGGTTTCAAAATCTGCCACTGAGCGATTCTGAGTTTAATGTTGTCTGACACCCTCACTACTTTCTCTTGGCTATAATTTGGTAATTCCTAGACTATTTGCGTAACGTTTAACATATTATTTGTCAGCAAGTCCTAAGGAACCCAAATATATAAATTTAATGGAGCCAAGTGGCTGCGTTCAAAATATGTAATTTCTTCTACCTCCTGTTCTCTTCGATAAGATGTGGTGTCTGGGTACTGTCATGTTTTCAAACGTAAACCAGTAGAATGTCATGTTTCCCAATAAGCATTAATCATGTTTTTTAAAACCTAACTCTGGTATGGGTAGTGTTTTTTTTTTCACTGTCGATGTGAAAAAGTTTTTTCAGTTTTAGACGAAGTAGAAAACAAAGGGGATTTCGAGTACAGTCATTGTGACAGCACTGTTCTTTGCCATTCTTCTTTCCTTTTATTAAATTTATTTGTTAGGCTTTACATTTACGTTTTAATTTATATATGTGTATTTAGAATGTCTCACGACAACAATTAGTGCACTAAATGTAGATACTGTAAATTTTTATTTATTTATTTTTTGTGGCGGTGGTTCGGATAAATGACAGTTCGGATAATTGACGTTCGGGTAATCGACATTCTACTTATATACATCAGTGCTTTTTAACCAGGTGTGCATACACCTCCAAGGTGTGCATTCACCCCCAGGGTGTGCGAGACTTACCTTCCAGGTGTGTGAGACTTACCTTCCAGGTTCATGAGACTTACCTTCCAGGTGTGCGAGACTTACCTTCCAGAGATGCGAGACATACCAGATACTTTAAAAACTCGAATCATCATTAACAACATATAATACACGTAACTCAAATGTATTTGTAAAAGATAGAACACTCTGACAATGTGAATTAGATACCGAACCGTAGTCACATTTTGTAAATAACATTTTCTCAAAACTTATCTCTTTTAAGCATTTCAGGCATGTTTTGTGAGCTAGAAGATAAAGGGGTGTGATGCTTCTCAAGATGATTAAAAGAGTGCGAGGCGTCTTAAGATGGTTAAAGGAGTGCGAGACTTCTTAAGACGATTAAAGTAGTGCGAGGCTTCTTAAGATGCTAGAAAGGGGTTCTAGGCTTCTTAAGATGTTGTAAAGGGGTGCGGGATTTCTAAAAGTTTAAGAAACACTGATATAGTTAACGCCAAAATTCATGAACTGGAATTATGTTAAAACCAAATGACATTTGGGGCTGCTGTATGAGTGCTTTGTTTTTTTAGTTAATTACTGTGCATATATCAAACATATGATCACATGTGATGGAGTTAATAATTAATGGAGTCAGAGTTGGGGTCGTTATTATTGTAAATTACTGGAGTCCCAGTCAGCGTAGGAGTTGAAAAAAAAATGTGCCGACTCACAACCCTTCTTTCTCTCTCCTCATGGATTAGTTTTTGTTTATTCTTCATTCATTTGTCATTCTTTGGTATTTGTAATTACTGCTTCAGTTTGATAGGCGGATAGCAGGAGTGGCGGAAATGGTTCTCAGAACATATGTCTTTGACACAAGTATATTATGTTTTATCCACTCTAGGTTTAAGATAACTTTTTGTTGTATTTATTGCAATAAATCTATACCCTTTAGCTCCCCAAGGAGCATAGGCCTTCCATAAACACATGCCAAGTCCAACTGCGCGCCATCAGCTCAAGTTCTTTCCATCGTCTTCCTCATCATTTCAATTTCTCTTTCCATTTCTCTTCTCCATGTGTTTTGTGTTTGGTCTACCTCAGCCTTTATTACCCTTGGGATTCCAGATCTAGGACTACCCTGTAAAGCTATCATTTCCTTAATTTGTGTCATATCAATCGCAAGCGTCTTCTTCTCATCTCTTATTCCACTGGTACTTATCTGGTAGTTACATCGGGTCAACATTGGCGACTTTGTTGCACCCTTTCAACCCTTCTGTTCTACGTAAGCACTCATTTATGAAAGTCCAGCTGTGTTCTCAGTTTTATTATGTGTTATTATGAGCTAAGCCTTTTTGGTTTCCATTTTCATGTTGATTTTCTACTGAACGTAGAAATTCTATGAACAAAGACCACAGAACATAGAACATAGAACACAGAACATATATCATAGAACATAGGTGGCAACGTCTTTGATGGTTTTTTTGTTTTTGTTTTTTATAGTCAAGCTGAATTTTTAAAATACTATATTAAGGTAGTCCCATAGTATATACTGCGGTAGAGGAGTGAAATGGTAGATTCTTCACTACACTTGGTTCATCATCAAGAGGTCGGGTGACAAGTTCCTTTCATCGTTGCCTTTTCCTTCCCTAAACTCAAGAACAAAGTTAGGTACCCATTTACAGCTGGGTATATTGGAGTGTGACGATACTTTAAATGGAACCCAACACCTTTGCCTCAAGAGACCAGCGCGCTCACCACTATGTAAAATACTACGTGAGCATTGGATAGTTCACACATTGAGGAAACCAAACGAGTAGCATTACAGGGGAGTGCTTGTTCTGGAATCAACAGAGTGAGATGAAAAAGAATAAAAAAAACTACAGACATTGGAGGCAGACATTGGAGGCAGACCTTAAAAAGATACATAAAACACGGTAAGAACTTGAAGGGATGGCTCGGGGCAGGAAGGTACGGCTTGATTTGGTTGAAATTCCTATATTCCGCAGGGAGCTGAACGCTAGTGTATGAATGAGGTAAGCTAAATTTGTTCGTTCTGTTGTTCCTGTTAGATTTAAATGAAGAAAATTCTAAAGACATGGTTTGGAAACAGAAAAGTTTGTCTTCTCTTCTTGCTGGCATGATACATGACTTGTGTATGTGTGTATGGGTCAAAGGGGGATTGATGGTTATAGTTGTATATCACTTACCGAGTTTGCATAGTTACATGTGAACTGAGTACTAGTCAGGGGCGTAGACAGTTTGTACGGATGTTTACGGGACATTGTGGAAAATGTGCAGAGTGAACGTAGCTTGCGTGGTTTGAGAAGATACTGAGATATAAGGGGGAGTTTGTGATTGGACGTCTTTCAGGGCATTTTGGGTTCGAACGTCTTCTGTTGTGTCCTGTGCCTGGAAGTCTTACAGGATGGTGTATGTGTAAACATCCTGGAATATAGCTTGTGACTAGAAGTCTTTGTATACAGCTTGTGATTAGATGTTGAGACAGTTTGGATTAATACTGTCAGTATTTGGAATGTGGAAGTGATCTTATGTAGGTGGAAGTGCAATGTTGTCTAGCGCCGAGTAGCTGAGTGATGTGTGCTGAGTATTTAGACGTGTAGGAGATTGTCGCATAGAGACTGTCGTGGAATATTCTAATCCACATATATAAATTATTAGGTAAATATGAAGCCTAACAAATAAAATTAATAAAGAAAAGAGCAACGGTAAAATAACAGTGCTGTCACAAAGAAGGTACTCGAAATCCCCCTTGTTTTCTGCTTCGTCTGCAAATTGTAACGCTTTCACGTTGATAGTAAAAGCTTACTGTATTATACCCGCTTTCTTCAATGAAACGTGTGCTGTATTTCTTGGAAAAACATTGAGAGGCAGACTGCGTAATGACCTAAATTAATCCTAACATTAATTATACTGCGTTACCAAAACGAACGAACAGATGGACTCAAATAGAAAGAGAGAGGGGCGAATAAAATCAGGAACGCATGCAAAATTAAACACGCGTCTCGCTATTAATGCCACCCCCAACAAGCGTAACGCGATACACAATTACTACTATCACGCGTGTTAGGCTACATGCACTAACTTTTTCGGACGAACAGTGATAAAATACACTACCCTTCCCAGAGTTAGGTTTTAAAATCACAAAAAAACGCTTATTAGGAAAGATAACAATAGATGGGTTTACGTTTGAAAACATTACAGTACCCAGACAGCACATCTTCGAAACAGGAGGTAGAAGAAATTGCATATTTTGAACGCAGCCACGTAGCTCTTTTAAATTTGGATATTTGGGTTCCTTAGGGCTTGCTGACAAAGAATATGTAAAACGTTACGCAAATAGTCCAGGAATTAATAAATTATAACCAAAATAAAATAGTGGGGATGCCTGACAACATGGAATCATTTCTGCTCATAAAATTTTTTTATAACGTGTTTGAAAAAACCTTACGTTACAGAAATAGCCTACCATGTAAACTCCAAATTGATTGGAGCGCAACAAATGAAAGACTAACCACGATTGGTCGGGCTATAAATACTATCTATCGTTGTTAGGGGAGACGTGGAAAGGTAACATTTTTTCAAACACTTGTCGAAACGTGGCTCCATTGGCTAGACTCGCTGATATACTCACTTAGGAGCGTTAGTTCGAGACCACTAGTGCAAATAAGCTTGATAAAGCAACAGTGCGTTGAAGCCAGCTCATATTTTGCTAAATAAAAGCCTGGAACATAAGCAGATGGGAATTTGTGCCAGAATTCATTGCTAATCAACGTATCTGTGTTTGTTTCCATGAATTGTGGTAAGCTTGAAACATTCAGTATCTTTTAATGAAAATTGAATGTGAATTGTTAATTTATGCCTGTATATATGTGTAGTTCAGTAGCAAACATGATGTAAAGCCTATAATGCTCCCGCCTGAACAGAAGGTGTCGGAGGAAAGTAAAACTGCATGGAATGGCCAAACAGTACACTGACACCTAGATTATTGATTAGACAGAAATAATGCTGGAAGTGCAGAGGCGTGGTAACCATTAAGGAGGTAAATACTGGTATAAAGTATTTCAGATGAAGCTGACAGTTGGCCTAACGCTCTGAACTCAATGTTTGTGATGTATTGTGCTCAGTGTAAAAAGAGAGTATAAATTAGTTATGAAGTAGAAGGTACATCCTTCTTGATTTCAGGGACCGTGGTCTTGATGGTATTGAGCAGCACCTGGTCAGAGCTTTGCTGAATCCAGAGTCGGACAGCATACTCCTTGGTCCATTTAGCTATCAGTGAGGTGTCTCCAGAGCCGAGGGGAGAATCGAGCAGAGGAGTCCTTTCCTGCCGCCATCACGCCAGATAAGCTGATGTGGCCAGCTGAGCTCAAAATTATGTACCCCCAGCTTAAAATGACCTTGTAAAAATAAAATTAAGAGGGGAATTAAATTGTGTTAATATCAGGAACTGAGAACATCTCCAATAATAGTTCCCATAAAGACAAACTATTGAAGTCATGATGACAAATACCAACAGAGCTTGAACAAAACAAAACCAGTATTACCTCATATTACTACTACACAACTGACACACATAGGATACTTTTAATAATATATGTCATTACAATATTCATATTGATAAATTCTGTACATATAACTTGTAAGTAAAATTGATTGTGATTCCTGGTTCCCTTTGTATTTGAATCAGGACACATATTCATTCATAACAGCAATGAATACATATTGTTATTTGAAAAGTTATCAGTGACTCCTTTAAGATATCCTTTAGAGTGTTATATGTATGTGAGTGTCACAGTGTTGTCAAGTGTGGTGGAATAAATTAAATTGTTTATCTGTCTGTTGTTGTTATGACTTACACTTCATCATACACATACCCTAGACACATAACGTAGTCATCACACTATTCCAGAATAATTCTGACTGAGGTATATAGATATGTGGTAGCAAGTAAGGTTATCTATAATACACTACTCTTAATAGATATAGATACCTTCACAGCTGATCTCAGTCAGTACACTAAGTCCCCTATAAATATTTATAACATCCCACTTCACCACATATATTGGGGTCTCGCTCCGGGATTTTGAATCTTTCCCTATTAAAAATATTGGGGGTAATTCACTTCAGGGAATATAAGAATTAAAAGGTATCCTTGGGTGGAATTAAATAAGGTTGAGCTCACGGTGCCTGTGTTGTCCATTAGATATATTTAGAGATTAAATTGTTGGTTAGACATTGTAGAAATTTACCTGATAGACAATGGCGGACCTGGCCAAGTTTCGATCTGCTGCTGTACAGACTGCAAAAGAGTTAGGATTAGATGGGCAAGTTATGGTTGCCTATGTCACTACGGAATGTGACAAATTTATTGAACGCGAAGAAAGAAGATTAGAAAAAGAGGCCGAAAGAAAGTTAGAGGCTGAGACTAAGAGGTTGCAAGCTGAGGCTGAGACTAAGAGGTTGCAGATTGAGGCTGACAAAGAGCTAAGAAATTGGAAGCAGAAAGAAAGACAAAAAATTAGACTGCAGAAAGAGAAGACAAGAAATTAGCTGCAGAAAGGGAAGCAGAAAAGGATAAAGAGATTACAAAGGGAACATGAGTTACGACTAAGGGAGTTTGAGTTTCAAGGCCATGCTCCTGAAAATGGTGCCAGTCCCTTTGCCTCTGATGCCACTGCTAGCCAAGGAGCCTCAACCTCAGCTATGAATTTTCATTTAGATCATTTTGTTGAGAAAGACGATGATATAGAGAGCTACCTAAATAGGTATGAACTATTAGCTACCACGTATGGGTTAGAGAGAGAAAGGTGGAGCTTAAAGTTATCTCAGGGACTTCGTGGGGCAGCTTATGAAGTTTTTGCAAAAATGAGCAGAGGTGATCAGGAAAATTATGACATGCTAAAGCAGGCTCTTTTGTTAAGGTATGAAAAGAATGCAGAATTTTATAGGAAAAAATTTAGGAATGCTAAACTACTGTCAGGTGAAACCTATCACCAGTTCTCTGCACGAATAGAGACATACTTGGAGAAATGGACTTCTCTGGGGAAAACCCAAGATCTTAAGGAAATGGTCCTTATAGAGCAATTAAGAGAGTCCATGGCTCCAGACCTGAGAAAGTTTCTCATGGAACAAGGTGCAGAGAGGCTGGATGAGTTGCTAAATGTTGCTGAAAGGTATCAAGCAGCTCAAGCAGAGGTAACAGGTAATAAAAAGAAACAAGTGGATAACTTTAGGGCACCACAGAACTTTAATAAATTTGATCCTAAGGATCAAAATAAACGTAAGCACCAATTTGATAGGCCACGGTATGAAAATAAAAATAAATTCCCACAATTCGATGAAAGGAAATATGATGAAAGAAAATCTTTCAACCAAGGAAAAAGGTGGTGTAAAAATTGTCAGATGGACAATCATGACACTGACCGTTGCAGAAGGAAACCTGTGTATATGGCAACCCTTCAGGTCAGGTCGACCTCAAGACAGGAGGAGGATATTATGTTAGATACCACTCCAGAAGAGATGAGGAAGGCACAGGCTGGGGATAAAACACTCAAGCCTTGTTTCAGAAAATTGTCAACTTGTCATACAACTCCAGGCAAGGGAGATTTTTACATGAAAAACAAGTTGATGTATAGGAAGGCCGGACTAGATCCCATGGTCACGGACAGCTGGTTCTTCCAAAAAGATATAGGGCAGACTTAATAAGGAGCCTACATGTGAAACCAGATGGGGACCATGAGAAGATAGGTACCATCATTCAAAAGGTGGCTCACAATTATTATTGGCCCAAAGCAAGATGGGACATTGAGAATTTTGTAGAAAGGTGTAGCATAGCACATGAGGGAACACCCACAAGTGGGAACATGGATCAGGACCTGGACACGCCACGGGGCAAAATTAGGCCTGATAATAAAAAGAAAAATAGATTTGATAAAGTGGACCAAATGGAATGGGAAGCCCCTTTTCACGGACAAGCTTCACTTAACTGTTTTACAATGGCCACTATGCGGAGAGTGCAAAAAGATGTCTTACCCCAGGATAAGCCGACAATCCCTCAATCGGACTTAAACAAACTGGAGGAAGAGGATGTAGAGAGGAAATCTCTCATCAAGAATTTTAAGTGGGGAGAAAGCCCCAAAAGAAAAATTGGTAGCGGTCGTTTTGTGAATGATAATTCTGGGAGGAAAAATCATCACTATAAAGCTTCGAGTGGAAGAGACCATACCGGTGCATGGACAAATAGGTCCACACAATTAAAGGTCCATATGTAGCTATGTTAAGAACGTGGACTGATGAAAAGGCAGAGGAAAACATTACATCTTCATACCAATATGTGAATGAGCTGACCACTCGGTTAAAAACTGGCTGGAAACTTGCCAATGAAAATTTAAAACAAGCCAGGAAGAAACATGCTGCCTATTATAACAGGAAGGCGAAAGACAGAAATTTGGCTGTGGGAGAGAAAGTACTGCTTCTTTTGCCTGGGAGTCAGAATAAGTTACAAATTGGATGGCAGGGTCCATATACAGTTTTAGAGAAGGTGTCTAGAACAAATTATAAGATAGATAAGAAGGGGAAAGAAAAAATCTATCATGTGAATCTCCTGAAGAAATATTTGGAAAGAGAACATCAGGAAGAGACACACTTGTTGACCTTGTCCATCGCCATGGAGATGAAAAAGGAACCACTTTCATCATTTGAATATCCATTACACCCCTGTGAGACAGCAGCACAGGTAAAAATCAGTACACATTTAACGAAAACTCAGAAAGAGAGAGTGCAACAGGTTCTAAATAATCATGCAGAGGTGTTAACAGACCGACCAGGGCATACAAACCCATTGGAATATGATATGAAACTAATAGACTCCACACCTGTCTGTATGAAACCATATTCGATTCCGTTTGCTAAGGAGAAAGCTTTGAAGGAAGAGATAGACTATCTATTGAAGGAAGGAATTATTTCGCACAGTGAGTCTTCGTATAGTTCCGGTGTTGTACTCTTAAGGAAGCCCTCTGGAGAACATAGACTCTGTATAGATTACAGGAGACTGAATGCTATTACAGAAGGACAGGTGGATCCATTGCCGGATACAAATCAGCTGTTTGCCAGGCTAAATAAAGCTAAATATTTCTCAAAAGTGGATCTGAGTAAAGGATACTATCAGATTCCAGTAAAGCCTGAGGTTAGACCATACCTAGCTTTTAGTACCTCAGAAGGACACTATGAGTTTAATAGATTGCCATTTGGATTGAAGAATGCGCCTAGTGTCTTCTCTAGAATGATGAGAAAATTATTGGATCCTCTGAATAATCCCTGTATAACAAATTTTATGGATGATATCCTTATAGCAACAGAAACATTTGAGGAACACATTGACTCTCTGAACATGCTGTTTGATCGACTTAGGGAGGCAAATTTAACAGCCCGACCAACCAAATGTTGCGTTGGATGTAAAGAATTGGAATTTTTGGGACACACAGTTTATCAGGGAAACATGACCCCTGACCCAAAGAATTTAGAGAAACTACAGAAAGCCCCGAGACCACAAACCAAGAAGGACGTGAGATCCTTTGTCTCATTATGTGGTTTCTACCAGAAGTATATCAAAAACTTTAATTCCATATGTGCACCGTTAACTGAATTGACACGTAAAGGACATCCAGATCGCATTACATGGACACCACAATGTGAAATGACTTACCAAGAATTGAAGGAAAAGCTCACAAGTAAACCCATTTTGAAATTACCTGACTTAAGTCAAGAATTCATAGTAAGGACGGATGCAAGTAATATTGGGTTAGGTGCAACTCTACTACAGAAATCTGATGCATTGGATGGGGAATTAAGCCCAGTGGCATATGCTAGCAGAAAGTTGAATAAAGCTGAAATCAACTACTCAACTAGCGAAAAAGAATGTCTTGCAGTAATATGGGCGATAAAGAAATTCAATATTTATCTATATGGGAAGGCATTTAAGTTGCAAACAGACCACAAACCTTTATCGTTTCTAGCACAGGCTAGGCATGAGAACTCCAGGTTACTCCGATGGTCTTTACTTTTGGCTCCATATAATTTTAGCATTGAGTATATATCTGGAAAAACCAATTTGGGAGCGGATTTTTTAAGCCGCCATCCGTGTGATGAGAATCACCGTAAACCCCAGAAATAATAATAAATTTCTCTATGTGTATATAGAATAAAGGACTGACATATAATGTCTGTTTTAAGAGGGGAGGTGTCGTGGAATATTCTAATCCACATATATAAATTATTAGGTAAATATGAAGCCTAACAAATAAAATTAATAAAGAAAAGAGCAATGGTAAAATAACAGTGCTGTCACAAAGAAGGTACTCGAAATCCCCCTTGTTTTCTGCTTCGTCTGCAAATTGTAACGCTTTCACGTTGATAGTAAAAGCTTACTGTATTATACCCGCTTTCTTCAATGAAACGTGTGCTGTATTTCTTGGAAAAACATTGAGAGGCAGACTGCGTAATGACCTAAATTAATCCTAACATTAATTATACTGCGTTACCAAAACGAACGAACAGATGGACTCAAATAGAAAGAGAGAGGGGCGAATAAAATCAGGAACGCATGCAAAATTAAACACGCGTCTCGCTATTAATGCCACCCCCAACAAGCGTAACGCGATACACAATTACTACTATCACGCGTGTTAGGCTACATGCACTAACTTTTTCGGACGAACAGTGATAAAATACACTACCCTTCCCAGAGTTAGGTTTTAAAATCACAAAAAACGCTTATTAGAAAAGATAACAATAGATGGGTTTACGTTTGAAAACATTACAGTACCCAGACAGCACATCTTCGAAACAGGAGGTAGAAGAAATTGCATATTTTGAACGCAGCCACGTAGCTCTTTTAAATTTGGATATTTGGGTTCCTTAGGGCTTGCTGACAAAGAATATGTAAAACGTTACGCAAATAGTCCAGGAATTAATAAATTATAACCAAAATAAAATAGTGGGGATGCCTGACAACATGGAATCATTTCTGCTCATAAAATTTTTTTATAACGTGTTTGAAAAAAACCTTACGTTACAGAAATAGCCTACCATGTAAACTCCAAATTGATTGGAGCGCAACAAATGAAAGACTAACCACGATTGGTCGGGCTATAAATACTATCTATCGTTGTTAGGGGAGACGTGGAAAGGTAACATTTTTTCAAACACTTGTCGAAACGTGGCTCCATTGGCTAGACTCGCTGATATACTCACTTAGGAGCGTTAGTTCGAGACCACTAGTGCAAATAAGCTTGATAAAGCAACAGTGCGTTGAAGCCAGCTCATATTTTGCTAAATAAAAGCCTGGAACATAAGCAGATGGGAATTTGTGCCAGAATTCATTGCTAATCAACGTATCTGTGTTTGTTTCCATGAATTGTGGTAAGCTTGAAACATTCAGTATCTTTTAATGAAAATTGAATGTGAATTGTTAATTTATGCCTGTATATATGTGTAGTTCAGTAGCAAACATGATGTAAAGCCTATAATGCTCCCGCCTGAACAGAAGGTGTCGGAGGAAAGTAAAACTGCATGGAATGGCCAAACAGTACACTGACACCTAGATTATTGATTAGACAGAAATAATGCTGGAAGTGCAGAGGCGTGGTAACCATTAAGGAGGTAAATACTGGTATAAAGTATTTCAGATGAAGCTGACAGTTGGCCTAACGCTCTGAACTCAATGTTTGTGATGTATTGTGCTCAGTGTAAAAAGAGAATATCAATTAGTTATGAAGTAGAAGGTACATCCTTCTTGATTTCAGGGACCGTGGTCTTGATGGTATTGAGCAGCACCTGGTCAGAGCTTTGCTGAATCCAGAGTCGGACAGCATACTCCTTGGTCCATTTAGCTATCAGTGAGGTGTTTCCAGAGCCGAGGGGAGAATCGAGCAGAGGAGTCTGTTCCTGCCGCCATCACGCCAGATAAGCTGATGTGGCCAGCTGAGCTCAAAATTATGTACCCCCAGCTTAAAATGACCTTGTAAAAATAAAATTAAGAGGGGAATTAAATTGTGTTAATATCAGGAACTGAGAACATCTCCAATAATAGTTCCCATAAAGACAAACTATTGAAGTCATGATGACAAATACCAACAGAGCTTGAACAAAACAAAACCAGTATTACCTCATATTACTACTACACAACTGACACACATAGGATACTTTTAATAATATATGTCATTACAATATTCATATTCATAAATTCTGTACATATAACTTGTAAGTAAAATTGATTGTGATTCCTGGTTCCCTTTGTATTTGAATCAGGACACATATTCATTCATAACAGCAATGAATACATATTGTTATTTGAAAAGTTATCAGTGCCTCCTTTAAGATATCCTTTAGAGTGTTATATGTATGTGAGTGTCACAGTGTTGTCAAGTGTGGTGGAATAAATTAAATTGTTTATCTGTCTGTTGTTGTTATGACTTACATTTTATCATACACATACCCTAGACATACAACGTAGTCATCACACTATTCCAGAATAATTCTGACTGAGGTATACATATGTGGCAGCAAGTAAGGTTATATATAATACACTACTCTTATTAGATATATATACCTTCACAGCTGATCTCAGTCAGTACACTAAGTCCCCTATAAATATTTATAACATCCCACTTCACCACAGAGACTTATGTTCAATAAATTTTCTATATTCTTTTTTTTTCTACCCGTGTCCTCTACTTTATTATCGCTCTTTTATCCTTTTCCTGTTTTTCGCATTCGTTCGTTTGCGACAAAATTTACTTTCCCATTCTGACTTGGTCGTTTCTTTTCCCATACTAGTAACAAATTTTATTGCGTAATATGTCAGTCCCTGGATGTGGACGAAATAGGGTGAGAATTCGTCTAGTCAGACATAGAGAGCAGACATTTGTCTACACTTTTCTCATGACACGGCGCTCTTGGTTAAGATTTCTCCAAATGAGACATGTCGTAGTGAGGTGTGAAGACGCGTTTTGGCAGTTATGGCCAGCGTCTAAGTATGTGAAGTGTTAAGAGGAGAGGGGGACGGGGACGGGGGTGTTTTGAAAATAGCGTGCATCCTTTGTCTGTTTAAGATATAAACCAGTGTTTTAAATTTCATTCACTCAGTACTCCGCAGTCAAGACTAGAACGGCCTACGTTCGATTCCTAAGATCTCTGTTGATAGAAGCATCATTTAGTTGGTCGATTGCCACTTAGCTTTCAATTCCTAAAATCTCTGTTAATAGAAGCATCATTTAGTTGGTTGAAGTGGATTTAGTTCTTAGTAGTTCTGTGTTGAGTGAAACTGGAGTAGCCCAACTCTACCAGCGTTTTAGTACAATTGAGAGAGGAAACAATTTTTATCTTTAACCACGTGGGTCTACAAGTTAACACCTGTCTGGCAGTGTTTTTGCCTCCAGAAATAGACACAGTACAAATCTCACAAACGGTTTTAAAGACTAAATGCCTATACTGGGCCTATTGAACCAGATTATATTTCTTCACAAACTCTCATGTACATGCAGCCCTGTGGCGAGAAAAATTACAAACTATTAACATTCCGACATTTTTTTACTAATTATGGTGTGAACAATAATTATCCATTGAGAGAAGTTACCAACCGGACATTTTTTCCTAAATAAGGGAAACCTCGTGATTCTGACACTGTGAGCCCGCTTAAAACTAATTCTTATCTGAACTGAGTAAAGTGACACTAACTTAAATCTGAACAAAATATCGCATGAAGAGGGCGCTCCCCAGACCCATTGGATGAAACCAAGATCTGCCGAAAGACAGATTAACGGTGTGTGTGTCATAAAGTGCGCCAGAAGGCTAACACCAGCAGGCTATTAGGTAAGAAAGTGAGACAGGGATCCCTGCTGAAAGAACAGAGTGAAAGTAGACTGAGTGATTCTTTTATGATAAGATTAGTACACCCACTGTGTAATTTCATTTTTTACAAATTGTTGCTAATGCAGGTTTTTCCTTTCTTAGGATAGATTAGATTATCAATTCTGTTCTTAACCTAAAAGGGAAATCTTAAACTATAGCATATGTATCCGTGACTCTTTGGGGCTATCACTTTTCTTCTAACAGGACTGTGAGCTATACATCGAGGGAAAAGATAGTACCAATGGGTCTATCATTCTTGTAGCAATTCATCATTGACTTATGACTATTTGTATATGTTTGATGTAATTTTATGTGTTGTGATGGAATTTTATTATGATAATTAGAATTCACTTAAACTTAATCAGCGTGTCGGTCAGTTCGTTCCAAAATACCTATATAATCATTGTTATAGTTTTTCCACGTCTGTGTGTCTAACTGTCGTCAATTGTGTGTGTGTGCACGTGAGTGGTATATATATATATATATATATATATATATATATATATATATATATATATATATATATATATATATATATATATATATATATGTATATATATGTATATGTATATATATGTATATGTATATATATGTATATGTATGTATATATGTATATATATATATATATATATATATATATATATATACATATACATATACATATATATACATATACATATATATATATACACATATATATATATATATATACATATATATATATACATATACACACATATATATATATATATATATATATATATATATATATATATATATATATATATATATATATATATATATATATATATATATATGTAGTCAATAGACTGTCTGACTCCTCTAGATCTGTTGTAGAAGATAGGCTGAAAGAGAGAAGATTCTCGATTTCAGGGACAGCCTCTATTAATTTCTACCATCTCACTAGTGGAAATCTATTTCTATTATTATCTCTCACTGTGGCTATCGCCTATTCTAATCTATTCAGAAGGGACCAACCTGTTACGGTAGTTTTATTGATACCGTCTGCTAGAATTGGCAGTGCGCATTTTTAGGGTCAATGGAATTAATACAAATTGATTTTATACTTCACGGATTAATGAACGCGAAATACACGGTCAAATTATGACGTGTTCGCGTTGATAAGGTCACGCTTCGTGACTTGGTTACGGGACCCTTGTTACACTGTCCGTCGAGCCGTGAAGTCATGTTTTTACCTCCTTCCATTATTGGGCTTGTTAATAGCCATATTGCTGTCAACTAATCTAAGGACTCGGGGTCAATACAGATAAGGATATATATAAATGAATTCATAAAGGTTTGCGATTAACCTGTGTTAAGGAAGGATCTTTCATAAATAATTTGATTATATTGTCAAGACATCATGCGCTCATTTCTGGCTGTATGGAACCCAGCAGCGCATGTACAAAGCCATGATGGTCTGTCGACATGAATGTAATACTGACACGGACGGACATGAATATTTATGCACGTAATTTCTAATGAACTATATGTGAATGTATACCTACGTGAATGTCTCGTGTGTGAACTGTAAATAAAATTCGTGGACTCTGAATTGAGGACTTAATCACATCGATACGTTACAGCTATTTGCTGCATTTGCCAATGTTGAGTATTATGCAAATGAAGAACTCTTCTGATAAGAAAAATATATATATATATATATATATAATGATGAGTTCCGAAAGGAACGAATGTATTCTTGGACATTCAACAAATGATGAATGAATATAACGTTGACCCTTACTCCAAGATGATAAACGAACGAAGCACAAATACGCGATTAAACAAAATACAGAACCAGCTCTAAACCAGCTCAGCCTTATCAGCTCCCCTTATCAGTCCTTATCACAACCCAAGTCTTTATTCCCCATCAAAAATCTACGACAGAATGGTGGCTCGTTTTCCGGGAATTGAACTCTAGTCCTGGGCAAATACGAACATCAGCTCGTCTGCAGGATTAATTTTCTTTATTCTGATATAGAGTAAGAGTGTGATGTCTTGTGCGTTTTTATATCTTTAAAAATAACTATCCCCTAGACACTCGATCTGTTTATGGGCGTGCTGACCACACAATCAATAATTGTTTTTCTACAGCATTTTTGAGTAATATACATTTGAGTTACAGGTTGATTTTGTCGGAATATATGTTAATTACTGATTTTGTAATACTAAACCGTTGGTAGAGTTTATGATTGTCTAACAGGCACTGGGTTTGAAGCAGAAAGGTCTTTGAACTAAGTTAAGGAGTGCGTTTCGGACTATTTCGTCCAGATTAATTGCCTCCCTTACCAGATCTGACTTTAGGGGTGAACTTGACAGTGGATTAAAATTAAGGAGATTTTTTTTCTCCTTAAATTTTTGCAATAATTATTTTGTTTCCACTGTAGCAACTTATTTTTTTAGTGAGTAATCTTAACTACCATTTATTTGGCGTAGTCGTCTGCATTAGGTGCTTGAATGCCGATTAATAGCAGCGATAGTTAGATACTATAGTATAGGAGGAGGTATCCCAGGTTAAAGAATATCATCTTTTGTTTTGGTATTTTCTCGTAAGTGGTAGGAACCAGTGTATCCTTTTCTGACTTTCTTTCTCGACTAGTCTCAGTCATTGACTTACTATGGCAGAAAGGGCGAAGCTTAGGCAAATCCTCAGAGACGAAGCGAGAGAAGAGGGTTTGGAAGGCGAAGAAGCGAAAGCGTTTGTCAGGCACGAACTTGAAAGATATGACGCGGAGAGGAAAGCAGCAGAAGCTAGAGAGCTGAAGAAGATGGATGAAGAAATGGAAATCCGTAAGGCAAACGAAAGAGAGAAGGAGAGACAGCATGAGGAAAGAGAGAAGGAGAGACAGCATGAGGAAAGAGAGAAGGAGAGACAGCATGAGAAGGAGAGGGAGGAGAGACAGCAGGAGCTGGCGCTGAAAACTCTAGAAGTTAAAAGTCGTGGTGCTGCCTCTACCTCCAGCAATGGAGAGTCTTCTCCTCATTCTTCCTTAACTGATCCTTCTAACACTCATTCTCCTCATCTCAGGGCTATGTCTTTTACGCTTGAATCTTTCCCTTGTCCGAATGAGAAGATTGAAACATGGTTAGAAAAATTTGAGAAAATTGCAACTCTGTACGGTTTAGAGAGGTCGCGTTGGAATATGAAGCTTTCTCGAGCTTTGAAAAGCACTGCGTATGATGTGTACTATAAACTGGAAAGCAACAACAAGACAATTATAACGTGTTCAAGACAGCTTTGCTTGAGCGTTTTGAAATGAACGCTCGCAAATTTTTGCAACTCTTCCGCAACAGCAGAAAGGAGAACTCTGAAACTTTTCAGCAGTTCTCGTCTCATTTGAAGGGATACTTGACTAAGTGCCTTGAGCTTTCTCAGCTCGCCTCTACCTATGAAGGTCTGGAGGAGTTTGTTATATGCGATTAGATGTCACAGCGCCCGTCAATGATACCGTCATCGCATCATAATCCTGGCTTATAGCACCAGTTCATGCACCTTCTGTCACCGCGTCCTTTACATTGTCTGTCCTAATGTAACTGCTTCCCTTGTTGGCCCGTGGTTTGATGTGATCATATAGTGGTTAAGTTAGTGGTGGACAGTGGTGGGTGAAAGAAGAGATAAAATTTTCCCGACCTCAATATGTTGGACCCATGAATCAAAAAATTACGACCCCAATAGAGGTACACAATGAAGACACAGTCTCTTTAAAAGTTAACAGTTCTTTTATTTAGTCCCAGTTTAAGTTTTAGTTTGCTTCAGAATCTGACCTGTTCTTTCCCACCTTTAGACCATCATTCATTTACGTAGGGTTCTCCCTCCCCCGAAATCCTTGGAATAGGCGTTCGTCTTAAACCATTTGTTTGACATACAAGTCACCTTCATGCCTTCCTTCGTCTTATTCGCTCTTCATCATTAAACGGACTTACCCCTTCTATTCGTTTTCTTGGTTGTTCAAGATGTTGTATTTCATGTTTGTGAGCCAAGCGGCCATAACATGGTTAATTACTATCTGGTTCTTTGTAGCGAAATTTGGTTCCTCTTGCTTTGTTGTGAAAAAAATGTGTGTAACGCGACGCACACACACACACAGTGCAAGGTCGGCTTGGCGGGTCTTTCTTTGAAGTTTAAGGAGCGGAAATGTGAATTACGTTTAGCTGGAACGGTATTGAAAGAATGAGGAAATAGCTATATAGAAATGAATGGCGGACTTTAAAAGTATGCATTTACTGAAAATTAAATTATTCACTACAGGAGAACGCCTTGTTGGAATACAATTAAATAAAAATAATTCAACAAAGGAGATAGACTAGGAATTATATCCAAAAGGATATTATTCAAATATAAATAGTTTTAAAGATAATTAATAATTTTCACCTTCATCACATCGGCTAAAAGTTAGCTAATAATCTTTAAAAATTTATTACACTAACAAGCCTCAACGGATTTGGATGGAACTTATATGTAAGGAAAGCCTCATATAGGGAAAAGGGAATGATACATAGAAAGGACGGAAGAATATAAGTGTGTACTGAACAGAAGAGAAAAACGAGTACAGGAAAAGCACAGGTTGTTTCAAATAGCTTCAAATCAGGAGATGAAACTAAAATCTTTTGGGACTTTTAGAGGTGCTTTCTCGTACGCGCGAGAGACTGAAATATAAGGACAGAGCGGCGCATTGGAAATCACACACACCAAATCCAGAAGCCAGAGTGAGAAACTGGAGGACAGCATCTGCAAGAAAAGTTCTATTTTCACGCTGCATGCAGGACAGATTAAATTAAGCCAATACAGTCTCACCGTGAGCTTATTAATCCTAAGAGGGTTTTTATGATCAATGTTTATGATCATTCCTGATCGAGAAACTAAAGACTTGAAGAAGTTGATCCAGCTCACTGAAGCCTAGAGGTCAACCAAACTTCAACACCTTAGTCCCCCGTAGTTATAGGGCGGGCTGAAGGAAGGAAAGTCTTCCGTACTCCAGTGTGTCGGAGGAACCTCGAGCAGACGTGGCTAAAGTTGAGTTTCTTTGTATCCATCCAACAAATCCTGTGAGCAGTTTCTAGAACGACTGTCTAATGATGACAACTAGATGGCAAGAGATAATGTGACAATCCTTTTGTTGTAAATTCAGTGGAAGATAAATCCAAGACTTTTCCTATTAGGTATTTTAATTTGTAACTGTAAATAATCATACATTTTACCATCTTACAACAACCATTTATCATTACAAGAATATATAGATGTACATAATAAATTGGATAATTGTACTCATTTGACTTGTTAAATTTTTAACTGTTAAAATTTTGAGTTACCTTTTCAAATTTAATTATATTATCACATAGGGTTACGATAGCGAAAGTAGCAACTTATACTTCTGAAGCCTAAATCTATTGTCCAGCTCAGAGCATTCACAGCTGTAACTCACTTGTGATACCAGTGTACTTCTCGGGCGCTGGAACTTCATACTTTCTGGAGAGAGATTCTACTTCTGCTCTACCACTATCATCATAATAGGAAAACCTTTCGCTACATTGGGGGCTTGTCCGGGATATTATTTTTTATCCTGAGCCACTATCTATGTATTCTTCTATCGTGAGCCACAAATAGTTTGTAAAAATAAAATTTTTTGAGAAAATTCTAAAACTTAGAAATTTTTTCGAAATAGTAGTACCATTGAGTACGAAGTAAATAGGAAACGCTCACAAGGTTTTAAGGATTTGTCTTGTTCAAAGTAATTAATTGATATTAATTAAGTTAGTTGGTTAGTGAAGATAAAATTATATACCCTCTGGTAAGTAAGCATCATGGCTGAATTGGTGAAGTTTAGAGCTGCGATTATGCAGGAAGGAAAAGACTTGGGTATGACAGGAGATGCTCTAATTCGACATATCACAACTGAAGTGGATAAATATTTAGATAGAGAGACCAAAAGAATGGAAGCTGAAGCTGAAAGAGAGACTAAAAGAATGGAAGTTGAGGCTGAAGCTAAGAAATTAGAGGCAGAAAGAGAGACTAAAAGAATGGAAGTTGAGGCTGAAGCTAAGAAATTAGAAGCAGAGAGAGAAGCCAAAAGACTGGAAAGAGAAGAAAAGAGACTAATGTTGGAAGCTGAAGCTGAAGAAAGAAGGTTACAAAGAGCTCATGAGTTAAGTTTAAAGGAACTTGAACTCCAGGGAGCAGCTAGCGATCACGGTGCTAGCTCACCTCACTCTGAGAGTAGCTCCAACCATAGCACGGCAAATGGAGCCATGAGTTTCCACCTGGATCCATTTATTGAGAAGGAGGACGCCATTGAGTCATACCTGGATAGATATGAGAGACTGGCCACTACCTATGGATTGGAAAAGGAAAAATGGAGCCTTAAGCTATCTCAGGGGTTGAGGGGAGTTTCATACGATGTTTATTTAAAACTCTCAAAAGAAGACCAGGAAGATTATGAAATCTTAAAACAAGCTTTACTGGTCAGGTACGAAAAGAATTCTGAATCTTATAAAAAGAGATTCCGAACTGCTAAGCTACTTCCAGGAGAAAACTATCACCAGTTTTCTGCCAGATTGGAAACTTATCTGACAAAATGGATTAGCTTAGGAAAATGTCAAGATATAAAAGAAATGGTCATGATGGAACAACTGAGAGAATCCATGCCTCAGGAAATGAGAAAATTTCTTATGGAGCAAGGAGCTGAGAGATTGGAAGATATTTTAACCATGGCTGAAAGATATCAAGCAGCTCAGTCAGAAGTGTCAGGAAATAAGAAGAAGCAGGGTGAGAACTTCAAACCTTCACAAAACTTTACCAACTATGAACCCAGGGACAATTCCAACAAGAACAAACACAGAACTGATTATAAAGACAAAAACCCTCTAGGATCAGAAAAGAAACTTCCAAGAAAGGAAGGAAAGTGGTGTAAATCTTGCCAAATGAGTAACCACAATACTGTGGAATTCTTCTTCTTCTTCGATCCTTAACCACCGACCGTCAAAGCAGTCAGTGGCCGTCACGCCTAGTGGCGTCTTGTAGGGCAACAACAAATTGATTCCACTTTGCACGGTCGGTGGCCATCCTTCGTACAGTGCCCCAACTCTGGTTCATTCTTTGCATTTCAGCCTCCACAGTCCTCCGCCAAGTTGTTTTTGGTCGGCCTCTCTTTCGCTTTCCTTCAGGGGTCCAAAGCATAGCTGTTCTTGTGATGGCATCGGGGTCTCTTCTGAGGACATGACCAACCCAGCTCCAGCGTCTGCCAGCTATGATGGTGTGCATGTCCTCTTGCTTGCTACGAGTAAGCAGATCTTGGTTGGTGATGGTATTCGGCCAAAAGATTCTGTGAATTTTTCTTAGGCATGTTGTGTGAAAAGAGGACAATTTTGACATTTCCTTCTCTGTGACTCTCCAGCATTCCGCACCATAGAGAAGCACAGAAAGCACGCAACTCTGGTATAATCTTAATTTTGTGCTTGTGCTGTATTGGGAGGACTTCCAGATGTTATTTAGGCTAAAGAAGGCTATTCTTGCCTTATTCATTCTGATGTTGATGTCTTTGCCTGCCCCACCGTCTGGTGTTACTATGCTTCCTAGGTATGTGAAGGTATCTGTCTGTACCAGTTGCTGATTCCTTACTGATATGGGCTCAGGGTTGCTCACATTGAGCGTCATGACCTCAGACTTCTTTAAATTGATGTTCAAGCCCACCTTCTGGCTAAATTTATTAAGTCTATCCGTTGTTTCCTGGATGTGTTGATGTGAATGTGCCAGCAGTGCAATGTCATCTGCATATTCCAGATCTTCCAATGTAGAAAATGTAGTCCATCTTATTCCTCTTGGACTGCCCTCTGTTGTCTGGCGCATCACCCAGTCTATGACTGTTAAAAATACTGCGGAATGCAGACGGAAAAACCCTCCTCATCACGCTGCATGCCTTACAACAGAGAACAAGAGAAGGAAAGACCTGGCAGATAGTCAGAAGGACCTCCATCATCCCCCTGTCTGTGAGGAAGTGACCTTGAATGGCACCCAAGTACTGTGCTTATATGATACAGGCTTGGACTTTGACTCAGTAGTGTGTTCTTCTCTGGTAAGTCCGGAACAGATAACCACAGAAACAGTGGAAATCAGATTACCAGTCAAGGGAGCAGGAACCATGACACTGCCCATAGCCCGAATCAACATAAGATCTCGCTATGTGGAAGGAGAGATCAAACCCTATCTACCCATTAATACTGGGATGTAGATATGTCTTTCTAGGAGAACCTATAAGACCCATAGTGATGGCAACAGTCCAGACCAGGGCAAGCTCTAAGAAAGAGGAGGACACTATCATCAATACTCATCCAGAAGAGATGAGAAAGGCTCAAACTGCTGACAGTACATTGAAGCCTTGCTTTGGCAAATTACCTAAAAGCCATAACCCTCCAGAGAAAGGAGACTTATATATGAAAAATGGCCTATTATATAGAAAAGCTGGAACAGGACCTAAAGGACATGGACAGCTTGTAGTGCCAAAATCATACAGGGAGCAGGTTATGAAGCTAGGACATGCTATACCCTTCAGTGGACATATGGGAATAGGGGCCACTGGACAACGAATAGCCTGTCACTACTTTTGGCCAGGGATCACAGAGGACATAAAGAGGTACGTGAGATCCTGTCCAGAATGCCAAAGAGTAGCTCCTAAACATAGGACTGCACCAGCAACACTGGGAGAAATGCCCATCATGGGAACGCCCTTCGAACGTGTTGCCGTGGATATTGTTGGACCCCTCAGTAGGACCAAGAAGAGAAATGCTTATATCTTAACCTTGGTCGATACTTGCTCTATGTGGGGAGAGGCAGTAGCAATGTCATCGATAGATTCGAAACATGTGGCAGAGGCACTGTTAACAATATTCACCCGATTAAGTTTCCCACATCAAATATTGACTGACAATGGTTCTCAGTTTAGGGGAAAGCTAACACAAGAAGTATTCAGGTTATTTCAAGCTAGACATTATCACTGTAGCCCGTACCACGCCCAAGGGAATGGTCAAGTAGAGCGGTTCAATGGCACGCTCATTTCAATCCTTAGAAAGTTGGCTAGTGAGAAACCTGAAACTTGGGACACATACTTACCCTCAGCACTATTTGCCTATAGGGAAGTCCCACATAACTCCACAGGATTGGCTCCAGCTACGTTGTTGTTTGGACGACCAATCAAAGGTCCACTGGAAGCATTGTTGCGGACATGGACTGATGAAAAAGCAGAAGAAACCGTGACTTCTTCATACCAATACGTCAACGAGTTGACATCTCGATTGAAAACAAGTTGGAAACTGGCAAATGATAACTTGAGACAGGCCAGGAGGAAGCAGGCTGCTTACTACAATAAAACAGCAAAAGATAGGGAACTTGAGGGGGGAGAAAAGGTTCTGTTACTGTTGCCCAGCAGCAATAATAAATTGCAAATTGGATGGCAGGGACCCTACGTCATATTGGAAAAACTTTCCCGGACCAACTATAAGATTGACAAGAAAGGAAAGGAGAAGGTGTATCATGTCAACCTTCTTAAAAAGTATTATGACAGGGAAGCATCAGAAGTTGCCCATATCATGACTCTGGCCATTGCAACAGAAATGCAGGATGAACCAATTTCCTCCATGGAATACCCCCTAACAACTACAGAAAGTTATGCTCAGGTTAATGTGAGTGAACATTTAACTCTTGAGCAGAGGAAAAAGGTTCAGGAGGTGTTAGAAATCCATGCTGATGTACTCACAGATAAGCCGGGGTGTACTAATCTGTTAGAGTATGACATGACGATTACTGACCCTACACCAGTTTGTATGCGGACATACCCTATACCTTATGCTAAAGGACAGGCACTCAAGGATGAGATTGATTATCTCTTAAAAGAGAAAATTATTTCAAATTCTGAATCTCCCTACAGCTCAAGTGTAGTGCTACTAAGGAAGCCTAGTGGTGAACACAGGTTATGCATTGATTATAGGAAACTAAATGCTATCACTGAATCTCAGGTAGACCCATTACCTGACACCAATCAGTTGTTTGCTACATTGAGTAAGGCTCGGTATTTTTCAAAAGTAGATCTAAGCAAGGGATACTACCAAATACCAGTAAAACCAGAAGTTAGGAAACTGTTAGCCTTTAGTACAACGGATGGACATTACGAGTTCAATGTACTCCCATTTGGTTTAAAGAATGCTCCAAGTATCTTCACCAGAATGATGAGGAAATTGTTGGAACCATTACAAAATCCTCATATCACCAACTTCATGGATGATATTCTGATTGCTACCACTACCTTCGAGGAACACGTAGTAGCCCTCTCCATGTTGTTGGATAGACTGAGAGAAACGGGATTGACAGCACGTCCAACTAAGTGTCATATTGGATGTGAGACATTGGAATTTTTAGGTCACACTATCTCTACAGGGCAAATGTCTCCGGACCCAAAGAATGTAGAGAAAATGAGAAAAGCACCAAGACCACAAACTAAGAAGGATGTAAGATCCTTTGTGTCACTGTGAGGGTTTTATCAGAAATATATACCCCATTTTAACTCATTGTGCGCGCCATTAACCGACTTAACCAAAAAAGGTCAGCCGGATAAAATACAATGGACTGCGCAGTGTGAACAGGCTTATACAGAGTTGAAAAATAAGCTGACAAATAAACCTATCCTTGCCCTTCCCGATCTCACACAAGAATTCGTACTAAGAACGGATGCTAGCAATGTAGGCATCGGAGCAACATTACTACAGCGGGCAGACACACCGCCACATATGCTATTACCAGTAGCTTTTGCCAGTAGAAAGTTAAATACAGCTGAAAGAAATTATTCTACCGTTGAACGTGAATGCCTCGCTTTGGTCTGGTCGATAAACAAATTCGCCCCTTTTCTTTACGGGAAACACTTCATTGTGGAAAGTGATCACCAGCCTTTGATGTTTTTAGCAGTGTCTAAAAAAATTAAATTCACGACTTTTAAGGTGGAGTTTACTGTTATCTCCATATTCGTTCAATGTGAGATACATACCAGGACGGGACAATCTTGGACCCGATTTTTTAAGTAGGCATCCTATCAAAGGAGATATAGAGAAACAGAAAATTAAGGAGGAACTGCAGCATGTGTTACCAAAAAGTTAACCGTGCAGGCACTGTTTTAAAGAAGAGGGCTCTGTAGCGAAATTTGGTTCCTCTTGCTTTGTTGTGAAAAAAATGTTTATAACGCGACGCACACACACACACACACACACAGTGCAAGGTCGGCTTGGCGGGTCTTTCTTTGAAGTTTAAGGAGCGGAAATGTGAATTACGTTTAGCTGGAACGGTATTGAAAGAATGAGGAAATAGCTATATAGAAATGAATGGCGGACTTTAAAAGTATGCATTTACTGAAAATTAAATTATTCACTACAGGAGAACGCCTTGTTGGAATACAATTAAATAAAAATAATTCAACAAAGGAGATAGACTAGGAATTATATCCAAAAGGATATTATTCAAATATAAATAGTTTTAAAGATAATTAATAATTTTCACCTTCATCACATCGGCTAAAAGTTAGCTAATAATCTTTAAAAATTTATTACACTAACAAGCCTCAACGGATTTGGATGGAACTTATATGTAAGGAAAGCCTCATATGGGGAAAAGGGAATGATACATAGGAAGGACGGAAGAATATAAGTGTGTACTGAACAGAAGAGAAAAACGAGTACAGGAAAAGCACAGGTTGTTTCAAATAGCTTCAAATCAGGAGATGAAACTAAAATCTTTTGGGACTTTTAGAGGTGCTTTCTCGTACGCGCGAGAGACTGAAATATAAGGACAGAGCGGCGCATTGGAAATCACACACACCAAATCCAGAAGCCAGAGTGAGAAACTGGAGGACAGCATCTGCAAGAAAAGTTCTATTTTCACGCTGCATGCAGGGCAGATTAAATTAAGCCAATACAGTCTCACCGTGAGCTTATTAATCCTAAGAGGGTTTTTATGATCAATGTTTATGATCATTCCTGATCGAGAAACTAAAGACTTGAAGAAGTTGATCCAGCTCACTGAAGCCTAGAGGTCAACCAAACTTCAACACCTTAGTCCCCCGTAGTTATAGGGCGGGCTGAAGGAAGGAAAGTCTTCCGTACTCCAGTGTGTCGGAGGAACCTCGAGCAGACGTGGCTAAAGTTGAGTTTCTTTGTATCCATCCAACAAATCCTGTGAGCAGTTTCTAGAACGACTGTCTAATGATGACAACTAGATGGCAAGAGATAATGTGACAATCCTTTTGTTGGAAATTCAGTGGAAGATAAATCCAAGACTTTTCCTATTAGGTATTTTAATTTGTAACTGTAAATAATCATACATTTTACCATCTTACAACAACCATTTATCATTACAAGAATATATAGATGTACATAATAAATTGGATAATTGTACTCATTTGACTTGTTAAATTTTTAACTGTTAAAATTTTGAGTTACCTTTTCAAATTTAATTATATTATCACATAGGGTTACGATAGCGAAAGTAGCAACTTATACTTCTGAAGCCTAAATCTATTGTCCAGCTCAGAGTATTCACAGCTGTAACTCACTTGTGATACCAGTGTACTTCTCGGGCGCTGGAACTTCATACTTTCTGGAGAGAGATTCTACTTCTGCTCTACCACTATCATCATAATAGGAAAACCTTTCGCTACATTCTTTTCCTCAGTTCTTTCATTTTTCTTGATCTTTTCTTCTTAGCTAGATGGGAGGCCTTCTGGTTCAGTTTTCATCCTGTAACCTTGTATATGTCCCTCTGTGTCGTCATCGTTGTTCCGTATGACGTGGTTGGTCTCTGGAATCAATTTTCCTTTTCCGTAACCCGCATCGAGAGTATTTTTTTCCTTCTCCTTATAGTCGGTCCATTATTCTTTTTTTATGTCGTCATATCGACCCGTATGTCACTGCTCCTGTGACATATACACCCCAGGGTCCCTAAAAAAAGAATGATGTCTAACGCATCATTCTTCTCCGGCCCTACCCTCACAGATCCATAACATTCCCCTTCTTATAACCACCCATAACTAACTATAATGAACTAAATCTTTACAAATGCTAATACTTATGTAATAACATGGTTAACTTCTTAATAATCAATTTAACCTATAATTTACAACAAGTTTACTCTCTTTATTTAATATACAACAATTGACACTCAATTATAGCTCAGCCCTCACCCTACTCTCGTTTCTCGCCATGACCACAGTTCAACCCTTCAACTTATACTCGTTTCCCCTAACGACTTGTATTTCTACTAATAAAAACAACTTTCAAGTCTTTCCTCTCGTCTTGCTCCTTACTTCTATAGTCACTCTCCTGTCATTCCACAACTGTATCTATGTTTTCACCCCTTGTTCGGCTGTATGTGCATTATCATTGTCCCCACTCAGCTCACGCATAAGTCCGTTTGGACTCTATTATGCCCCTTTGCAAGAATTAGCCATTGCCTCCATCCTGTACTTATAACTGCTATTAGCAGCCCTCAAAGATTCTCTCATTTATCTTTTCTTTCTTAATCCTGCTTGCTATCTCAATTCGTTTTCTATACTCCTCTCACAATTCTACCTTACTCTCTAGGTTTCAGAGAAGCCTATCTCCTCATAAGTCTCTACAAGACCTTAGCAATCACCGCAACATCTTGTACTCCCTCTACCTCTTAATCTTGTTCCCTCTTCTGGAACTATCTCTCACAATTCTACCTTACTCTCTAAGTTTGCCACTCCTCGGTGACTTCTCAGTTTTCTCATTATTATCTTAACCATTCTATTATGCCCGCCATCTCTCATGGCCCTTCAGACATTATCGTCTGATCTCTCAACTCACTCTTAATGTTGCCATCTCCTATGGCCTCTTCTTCTTCGCACTATATATCCTCGTCATTTTTCATGACCTTTTCCCTACCTTAATTTTTCATTATTTTCAACCTTCTCATCCTCACAGCCTCTCTACTTCACTTACTCATAAACTCTACTATTTCCGCCACAGTGTCCTCCTTGTCCCTATATCTCGCCCACGAAATGTGGTTAGCTATTTCTATAATTGCTTCCTCCTTTATTTCTTTTCTGACTTCGATCACGATTTGCTTGCTCTATTCTTCTCTGTCGTCTGTCCTTGGTTTCGTCATCTAACATTTTCGTTAGAACCATATCTATTTCGTCTCTTGTTTCTGGAAAGTGTGTATGATACCTTCCCTCTAACAATCTCCATACCCTGCTTCTTGATAAGTTAAAATCAGGCCGTCCTATGATGGCTTCTGTCACCTTCTTTAACTCCTCTATGTTTGGTTCATCCACTTTAATCATTTTCTTACTCGTGTCATTCACCTCTTCTCCCACTACTTTTCTCAATTTTTCAACCATTTCACACCTCTCCTTGCGCCATACTTTCCTCAGGTGACTCTCTTTATTTCTATATCCTATATTTTCTTCCGTGTCCTCATCCTCTGTGAATACCCACTTATCTTCTTCATTTGACGCTACACTGTCTGAATAACTTGACGTCGAATATGAGAACACGTCTCTTTCCACTATTTTGATTCCCCAGTAATCAAGTTCCTCCATCACCCTCATTACACGCCTGCGAATTTCTTCTGTTCTTCCCGATAAGACTGTATCAAACTTTCTCTCTAGAAATCTCTGTACATACTTTAGTACTACGGTGTCAGGTTTAGCTCCCCTAGTTCGTCTTTTATTGCTTTCTTCATCTCCTCTATGCTTGGCTTAGCCACTTTGACGATTTTTTTCATCTTCTCCACTCCACCGTTAACTCTCTGTGCTCTCTTCTTTTTTTCCGCTCTCTAATTTTAGTTTTGTTATAGGCACAATGTGTTGCTAACTCTTCCTCGTCCTCTCTTCTACTATTTTTTCTTGAGTTCCTCTTAACTTCTTCATTCTTAATTCCGTCGTTACACCGATTCCTACTTGTTTTCCTGATATCTTTAGCTACCTCTATCCTGTTCTTTCTCGCTACTAATTCTTCAATCTTCTTCTCGATCTCTGCACACAATGCAGTTATCTCTTCAATTGCGGACACCTTAGAACATTTAACCTTATTCTCCCTTCCTTGCCTCGTCTCTGACTGGTTTTCATCTCTCAATCTTTTGAGACGTCTTTCATAATCTGCTGAATCATCCGACGATACAGACGATACATCAGACTTGTTATTATTCTTTCTCATACCTGTAACACCCAGCACTTCCTGTGTCTCCGAAGTCCTTTCTGTCTAATTCACCAAGTCCTGAGGATCTCCCTGTGGTTTCTGTTGAACTGTGGTCCTCTCTTGTTTCGCATCCTCATTCTCCTCCTCCCTATCCGTCAGAAATCTCCTCTTATATTCCATCAAAGGAATATCATTCTCACTCTCCCAATTATCCGTCAGAAATCTCCTCTTATATTCCATCAACGGAATATCATCCTCACTCTCCCAATTACCTTCTTCATCTGCTAGTCCCTCTCCTTCTTCTGACTGTTCCGTATACCTCATCATAATTGATTTACATCTTCTTCCATCGATCTCTCTATCACTATTCTTGTGCTCTATATTCTCCTTTCTCTTTTCTATTTCTGAATTTGTTTTTACCTTGTTCCTACCAGTTTCCATTCCTACTCTAGTATTTAGGTCACTAGAAGGGTTTTTCATCCTCGAATCGCCTTCTGGATTCTTTTCTTCATTACCAATATCCTGCGTCGTTACAAGTGTGGCTCTCCTTGGTTTGGTTCTTTTCTCTGCGTTATGTTTACATCTTTTGTTATTCTGTTTATTAATAAGTTCAGACACTAAGCCCTTCATTTCTGTCTGCGTCGCAACCGTGTTTGTTTTCTGTTTTACTTTAATCTTATTCGGATCTAGCTTTCTCTTCAAGTTCAACTTTGGTCTTTCTCTTATATAATTGATCTCCGCTCCATTTTTAATCTTACTGTTCGTTGTTCCTTCCGTTTTACACATTTGTATCTTGGCACAGTGTCCATTTTCTGTTCTAACATTTAAATCATTTACTTCGAAACATCTTCCACCCTTTATCTCCTGAAGAAAATTTCGCACCGCTATTCTATTGCGTCTCTTACTTAAGGTTTCCCAGTGTTTAGGTGCTTCCGAGACGTTGCACACTCTGCCCGTATAGATAATTCTAGGTCCTTTATCCTCCCTTGGTAATCTACGTTTACGAAAATCGTTTCCTTTAACATTCCTTTCTCTTTCCCATCGTCTGTTCATAAACCTGGTTCTATTTCCACAATCTCTTCCATATATATCCGCATAGAACATGTCTTTGCTCCCCCATCTATTTAAACGATTCCAGGTTCGATTTACTCGGTATGGAACATTTTCTCTACTGAAGTCCCATTCTGGATTTCTACCTCTGTAGGTAGACCTGTGGTCGTACTCTTCATCCACAACCCCTCCACGTCTGTACTCCATACCTCTTGAGACTTGTCTGAACCCCAGAGGAGCATCTCTCTCACTTGTATTCCTGTGATTTCTGTCTTCCCTCAACTCATTTCGTTGTCCGGTATGACTCTCCATTCTTCGCTTCTTACACACAGCTGCTAAATGCCCCTTGGCATTACACAAATAACATCGTTTTTCATCTGCCATCTGTATGATTCCCCTCCCGGTTTCCCTGTCATTGCCATCTCCGTACTGCCTGCGCTGGTGGCCAAGATAATCCCTTCTTCTTGGTCTATCGCTAACTGCCTGTCCAGTCCACTGAGCTTCATTTCTTTTCCAATTCCTTTCTTCATGGTTGTTCCCTGACCTTAGCTGGAACCTCTTCATCAAGTTTTCTTCCGACAAGGCCAATTGTAGAGCATCATTCAAAGTTCTGGGATTTTTTCTTAAGAGAAGTAGTCTCATTCCGTCCTTATGTAATGCATCGATAAACATTCCAACCAACTGACCCTCAATATCCTGACTCCGTATATCCAGTTCCTTAAAAACCTCTTCCTCCAGATTTTTCAATCTATCACTGAACAACTGGACTGATCCTCCCGTCTCCTGCTTTACTCGCCTAAGCAGTCCCCATAGATAATGTTGGTCCACCGACTCCCCGTAACTGTTTAACAATCCCCTCTTCAGCTCCTCCCACGTCTCCTGAGTTTCCTCTTCAAACCTTCTTCTCAAAAAATCATTCACCAAATCATCACTACTTAAAAAGGCCATTCTTTTCTTTTCTTCTTTTGTTGCCCCTATGGAGTAAGCATATCTCTCTATTTTTGCGATCCACTTTTTACAACTTCCCTCTTCTCCTCTATAAATCTCGATGCTTTGTCGTAAACTAGTCTGCCTGTTTTCAATACTCCACCTTTCCAGGGCATTCGTAACATGTAACAAAGCCACCGTATTAGGGTCCAATCTTTGTTCTTCCGCCATTTTGTAAAACAAATCCCTTCTTCTCCTTATATTTTTAATCGACAATCCTACTTACTAATACCTTCTTATCCCCACCATTACGTATTATTTACTGTGAACAATAGAAAAAATATAATATCTCACAGAAGGGAACTATTGGTACATATTAATTAATTTAACGAAATTATAGTTAACTGGTGCAGTCCTTGAGTTAGGCCTTTGCTGCATGGATTTACTTCTTCAAATTCTGGAATCTTAGTTTACTGTCAGAATTTCTCACTGTAACAAAATCTATTTTTTTTTAAATTGTAGACAAGGTTCACGTCTCTGAAATCTTTGATTGTAGACAAGGTTCACGTTTCTGGAATCTTTTGATTGTAGACAAGGTTCACGTTTCTGGAATCTTTTTGATTGTAGACAAGGTTCTCGTCTCTGAAATCTTTTGATTGTAGACAAGGTTCACGTTTCTGGAATCTTTTGATTGTAGACAAGGTTCACGTTTCTGGAATCTTTGATTGTAGACAAGGTTCGCGTTTCTGGAATCTCTTTGATTGTAGACAAGGTTCACGTCTCTGGAATCTCTTTGATTGTAGACAAGGTTCCCGTTTCTGGAATCTTTTTTATTGTAGACAAGGTTCTCGTCTCTGAAATCTTTTGATTGTAGACAAGGTTCATGTTTCTGGAATCTTTTGATTTTAGACAAGGTTCACGTTTCTGGAATCTCTTTGATTTTAGACAAGGTTCACGTTTCTGGAATCTTGATTGTAGACAAGGTTCACGTCTCTGGAATCTTTTGATTGTAGACAAGGTTCACGTTTCTGGAATCCTTTGATTGTAGACAAGGTTCACGTTTCTGGAATCTTGTAGACAATGTTCACGTCTCTGGAATCTTTTTGATTGTAAACAAGGTTCACGTCTCTGAAATCTTTTGATTGTAGACAAGGTTCACGTTTCTGGAATCTTTTGATTGTAGACAAGGTTCACGTCTCTGAAATCTTTATTTGTAGGCAAGGTTCACGATTCTGGAATCTCTTTGATTGTAGACAAGGTTCACGTCTCTGGAATCTCTTTGATTGTAGGCAAGGTTCACGTTTCCGGAATCTTTTTGATTGTAGACAAGGTTCACGTTTCTGGAATCTCTTTTGATTGTAGACAAGGTTCACGTTTCTGGAATCTCTTTGATTGTCACCGACACACAGGTCACAGGTTCTGGCTATCTCGATCCGCAGAAATCTCAGTGATTAATTATCCTGGTAAACGGCGCCAGTTTCAAACCACCACCTGTCACAGCTCCCGTCGATGATACCGTCATCATATCAGAATCCTGGCTTTTAGCACCAGTTCAAGCACTCTTTGTCACCGCGTCCTTTACATTGACTGTCCCAATGTAACTGCTTCCCTTGTTGGCCCGTGGTTTGATGTGATCATATAGTTTGCTTCAGAATAAAATTGACCTGTTCTTTCCCACCTTTAGACCAGTCATTAATTTACGTAGTTTTAGTTTGCTTCAGAATCTGACCTGTTCTTTCCCACCTTTAGACCATCATTAATTTACGTAGGGTTCTCCCTCCCGCGAAATCCTTGGAATAGGCGTTCGTCTTAAAACCATTGTTTGACATACAAGTCACCTTCATGCCTTCCTTCGTCTCTATAGCTCTTCATCATTAAACGGACTTACCCCTTCTATTCGTTATCTTGGTTGTTCAAGATGTTGTATTTCATGTTCGTGAGCCAAGCGGCCATAACAGGGTTAATTACTATCTGGTTCCTTTTCCTCAGTTCTTTCATTTTTTCTTGATCTTTTCTTCTTAGCTAGATGGGACGCCCTTCTCGTTCAGTCTTCATCTTGTAACCTTGTATATGTCTCTCTGTGTCGTCATCGTTGTTCCGTATGACGTGGTTGGTCTCTCGAATCCCTTTTCTTTTTCCGTAACCCGCATCGAGAGTATTTTTTTCCTTCTCCTTATAGTCTGTCCATTATTCTTTTTTATTTCGTCATATCGACCCGTATGTCACTGCTCCTGTGACACATAGACAAGAAACTGAGAGATGAACAAGCAGGTTTTCGACAAAACAGATCCTGTACAGACCAGATAGCCACTTTGAGAATAATAGTTGAACAAATTCTGGAATTGAATTCACCACTATACATCGGATTTGTGGACTACGAAAAGGCATTTGACAGTGCAGACAGAGAATCACTTTGGAAATTGATGAGGCATGATGGAGTTCCCCTGAAGATCATTAATTTAATAAAGAAAACATATGAAGCCATGACATGAGTTCTTCATGAAAGACAGCTTACAGAACCGTTTGGGATAAGAACAGGAGTGCGACAGGGATGCCTCTTGTCTCCATTTCTTTTCTTACTAGCAATAGACTGGGCTACGAGAACATCGACAACACACAACAGAAATGGAATCCAGTGGACTCTGACTAAGCAGTTGGATGATCTGGATTTTGCTGATGACTTAGCTCTTCTGTTCCATAACCTTAATCAGATGCACGACAAATTGAAAACACTCGATGAGAGGTCACGGCAATTGGTCAGAAAATACATTACTTACTTAGTCGTTCCCTTTCTACCGTGAGGTGTAGAGGTTTTAATTAATACTTCCTGTTTAATGCAACTGTACAACTTTGGCGAGTAAGCCGGAGAGGTTAATGATGTTATTTTAACTACGTGTACTCAGAGTGAGGTCAAGCTGTGTAAGTCCCTGAGTCTAATTGTTGATGTTGATGTATTCTCAGGGTACATATCCGCTACCTCTCTAAGATCTCACTCTGGGAAATATTTTATGAGTTTGTTATATGGCTACGTGTCTAGGGTAATGCAAGGGTAGTGATAAGTGCATAAAACAAACACAACTATAACTCCTTGAAATTGAATTAAGTAAGACTGTTGTTAAGGTTATAGTATTATATTACAATTTTAATTTCCTGTCCCTCAAATCGTTTAGGACAGGAATGGTTGAAAATGAAGAGAACTGTATTTACATATAAGAAATAAATAAGGACTCTTTGTCCATAACTGGTAATAAACAAGTGTCACTGTAGATGTAGAACACAGACTGATGTAATACTGTCTAAAAGTGAGAGTCAATGGTGCGAGGGACTGTGTTTATCATTCCGCCCACAAATTTTAATGTTCGAGTTGTGGAACAGCTTTCACAAATGAGTTGCCAGTAGCCCTTTTACAAGGACGTCACCTTAGATTATATATATATATGAGGTAGATTTCAGTAGATTCGACCAAGTCAGCCCAAGCGTTTTCCTCGGGATATCAATTCAGTATACAGCTCTGCTGAGGCCTTCTCTGTCTTTATATTCTGTCTTCATCAGGTTTCCTGCCACCAAACGGTAACAGGCAATAAAACCCTGAAAAAAGGACATTCCCGCCCTTTATACGCTGGCTATGTAATAATTCCACAACTTAATCAAAAACCACATTATTTGTGGGTCAGCCTCGTGTGCAAAACATTTGCACCAGCCCCCATTTTATTTGACTTCACTCCGTACTGTGTGTACATTCTTCTTCTATATGGCTGCAACGCCACTGTCACTTTAAACATTTATTTTCTTCCATAGCATCAGATGGGTATACAATTTGTCTTCTTGTAACCTGTAAATATTTTTTTCAAGCATTCTAAGTAGGTGTTCATGTGTCATTTGAGCACTGTGACAACGAAGAAGACTGCCAGTGGCCTTCTGGACTTACTGTCGTCATGTTTTTTATTTATGGCAATAGTGAAACACAATTTAATTTCAGTTCTCTATAAGTCTGCTTAGGCATGTGATTCTACGATGTCGTAAGTCTTTTCCAATGGCAATGTCGCACAAAACAAAATTTTTGGGCGCCCTCTCTGGGTTTGCCTCTACATATTAATAAAATATATCAATAAAATTATTTATCTTACCGCAATCAATGAAATATTTCACACAAGTATTAGATTAACTTGGCAATCAATGGCACAGGTGCAGATCGCTGTCGTCTAGACCGCAAAAGCATTGGTCACAAAATGCTCTGCAGCTGATCTTAATCTTACTGTGACGAAATATATTTCTCAAGTGGCAGCGTATGCTGGCAACGGCTCAGTTTTATCTCCCCTTCCTAAACTAGCATAAGCCAATCAAACCAAGTCAAGCGAATTTGATTTTTCAAAAGGTTATCAAAATTGAGCAGTGTTATAAGTGTTTTGGCCTGTCTGTCTCAATTTTTATTTCTACGATATCTTTGTTATTATTTGGGCGGTTTTAAATATTGAAAGTGATTATTAAAAGGACAACTGTCCTTTATCTATCCATTATGGTTTCATTTACTTCTTTATCCCCGTTTTCATCTTTGTAATTTTTCTCTATATTTATTCTGAACACAATACTTTTTTTCTAAGGCAAGATAATTTATTATAGGGAATAGTATGGTATTTTAATAAACAATATTATCGTTACCGTTCAAAACATCCCTTTTCTTTTATTTACTCTTCTTTATTTGTGAAGAAATAAATATCTAAGTTTCTCTCTTTTTCCCCCTCCTCCCTGCACACATGTGTTTTTAGTTCCAGTTTCAAACGTACAAGTTAGGCTTGATTTCTGTCATTTTAATCCACCCCTCTCCCTTGTTCAAGACGAGGTAACAAGTTGGTTTTCTGCCAAGCTTTCCGGCTTTCGTCAGAAAAATTGGAAGGGAAACGCGAGCTGCATGTGTGTTCGGGGGTGGGGAATCGTACGCTTGGTCTTAGAAAATTCAAATCTTGTGCCAATCGTTGGCTAATAGGACAGGCAATGGCCTTGATCCAAAAATTTCAAACATGTTAGTTATTTATAGTTACAACCTTCACTAAATAATAGGGCGGGTGTGCATGCAGTTTTTGATGAAGGGTACCCCTTTTTTCAAACTATGGTAATAGAAAAGTCCAATATTGTCCAATTCTTAGCGGTTTTTGACCGAGTCCTTAACAATTTTCAAATATAGTGGTAGGGGTTTATAAGGTGAAAATGTTTACGTTACTAGATTTTTGAATCGGGGAATTTGAGCGGAGGTGTTAAACGGAGTGACGTGATCACATATCTCCCCTGTTAAAAGCCTGCATTCCAATGCAGCTTTATAATCTGTGTTAACAATCCCGATCAAATTAACTCAACTAGGCTTTATGAGTATCCTGGGTTTCTGCAGGTGGGTTCCTACTCAAGAAATCTGCCCGAACATTCTGCGATCCCGGAATGTACTCAGTGGTAAACGAGTAAGGTTGAATGAGAAGTGACCACCTTAATAAACGGGCATTACTATGTTTTGCCTGAGCAAGAAAAACCAGGGGCTGATGGTCGCTTTGTACCACGAAAGGTCTACCATACAGATATATCTGGAATTTCTTGATCGCCCAAACTAAAGCCAAACATTCTTTTTCAATAGTTGAGTAGTTTTGTTCCGCTCTGTTTAACTTGCGGCTGGCATAAGCAACTGGGTTCAATTCCCCGTCTGGTGAAGAAGACCTTTGTAACAATGTGGCTCCCAATCCCACATTACTAGCGTCCGCTCTTACCACGAATTCCTGACTCAAATCAGGTGATTTCAATATAGGCTTGCTGGTGAGTTTTTCCTTTAACCCATTATATGAAAACTCGCATTCTGCTGATTATTCTATCTTATCTGGTTTTCCTTTACGAGTTAAATCCGTCAGAGGAGCACACACAGAGTTAAAGTTTTTAATGTACTTTTGGTAAAACCCACAAAGTGAAACAAAGGATCTCACGTCCTTCTTAGTCTGTGGTCTGGGTGCTCTCTGCAATTTCTCCAGGTTCTTGGGGTCAGGGGTCATGCTACCCTGATGTACAGTATGTCCCAAGAATTTTAATTCCTTGTATCCAATACAACATTTTGTTGGTCTAGCAGTTAAGTTTGCCTCTCTGAGTCTATCAAATAGCATATTCAAAGAGTTAAGGTGTTCTTCAAATGTTTCCGTAGCGGTGAGGATATCATCCATGAAATTTGTAATACATGGGTTTCTCAGGGGATCCAATAGTTTTCGCATCATTCTGGAAAACACGCTTGGTGCATTTTTCAATCCAAACGGCAACATATTGAACTCATAGTGGCCTTCCGAGGTGCTAAAAGCCAGATAAGGTCGAATCTCAGGCTTCACGGGAATCTGGTAATATCCCTTGCTTAAATCTACCTTGGAAAAATATTTTGCCTTATTCAGTCTGGCAAATAGTTGGTTAGTATCAGGTAATGGATCCACCTGACTTTCTTTGACAGCATTCAGTTTCCTGTAATTTATTCACAGTCTATATTCCCCAGAGGGTTTCCCCAACAATACCACACTGGAGCTATAAGGAGATTCACTGTGAGAAATAATCTCTTCTTGTAACATATAATCTATCTCCTCTTTCAAAGCTTTCTCTTTTGCGAATGGGATAGTATAGGCTCTCATACAGATGGGTGTTGGGTCTAGTAGTTTCATGTCATATTCTAACAAGTTAGTTTGCCCCGGTCTGTTCGTTAACACGTCTGTATGATTTTCCAGAACCTTTTGAATCTCCTCCCTCTGCCCTTTTGTCAAATCGTTACTGATCTTTACCTGTGCAGGAGTTTCACAGGGTTTCAGGGGATATTCATAAGAGGTGAGAGGTTCATTCTTCATCTCAGTGGCTATGGCCAAGTTCATTAAATGTATCGCTTCCAGGTTGTTTCTATCATGATATTTCTTTAGAAGGTTCACGTGATAGACTTTTTCCTTTCCTTTCTTATCTATCTTGTAGTTAGTTCTAGATACCTTTTCCAAAACTGTGTATGGACCTTGCCATCCAATTTGAAGTTTGTTGCTGCTGCCGGGTAGTAGAAGAAGCACCTTCTCCCGCACAGCAAGCTCCCTATCCTTCGCTTTCTTCTTGTAATATTCAGCATGTTTCTTCCTGGCTTGTCTTAGGTTATCATTTGCGAGTTTCCAGCCAGTTTTTAAGCGAGTGGTCAGCTCGTTCACATACTGATATGATGAGGTTACAGTCTCTTCTGCCTTCTCATCTGTCCACGTGCTTAACAAGGCTTCTAATGGACCTTTGATTGGCTGGCCAAATAACAGTGTTGCTGGTGCCATTCCTGTTGAACTATGTGGGACTTCCCGATAAGCAAACAGGGTCGCGGGTAAGTATTGATCCCACGTGTCAGGTTTTTCATGAGCCAGCGTTCGCAGGATCGAAATGAGTGTCCCGTTGAATCTTTCCATCTGCCCGTTCCCTTGGGGGTGATATGGACTACAGTGAAAGTGCTTGGCTTGAAAGATACTGAAAACTTCCTCAGTTAGCCTCCCCTTGAACTGTGATCTATTATCAGTCAAGATCTGGTGGGGAAAACCTAACCACGTGAATATTGTAAGTAATGCCTCTGCCACATGTTTTGAGTCGATTGATGACAAGGCTACCGCCTCTCCCCACATAGAGCAAGTGTTAACCAGAGTAAGAATGTAACTGTTTCTCCTCTTGGTACATGTGAGAGGTCCCACAATATCCACTGCAACTCTTTCAAAAGGGGTTCCCATGATTGGCATCTCCCCTGAAGTTGCAGGTGCAGTCCAATGCTTTGGAGCTACCCTTTGGCATTCTGGGCAGGATTTGACATATCTTTTTATATCTTCCGTTATCCCTGGCCAGACGTAATGACAAGCTATACGCTGTCCTGTGGCGCTGATTCCCATATGACCACTGAATGGGATAGCATGTCCTAACTCCATCACCTTTTCCCTATATGAAGTTGGAAGTACCAGCTGTCCATGACCATTTGAACCAGTTCCAGCTTTCCTATACATTAGCTTGTTCTTCATATAAAAGTCTTCTTTGTTTGGAGGGGTATGGCATTTTGGGAGTTTCTTGAAACGCGGCTTTAGTGACCTTTCCTCAGCCTGTGCCTTCCTCATCTCCTCTGGATGAGTATTTATTGAGTTTTCTTCCTCTTTCCTTGATTGTGACCTGGTCTGTACTGTTGCCATAATCACTGGTCTTTTGGGATTTCCCAAAAACACATATCTACACCCCAATATCAGAGGGGTAGATTGGTTGGTTTATCACTGCTGCTCTAATCACTCCTTCCACATAGCGAGTTTTTACACGTATTCTGGCAATGGGAAGTGTCATGGTTGCTACTTCCTTGGTTGCCCCTTGTATTTCCACTGTTTCTGTGGTATATTGATCTGGTTGCACCAGGTGAGAACTCACGACTGATTGAAAATCCAATCCAGTATCATAAAGGCACTTAATAGTGGCCCCATTGCATACTACGTCTTCACATACAGGGGGATGATAAGATTCCTGCTGTCCAGTGGGCTTTTCCTTCTGTCCGTTGTTTCCTGTTTTAAGGCATGCAGCGTAATGTGGAGGGTTATTTTTCTTCCAACAGTCTTTTGTATTATGGTTATTTAACCGACAAATTTTACAATATTTTCCTTCAGATCTGTAGGGTTTCCTTTCATTGAATTGCGGGTTTCTATCTCTAGGGTCAAATCTTGGCCTATCATAGTTTGGTTTACCTCTGTTACCTTGATCTCTACTGTCAAATTTATTCTGGTTTGGGGGGGGGGGCTTTATTATTTTCTACTTGTTTTTTTTTGCTCCAGCCTCTTCTGACTGGGCTGCCTGATCCTCTCAGCAACATTGAGCACCTCACCCAACCTCTCTGCACCTTGTTCCATGAGAAATTTTCTCAGGTCTGGAGCCATGGACTCTCTCAATTGCTCTATCATGATTATTTCCTTTAGATCTTGGGTTTTCCCCAGAGCAGTCCATTTCTCCAAATAGGTTACCAACCTGGCAGAGAATTGGTGGTAGGTCTCCCCAGACAGGAGCTTCGCATTTCTAAATCTCTTCCTGTAAAATTCCCTATTCTTCTCATACCTAATTAGAAGAGCCTGTTTTAAAATGTCATAGTCTTCCTGATCGTCTCTGCTCAACTTTGAAAACACTTCATAAGATGTTCCCCTAAGCCCTTGTGATAATTTCAAACTCCATTTTTCCCTCTTAAACCATAGTTAATAGCTATTTTTTCGTATCTATTTAGGTAAGACTCAAAGTCATCCTTTTTTTCTACAAAGGGATCTAAATGGAAGTTCATGGCTAAGTTAGAGGCCCCCTGAGTTGCACTAGCATCAGAGGTAGATGGGCTGTTACCATTCTCTGGAGCATGGCCTTGAAGTTCCAATTCTTTCATCCTTAGCTCATGTTCTCTTTGTAATCGTTTGTCCTCTGCTTCCATCTGCAATCTTTTTTCTTCTTTCTCAGCTTCCATCTGCAATCTTTTTTCTTCTTTCTCAGCTTCCATTTGCAATTTTTTTTCTTCTGCTTCCAATTTCTTAGCCTCAGCCTCCAATTTCTTTTCCTCTAGCTGTAATCTTTTTATTTCAGCCTCCCTATCAGCCTCCAATGTCCTAGAATCTTTTTCAGCCTCAAATTGTAATCTCTTAATTTCTTTGTCAGCTTCTGATTGTAATTGTATTTTCCTCTCTTCAGCTAACCTCCTATCTTCCCTCTCAATAAACTTGTCACATTCTGAAGTCACATACTGAATCAGAATTTGCCCCTCCATACCCATCTCCTTTGCAGTCTGCACTGCAGCAGATCTGAACTTGGCCAAATCTGCGATCTTTTCTGTCATACAACTTTATAAATCTTACTATGCTAATTAACAAGTATGACTAAATTACAATAGGCAATGACAACTCATTCAATTTTCCACAAATAATTACTTTAGTTATTTTAACAATGGGGATTCCCTGGGTCTAATTAACAATAATCCCGCACAGGACCCCAATATATGTGGCGAGTAAGCCGGAGAGGTTAATGATGTTATTCTAACTACGTGTACTCAGAGTGAGGTCAATCTGTGTAAGTCCCTGAGTCTAATTGTTGATGTTGATGTATTCTCAGGGTACCTATCCGCTACCTCTCTAAGATCTCACTCTGGGAAATATTTTATGAGTTTGTTATATGGTTACGTGTCTAAGGTAATGCAAGGGTAGTGATAAGTGCATAAAACACACACAACTATAACTCCTTGAAATTGAATTAAGTAAGACTGTTGTTAAGGTTATAGTATTATATTACAATTTTAATTTCCTGTCCCTCAAATCTTTTAGGACAGGAATGGTTAAAAATGAAGAGAACTGTATTTACATATAAGAAATAAATAAGGAGGACTCTTTGTCCATAACTGGTAATAAACAAGTGTCACTGTAGATGTAGAACACAGACTGATGTAATACTGTCTAAAAGTGAGAGTCAATGGTGCGAGGGACTGTGTTTATCATCCCGCCCACAAATTTTAATGTTCGAGTTGTGGAACAGCTTTCACAAATGAGTTGCCAGTAGCCCTTTTACAAGGACGTCACCTTAGATTATATATATATGAGGTAGATTTCAGTAGATTCGACCAAGTCAGCCCAAGCGTTTTCCTCGGGATATCAATTCAGTATACAGCTCTGCTGAGGCCTTCTCTGTCTTTATATTCTGTCTTCATCAGGTTTCCTGCCACCAAACGGTAACAGGCAATAAAACCCTGAAAAAGAAGGACATTCCCGCCCTTTATACGCTGGCTATGTAATAATTCCACAACTTAATAAAAAACAACATTATTTGTGGGTCAGCCTCGTGTGCAAAACATTTGCACCAGCCCCCATTTTATTTGACTTCACTCCGTACTGTGTTTACATTCTTCTTCCATATGGTTGCAACGCCACTGTCACTTTAAACATTTCTTTTCTTCCATAGCATCAGATGGGTATACAATTTGTCTTCTTTTAAACCTGTAAATATTTTTTTTCAAGCATTCTAAGTAGGTGTTCATGTGTCATTTGAGCACCGTGACACTGAAGAAGACTGCCAGTGGCCTTCTGGACTTACTGTCATCACGTTTTTTTTTAATTTATGGCAATATTCAAACACAATTTAATTTCAGTTCTCTATAAGTCTGCTTAGGCATGTTATTCTAGGATGTCGTAAGACTTTTTCAATGCTAATGTCGCACAACACAAAATTTTTGGGCGCCCTCTCTGGGTTTTCCTCTACATATTAATAAAATATATCAATAAAATTATTTATCTTACCGCAATCAATGAAATATTTCACACAAGTATTAGATTAACTTGGCAATCAATGGCACAGGTGCAGATCGCTGTGGTCCAGACCGCAAAGGCATTGGTCACAAAATGCTCTGCAGCTGATCTTAATCTTACTGTGAAGAAATATATTTCTCAAGTGGCAGCGTATGCTGGCAACGGCTCAGTTTTATCTCCCCTTCCTAAACTAGCATTAGCCAATCAAACCAAGTCAAGCGAATTTGATTTTTCAAAAGGTTATCAAAATTGAGCAGTGTTATAAGTGTGTTGGCCTGTCTGTCTCAATTTTTATTTCTACGATATCTTTGTTATTATTTGGGCGGTTGTAAATATTGTTTTTCAGCTGCTGTTTTGTTAAAAATATATGATACATCCTCATAAAGTCAGCATACTGTTTCATCATTTTCAGATATTGGTGTCAAAGCAACTGTCTTGCAGTTGTGAACAGATTTGTTAATTGTAATGCACCATTGAAGATTGTATCTGTTGTGTCATATTTTTTGGGAAGTAGGGTTTAACATTTAGCATCATTTTGATGTTCAGATTAAGCTGGGAGAACAGGTCCTGGAGCAGGTCGACCACTTTAAATACCTCGGAGCTATTATAGACCGAAAGGGAGGCATCAAAGAAGAGTTGGCCACTCGAAAAGCAGCAGCTGGGAGACTTTTTCAGGCCATAAATCGAGGATTCCTCAGCAAGAGAGAGGTTGGTAAGAAAACGAAGATGGCTGTATACCGCTCCACCTATGTCCCAGTCTTGACATATGGATGCGAATCATGGGCAATGACTACAACCCATAAAAGCCAGATCCAAACCTCAGAAATGAGATATCTGAGGAAGGTGGTTGAAGTAACAAGAAGAGACATGGGACGCAACCAGACGATACGTCAAGGCCTAAAATGCCACCCCCTACAGACCCAAGTAGAACAGTCCCAACTAAGATGGTTTGGCCATGTCTGCAGAATGGGAGAAGATCGGCTACCACGACAAGCATGGGAAACAAAGAGCCAAGGATCCAGACCCCGAGGACGACCCAGAGTCCGCTGGGAGGACAACATTAGACAATCTTTGAAGGACCGAGGACTAGAATGGAACCAGGCCAGGAGGAAGACAGCCGATATAATAGTCTGGCGCTCTCTCTTCCAAACCTCTACACCTCACGGTAGAAGGGGAACGACTATGTAAGTAAGTAAGTATCATTTTGATGTTCATGGTGGCATACCTCATGCTGATGCATGTTAAAATGAATTCAGGGTACTTTTTGGCACACTGAACCTACACCATTTAACGGAAGAGAAACTGGATATCAGAAAATAAAAAAAATCTCACAATCAGTCAAGCTGACTGTTACATCTTTTTATTTGCGCACCGCGATGCGTTCATGATAATGAAACATCGCGGTACTCAAAATATAGCGCTGTACTCAAATAGAGCACCGCTTGATAAAAATGTCATATTATTAAATAATTAGTAGAAGCGCCTGCAGAGCAGAAGTAGTTAACTTTTAGACAGTGTCTTTTGGGCTGTGGGTCGAGCCGGCAGGCTGTGTGTGTTTGAGCTCCTTGCTCTAGTGGTTTGTTGTCCACTGATATATTTACAGATTTATGTAATATCCATTTAGATTGAGTGCCAGAGATGTGTATTCATGCTTGCAGAGAAGTATGCTTATGATTATAATATAACTACCGACGATGATGTTAAAGAATTGATACGCGGACACTTGACTTTACTGACGGCACAGTCTATTCATTACTGTATACTTGTTGTTGCCCAGTGTAGTTGGCCCGATGATTGATATTCAACTATGAATCCAGTTAATATTATGGAGCTACTCGTTATGTAAAATGTGAATAATTCGTGTGGAATGTACACAGCTTTTTTGGACTCATTACACCAGTTAAATGTTGCAGCTGTTCATTAAGCATTGATCTTGGCCATAATAACCATATTAACCCTATAACACACAACACTGTCATGTTACTGACTTACTGCAGATGTGTAACATATGTCAATTGAGTTAACATTGTCGGTCTTACCAGTAACTGTCATCTTTCACCAGTTTCTCATTAAAACCAGTTAATTGGCTCTTTTTGTTGTCCATCCCAGAAGGCACAGACAAAACGTGTCACCAAAGGGACCTGTATCATGTGATGAGATTTTCTTGTTTGCTCCTGTTCTATTTTTATTGTCCTCTTTTCTCGGAGATTTCACTTTTCTCTATGGAGCGACTAATTTTTTTTTCATTTTTGTATATCCTAGTCACTTTCATCAAGAAGTTTTATTATGCTACTAAATAATATACTTTGTTCGTTTTCAAGGTAGAATGCTTGTTGAAGAATTTAGCTTACTTTATAAATCTGACAAACTTTATCTGCTTATGAGATATGGCATCTGTGCTCAGTAGGAATTGCTGTTTTTTATCTTCTAATAATTTCCTTGGTATGTGTGCAAGTGTGGTGGGTTTTGATGTTAAGAAGGTTGGTGTGTAATGAAGTTGTACTTGAGTGAGGTCAAGCTGTGAAGGTCCCTGAGGTAAATAATTTATAACTGTGTTACAGAGTACCTTTCCGCTACCACCCTATGATCTCACTCAAAGTTATGTTTGGACTAGCATGATTGAAAGCTACGTCTAGTGTCTAGGGTAATGTAAGAGTGTTGGTATATGAACTCAATACAAAAACATATACATACATATACTAAATGCTATGATCAACTTAACTAACACCAGTTGTAAATTTATAGTTTGGAATTTCTTTTTTCTCAACTTTATTTGTCCTGAACCTAAAATTGTTTTGGTCAGGACTATAACTCAAATTGAATCAAATTAAATAGATATATATATATATATATTTACATAAACAGGACAATATGTCCAAAGCACATGGTTAAAATGTTCAATTAGTGTTACTTAAACTATGTTTAAACTATGGTACGTGGAGACAGGTTGGGGATATTCATCATCCCAAAGTTCTTTTTAACTCTAGGATTGTCTATTATATTAGTTGGGTGGAATAGTTTCTTTGTTATACAGGAGATTTTCTACAGTCTTTGATGAATTTTCCCAGCCAGATATTAACACTTATCTGGACCCTGGAATCACAGCAATTGTAGTAGATTCGGCCACAAGCCACAGTCTCCTCTGGTCTTGAAAGATTTTGATTCTGTACATGCACCAGAGACTTCAAAATCGAGCAGAAATTCTCATTCAGGAAAGTACTAGCACCAGACAAGTGCCAGCAAACCCCTGTAAATGCAAGTTATGTTTCTGTCTTAACATCATATAAATTTCACCCAACTTACATGTATAATACATTTTAGACAAAAGAACTTGGTCAGCTCTTTCTGACCAACCTAGCTTCTCCACTGTAGTTTGATGAAACAATTTGTACCAGTTTTCTTTTCTTTTTCCTAATGGCTGCTACGCCTCTGCCATTTCCACTGATCTTTTTCCATAGAATATGATCGGTGATATGATTCATGATGACACCTACATGTTCTTTTGTGTCTACCTGTATCTCACACTCCAAGTTATTTTAAATGAAAGATAAATAATATGCTTCTTACCACAAATTTCAATGAAAACACAAGTAATACGTTAACTGGCAAATAGAATAGGTTTAAGTTCAATTCTGCCTCTGTCCAGACTGCTGAGATATTGAATATACACAGCACTGCTGTTCTCAACGCATCTTGCTTCTACAACTAATTTGATAGAATGGCGTCTAAGCCTTCTAAGTTTAAACGCAGCTTTGGTAAGCTGGCCAATGACTATGCATATCCTGCAAAACAAAAATTCAAACTTCTTTTCCTATACTCTACTAACATATTTCTATTTTGAAACTAGCCAATACTCTTGGTCCTAACTCCCTCTTACTACCAATCAAATCAAGGCTTCCTCCTATCCTCATTTCCCCAAAATGCGAGCGAAATGTTATCTTTAGTTTCAAAATTTAAGCAGATATGTTTGTCAGTGCGTCTTCTACGATATCGTTTTATGGCATTATCTAAGTTATTTATTGTACGTTTTCGTAATTGAAAACATATTATTGCTCAGAAAACTACCGGACACCAAACTAACTAAGTTTTATTTTCCTATCTTTATTATTAAGAAATTTCATATTTTTATATTTTTTACATGGTAGGCATTCAGATACTTTCATTCCAGTAATCCGCCATATTTCCTCCTTTTGTATCGTGTTCAAACTGACTACTAGCCCGCTGCGTCCTAATGTGTGCTAACTTACAAATTTTCCACTGCCTGTGTGTGTATACATGTTCTGCAGCGTGGGGCAAAGAATGCTTTTGGTGTCGCCTTTCCAACTTTGCCAATGCGCTATTTCATGTTCGCGTCAATTTGTGATGCAAAAACTGCATGCAGATGGCAAATCTTCTGTCGCTCCATTTTTCCTTCTCGCTTTTTCTTCTGTCCATCTAGAGCAAATACACGGCGCTTGTTTATAGCAAGGCACACATTTCTGTCTTTCCTCCTCGATCACCCTTTCCTAAATACATATGCGTCGAGGCAAAATGTTATTAATAGTTTATAAGGACAGTAGAAAACGGTAGCATTTCCCCTGCAATACAGTCAGCCTGGCGTAGGTTAAAAGACGCGTTACAACCTTCCTATTTTTATGTATACATTATTTTGACTATAAAATTCTTTTAAATGTATAGGTGTATCAGGGATTACGACATAATCTCCCCACTTCAAAACATGCATTCAAATGCAAGTTTATCATCCATGATACACATAGATACATGTAATACCTATGCCTGGTGACTACTCTGATTTTCTTCGTATGGGTGTCCACTCATAAAGTCTGCACCGACATTGGTCGACCCGGGGATATATTCTATACTGAATTGGTAGGGCTGTAATAGCAATGACCACCGTAATAATCTAGCATTTTCATGCTTAGCTTGTGACAGAAATACGAGTGGTTTGTGATCTGTTTGGATCTTAAATGATCTGCCATAGAGATAGATCTGGAACTTTTTTATAGCCCATATCACAGCTAAACATTCTTTTTCACTTGTTGAATATTTGTGTTCTGCTGTGTTCAACTTACGGCTAGCATAAGCGACTGGGGTTAATTCCCCATCAAGTGAATTTGACCTTTGTAATAGAGCCGCACCTAATCCTATATTACTAGCATCCGTTCTCACAATGAATTCTTGACTCTTGTAAAACGAGGTGTAGAGGGGACCCAAGGAGCACAAAGCCCCTGGGCAAAACATGTAATCAAAGTGACTGGCAAACAGGTGATTAGCCTATCGTGCCCGAACTTGCCCTCATGTGTACTTTGTATCGCTATAAAACCACCGAACATTCGAGACGTCATTCCAGCCAAAATGGACAGAGCCTCATTTACCCGAAGGTGTCGAGGGATGTCCTTCCTCATCTGCCCGAAGGCATTTATAGAGGAACACTCAAGACCCGAAGGACTGAGGAAAAGAGCAGAATCTGAGAACGGACACAGCAGTCTGTCTGTTTTGTCAATACTGGGAGGTTCACAAAACAGTGTACCACGCACAGTCAGTCAGGATTTCCTTTGCGTGTTAAATCAGTCAAAGGAGCACATATGGAGTGAAAGTTCTTAATATACTTCTGGTAGAAACCACATAATGAGACAAAAGATCGCACATCTTTTTTGTCTGTGGCCTCGGTGCTCTTTTCAATTTCTCCAGGTTTCTTGGGTCAGGGGTCATGTTTCCCTGATGTACTGTGTGTCCCAAGAATTCTAGCTCCTTACATCCAACGCAACATTTTGTCGGTCGAGCAGTCAAATTTGCCTCCCTAAGTCTATCAAACAACATATTCAGAGAGTTAATGTGTTCCTCAAAAGTTTCAGTAACTATGAGTATATCATCCATGAAGTTTGTGATACATGGATTATTCAGGGGATCCAACAATTTTCTCATCATCCTAGAGAACACACTCGGAGCATTTTTCAGCCCAAATGGTAACATTTTAAATTCATAATGTCCTTCCGAGGTGCTAAAGGCTAAATAAGGTCTTACCTCAGGCTTTACTGGAATCTGATAGTAGCCTTTGCTCAGATCCACCTTAGAGAAATATTTTGCTTTGTTCAGCCTGGTAAACAGCTGATTTGTATCCGGTAACGGATCCACCTGACCTTCTGTGACAGCATTCAGTTTCCTGTAATCTATACACAGTCTATGTTCTCCAGAGGGTTTTCTCAACAGAACCACGCTGGAGCTGTAAGGAGATTCACTGTGCGAGATAATCCCTTCTCTCAATAGATAATCTATCTCCTCCCTCAAAGCGTTTTCCTTAGCGAACGGAATAGAATAGGCTCTCATACAGATTGGTGTTGAGTCTATAAGTTTCATATCATATTCTAACAAATTTGTATGCCCCGGTCTGTCCGTTAACACATCTGTATGATCATCCAGAACCTGTTGAACTCTCTCCCTCTGATTTCTCGTTAAGTGTGTACTGACTTTTACCTGTGCAGCGGTCTCACAGGGGTGTAAGGGATATTCATGAGAAGTGAGTGGTTCCTTTTTCATTTCCATTGCAACAGACAAGGTCAGTAAGTGTGTCTCTTCCTGGTTTTCTCTGTCCAGATATTTTTTTCAGGAGATTCACATGATAGATTTTCTTTTTCCCCTTCTTATCTATCTTATAATTTGTTCTAGACACCTTCTCTAGAACTGTATATGGACCTTGCCATCCAATTTGCAACTTGTTACTGCTGCCGGGTAAAAGAAGAAGCACCTTCTCTCCCACAGCTAAGTCTCTGTCCTTCGCTTTCTTATTATAGTAGGCAGCATGCTTTTTCCTGGCTTGTCTCAAATTTTCATTGGCAAGTTTCCAGCCAGTTTTAAGACGAGTGGTCAGCTCGTTCACATATTGATATGCTGAGGTAATATTTTCTTCTGCCTTTTCATCGGTCCACGTCCTTAACAAGGCTTCTAATGGACCTTTTATTGGCCTCCTAAATAACAGGGTTGCCGGTGTCATACCGGTTGAACTATGGGGTACCTCCCGATAAGCAAACAGGGCGGCGGGAAGGTATTGATCCCATGTATCTGGTTTTTCATGTGCCAACTTTCTCAGGATCAAAATGAGTGTCCCGTTAAATCTTTCCACTTGGCCGTTTCCTTGGGGATGGTACGGGCTACAATGAAAGTGTTTGGCTTGAAAGATCCTGAAAACTTCTTCCGTTAGTTTCCCCTTGAACTGTGAGCCATTATCAGTCAAGATTTGGTTGGGAAAGCCTAACCTTGTGAAGATTGTGAGTAATGCCTCTGCCACATGCTTTGAATTGATTGACGACAGGGCTACCGCCTCTCCCCACATAGAACAAGTGTCCACCAGAGTCAGAATGTAACTGTTCCTCCTCTTGGTCCGAGTGAGAGGTCCCACAATGTCCACTGCAACTCTCTCAAAAGGTGTTCCACTATGGGCATTTCCCCTAGAGTTGCTGGAGCAGTCCAATGCTTTGGAGCTACCCGTTGGTATTCTGGGCAGGATTTTACATATCTCTTTATATCTTCAGTTATCCCTGGCCAGAAATAATGACAAGCTATACGCTGTCCTGTTGCGCTGATCCCCATATGACCACTGAAGGGAATCGCATGCCCTAGTTCCAACACTTTAGTCCTATATGAAATGGGAAGGACCAGCTGTCCGTGACCATTGGATCCAGTTCCAGCCTTCCTATAAATCAATTTGTTTTTCATATAGAAGTCTCCCTTGCCTAAAGGTGTATGACATTTGGGCAATTTCTTAAAACACGGCTTGAGTGATCTGTCCTCCGCCTGTGCCTTCCTCATCTCATCTGGATGGGTATTTATTGGATTATCCTCCTCCTTTTTAAACTGTGATCTGGTCTGCACTGTTGCCATAATCACAGGTCTCGTGGGATTCCCCAAGAAGACATATCTACACCCCAATATCAGAGGGTAGATTGGTTCATTTATCACTGCTGCTTTGATTACTCCTTCCACATATCGCGTTTTCACATTTATCCTGGCGATGGGAAGTGTCATGGTCGCTACATCCTTGGTTGCAGCTTGAATCTCCACTGTTTCTGTGGTATATTGATCTGCTTGCACCAGGTGAGAACTCACAACTGAATCAAAATCTAATCCTGTATCATACAAGCACCTTATGGTGACTCCATTACATATTACATCTTCATACACTGGGGGGTGGTAAAGTTCCTGCTGTTCTGTAGGGTTGGCCTTTACTCCCTTTTTCCCCGATTTCATAGCAGCGAAGGAAGGAGGTTTTCTTTTACACACTTCTGTGTTATGGTTGTCTTTCTTACACCATTTACAATATAATCTACCTTGATGAAAAGGTTTTCTTTCCTCATATTTTCTGTCATTGAATTGTGGGGTTTTATTTCTGTAATCATTGCGTGGCCTATCAAAATGTTGTTTACCTTTGTTATTCTGCTCTTTGCTGTCAAACCTATGAGAGTTTTGTGGTGCCTTATAATTATCTACCTGTTTCTTTTTTTGCGCCAGCTACCTCTGCCTGGGCTGCCTGATACCTCTCAGCGACATTGAGTAACTCACCCAGCCTCTCTGCACCTTGCTCCATGAGAAACTTTCTCATGTCTGGAGCCATGGACTCTCTCAGCTGCTCAATAAGGATCATTTCTTTAAGATCTTGGGTTTTCCCCAGAGCAGTCCATTTCTCCAAGTATGTCTCTAACCATGCAGAGAACTGGTGATAGGTCTCACCCGACAGTAGCTTGGCATTTCTAAATTTTTTCCTGTAAAATTCTCCATTCTTTTCATACCTTAATAAAAGAGCCTGTTTTAACATGTCGTAATTGTCTTGGTTATCCCTGCTCATTTTGGCAAAAACTTCATAAGCTGTTCCCCTAAGACCCTGGGATAACTTGAGGCTCCACCTGTCTCTCTCTAACCCATACGTGGTAGCCAAAAGCTCATACCTACTCAAATAGGACTCAATGTCATCGTCCTTTTCTACAAAATAGTATAAATGGAACCCCATAGCTGAGGTTGAGGCTCCCTGACTAACAATAGCATCGGAGGTTGAAGGGCTGGCACCATTTTCAGGAGCATGGCTTTGAAACTCAAACTCCCTTAGTCGTAATTCGTGTTCCCTTTGTAATCTCTTCTCCTCCTTTGCTGCTTCCCTCTCTGCAGCCTGTCTCTTTTCTTCTCTTTCTGCAGCTAATCTTCTTTCCTCTGCTTCCCTTTCGGCCTTTTTCTCTTCTAATTGGAGCCTTTTAATCTCCCTATCTGCCTCCAACGCCCTAGCCTCTTTGTCAGCCTTAATCTGTAACTGTAATTTTCTTTCTCCGCTAACTTCCTATCTTCTCTATCAATATACTTATCACATTCTGAGGTGACATAGTCAATCAAGACTTGACCCTCAATATGCATCTCTTTAGCAGTCTGCACAGCAGCAGATCTGAACTTGGCTAGATCAGCCATTCTAACTCAAGCAGGTCTAATAATGTTCTAAGACAATCTTAATCTTAACTAAAATAAATGCTAACTATAATTAACTAATTACTTCTGGCTGTGATAACTCATCAACTGTAAATCTCCACTTAAATTATTATTATCTTTCTTAGGGGGTGTTTCTAACATCTAGTAACAATAATGATACAATCTTGACTTTATATACTAATGCTAATTTTAATTTCCTGGAGTTAGCTAATATATGTTTTATGAGATTCCTATTTCAAACAATCATCTAACTATGTCAAATTCTAATCCCGGATCAGGAGACCCCAATATATGTGGTGGGTTTTGATGTTAAGAAGGTTGGTGTGTAATGAAGTTGTACTTGAGTGAGGTCAAGCTGTGAAGGTCCCTGAGATAAATAATTTATAACTGTGTTACAGAGTACCTTTCCGCTACCACCCTATGATCTCACTCAAAGTTATGTTTGGACTAGCATGATTGAAAGCTACGTCTAGTGTCTAGGGTAATGTAAGAGTGTTGGTATAGGAACTCAATACAAAAACATATACATACATATACTAAATGCTATGATCAACTTAACTAACACCAGTTGTAAATTTATAGTTTGGAATTTCTTTTTTCTCAACTTTATTTGTCCTGAACCTAAAATTGTTTTGGTCAGGACTATAACTCAAATTGAATCAAATTATATATATATATATATATATATATATATATATATATATATATATATATATATATATATATATATATATATAATATATATATATATATATATATATATATATATGTATATATATATATATCTATATATATATATATATATATATATATATATATATATATATATATATATATTTACATAAACAGGACAATATGTCCAAAGCACATGGTTAAAATGTTCAATTCGTGTTACTTAAACTATGTTGAATAGCTGGTACGTAGAGACAGGTTGGGGATATTCATCATCCCAAAGTTCTTTTTAACTCTAGGATTGTCTATTACATTAGTTGGGTGGAATAGTTTCTTTGTTATACAGGAGATTTTCTACAGTCTTTGATGAATTTTCCCAGGCCAGATATTAACACTTATCTGGACCCTGGAATCACAGCAATTGTAGTAGATTCGGCCACAAGCCACAGTCTCCTCTGGTCTTGAAAGATTTTGATACTGTACATGCACCAGAGACTTCAAAATCGAGCAGAAATTCTCATTCAGGAAAGTACTAGCACCAGACAAGTGCCAGCAAACCCCTGTAAATGCAAGTTATGTTTCTGTCTTAACATCATATAAATTTCACCCAACTTACATGTATAATACATTTTAGACAAAAGAACTTGGTCAGCTCTTTCTGACCAACCTAGCTTCTCCACTGTAGTTTGATGAAACAATTTGTACCAGTTTTCTTTTCTTTTTCCTAATGGCTGCTACGCCTCTGCCATTTCCACTGATCTTTTTCCATAGAATATGATCGGTGATATGATTCATGATGACACCTACATGATCTTTTGTGTCTACCTGTATCTCACACTCCAAGTTATTTTAAATGAAAGATAAATAATATGCTTCTTACCACAAATTTCAATGAAAACACAAGTAATACGTTAACTGGCAAATAGAATAGGTTTAAGTTCAATTCTGCCTCTGTCCAGACTGCTGAGATATTGAATATACACAGCACTGCTGTTCTCAACGCATCTTGCTTCTACAACTAATTTGATAGAATGGCGTCTAAGCCTTCTAAGTTTAAACGCAGCTTTGGTAAGCTGGCCAATGACTATGCATATCCTGCAAAACAAAAATTCAAACTTCTTTTCCTATACTCTACTAACATATTTCTATTTTGAAACTAGCCAATACTCTTGGTCCTAACTCCCTCTTACTACCAATCAAATCAAGGCTTCCTCCTATCCTCATTTCCCCAAAATGCGAGCGAAATGTTATCTTTAGTTTCAAAATTTAAGCAGATATGTTTGTCAGTGCGTCTTCTACGATATCGTTTTATGGCATTATCTAAGTTATTTATTGTACGTTTTCGTAATTGAAAACATATTATTGCTCAGAAAACTACCGGACACCAAAACTAACTAAGTTTTATTTTCCTATCTTTATTATTAAGAAATTTCATATTTTTATATTTTTTACATGGTAGGCATTCAGATACTTTCATTCCAGTAATCCGCCATATTTCCTCCTTTTGTATCGTGTTCAAACTGACTACTAGCCCGCTGCGTCCTAATGTGTGCTAACTTACAAATTTTCCACTGCCTGTGTGTGTATACATGTTCTGCAGCGTGGGGCAAAGAATGCTTTTGGTGTCGCCTTTCCAACTTTGCCAATGCGCTATTTCATGTTCGCGTCAATTTGTGATGCAAAAACTGCATGCAGATGGCAAATCTTCTGTCGCTCCATTTTTCCTTCTCGCTTTTTCTTCTGTCCATCTAGAGCAAATACACGGCGCTTGTTTATAGCAAGGCACACATTTCTGTCTTTCCTCCTCGATCACCCTTTCCTAAATACATATGCGTCGAGGCAAAATGTTATTAATAGTTTATAAGGACAGTAGAAAACGGTAGCATTTCCCCTGCAATACAGTCAGCCTGGCGTAGGTTAAAAGACGCGTTACAACCTTCCTATTTTTATGTATACATTATTTTGACTATAAAATTCTTTTAAATGTATAGGTGTATCAGGGATTACGACATAATCTCCCCACTTCAAAACATGCATTCAAATGCAAGTTTATCATCCATGATACACATAGATACATGTAATACCTATGCCTGGTGACTACTCTGATTTTCTTCGTATGGGTGTCCACTCATAAAGTCTGCACCGACATTGGTCGACCCGGGGGATATATTCTATACTGAATTGGTAGGGCTGTAATAGCAATGACCACCGTAATAATCTAGCATTTTCATGCTTAGCTTGTGACAGAAATACGAGTGGTTTGTGATCTGTTTGGATCTTAAATGATCTGCCATAGAGATAGATCTGGAACTTTTTTATAGCCCATATCACAGCTAAACATTCTTTTTCACTTGTTGAATATTTGTGTTCTGCTGTGTTCAACTTACGGCTAGCATAAGCGACTGGGGTTAATTCCCCATCAAGTGAATTTGACCTTTGTAATAGAGCCGCACCTAATCCTATATTACTAGCATCCGTTCTCACAATGAATTCTTGACTCTTGTAAAACGAGGTGTAGAGGGGACCCAAGGAGCACAAAGCCCCTGGGCAAAACATGTAATCAAAGTGACTGGCAAACAGGTGATTAGCCTATCGTGCCCGAACTTGCCCTCATGTGTACTTTGTATCGCTATAAAACCACCGAACATTCGAGACGTCATTCCAGCCAAAATGGACAGAGCCTCATTTACCCGAAGGTGTCGAGGGATGTCCTTCCTCATCTGCCCGAAGGCATTTATAGAGGAACACTCAAGACCCGAAGGACTGAGGAAAAGAGCAGAATCTGAGAACGGACACAGCAGTCTGTCTGTTTTGTCAATACTGGGAGGTTCACAAAACAGTGTACCACGCACAGTCAGTCAGGATTTCCTTTGCGTGTTAAATCAGTCAAAGGAGCACATATGGAGTGAAAGTTCTTAATATACTTCTGGTAGAAACCACATAATGAGACAAAAGATCGCACATCTTTTTTGTCTGTGGCCTCGGTGCTCTTTTCAATTTCTCCAGGTTTCTTGGGTCAGGGGTCATGTTTCCCTGATGTACTGTGTGTCCCAAGAATTCTAGCTCCTTACATCCAACGCAACATTTTGTCGGTCGAGCAGTCAAATTTGCCTCCCTAAGTCTATCAAACAACATATTCAGAGAGTTAATGTGTTCCTCAAAAGTTTCAGTAACTATGAGTATATCATCCATGAAGTTTGTGATACATGGATTATTCAGGGGATCCAACAATTTTCTCATCATCCTAGAGAACACACTCGGAGCATTTTTCAGCCCAAATGGTAACATTTTAAATTCATAATGTCCTTCCGAGGTGCTAAAGGCTAAATAAGGTCTTACCTCAGGCTTTACTGGAATCTGATAGTAGCCTTTGCTCAGATCCACCTTAGAGAAATATTTTGCTTTGTTCAGCCTGGTAAACAGCTGATTTGTATCCGGTAACGGATCCACCTGACCTTCTGTGACAGCATTCAGTTTCCTGTAATCTATACACAGTCTATGTTCTCCAGAGGGTTTTCTCAACAGAACCACGCTGGAGCTGTAAGGAGATTCACTGTGCGAGATAATCCCTTCTCTCAATAGATAATCTATCTCCTCCCTCAAAGCGTTTTCCTTAGCGAACGGAATAGAATAGGCTCTCATACAGATTGGTGTTGAGTCTATAAGTTTCATATCATATTCTAACAAATTTGTATGCCCCGGTCTGTCCGTTAACACATCTGTATGATCATCCAGAACCTGTTGAACTCTCTCCCTCTGATTTCTCGTTAAGTGTGTACTGACTTTTACCTGTGCAGCGGTCTCACAGGGGTGTAAGGGATATTCATGAGAAGTGAGTGGTTCCTTTTTCATTTCCATTGCAACAGACAAGGTCAGTAAGTGTGTCTCTTCCTGGTTTTCTCTGTCCAGATATTTTTTTCAGGAGATTCACATGATAGATTTTCTTTTTCCCCTTCTTATCTATCTTATAATTTGTTCTAGACACCTTCTCTAGAACTGTATATGGACCTTGCCATCCAATTTGCAACTTGTTACTGCTGCCGGGTAAAAGAAGAAGCACCTTCTCTCTCCCACAGCTAAGTCTCTGTCCTTCGCTTTCTTATTATAGTAGGCAGCATGCTTTTTCCTGGCTTGTCTCAAATTTTCATTGGCAAGTTTCCAGCCAGTTTTAAGACGAGTGGTCAGCTCGTTCACATATTGATATGCTGAGGTAATATTTTCTTCTGCCTTTTCATCGGTCCACGTCCTTAACAAGGCTTCTAATGGACCTTTTATTGGCCTCCTAAATAACAGGGTTGCCGGTGTCATACCGGTTGAACTATGGGGTACCTCCCGATAAGCAAACAGGGCGGCGGGAAGGTATTGATCCCATGTATCTGGTTTTTCATGTGCCAACTTTCTCAGGATCAAAATGAGTGTCCCGTTAAATCTTTCCACTTGGCCGTTTCCTTGGGGATGGTACGGGCTACAATGAAAGTGTTTGGCTTGAAAGATCCTGAAAACTTCTTCCGTTAGTTTCCCCTTGAACTGTGAGCCATTATCAGTCAAGATTTGGTTGGGAAAGCCTAACCTTGTGAAGATTGTGAGTAATGCCTCTGCCACATGCTTTGAATTGATTGACGACAGGGCTACCGCCTCTCCCCACATAGAACAAGTGTCCACCAGAGTCAGAATGTAACTGTTCCTCCTCTTGGTCCGAGTGAGAGGTCCCACAATGTCCACTGCAACTCTCTCAAAAGGTGTTCCCACTATGGGCATTTCCCCTAGAGTTGCTGGAGCAGTCCAATGCTTTGGAGCTACCCGTTGGTATTCTGGGCAGGATTTTACATATCTCTTTATATCTTCAGTTATCCCTGGCCAGAAATAATGACAAGCTATACGCTGTCCTGTTGCGCTGATCCCCATATGACCACTGAAGGGAATCGCATGCCCTAGTTCCAACACTTTAGTCCTATATGAAATGGGAAGGACCAGCTGTCCGTGACCATTGGATCCAGTTCCAGCCTTCCTATAAATCAATTTGTTTTTCATATAGAAGTCTCCCTTGCCTAAAGGTGTATGACATTTGGGCAATTTCTTAAAACACGGCTTGAGTGATCTGTCCTCCGCCTGTGCCTTCCTCATCTCATCTGGATGGGTATTTATTGGATTATCCTCCTCCTTTTTAAACTGTGATCTGGTCTGCACTGTTGCCATAATCACAGGTCTCGTGGGATTCCCCAAGAAGACATATCTACACCCCAATATCAGAGGGTAGATTGGTTCATTTATCACTGCTGCTTTGATTACTCCTTCCACATATCGCGTTTTCACATTTATCCTGGCGATGGGAAGTGTCATGGTCGCTACATCCTTGGTTGCAGCTTGAATCTCCACTGTTTCTGTGGTATATTGATCTGCTTGCACCAGGTGAGAACTCACAACTGAATCAAAATCTAATCCTGTATCATACAAGCACCTTATGGTGACTCCATTACATATTACATCTTCATACACTGGGGGGTGGTAAAGTTCCTGCTGTTCTGTAGGGTTGGCCTTTACTCCCTTTTTCCCCGATTTCATAGCAGCGAAGGAAGGAGGTTTTCTTTTACACACTTCTGTGTTATGGTTGTCTTTCTTACACCATTTACAATATAATCTACCTTGATGAAAAGGTTTTCTTTCCTCATATTTTCTGTCATTGAATTGTGGGGTTTTATTTCTGTAATCATTGCGTGGCCTATCAAAATGTTGTTTACCTTTGTTATTCTGCTCTTTGCTGTCAAACCTATGAGAGTTTTGTGGTGCCTTATAATTATCTACCTGTTTCTTTTTTTGCGCCAGCTACCTCTGCCTGGGCTGCCTGATACCTCTCAGCGACATTGAGTAACTCACCCAGCCTCTCTGCACCTTGCTCCATGAGAAACTTTCTCATGTCTGGAGCCATGGACTCTCTCAGCTGCTCAATAAGGATCATTTCTTTAAGATCTTGGGTTTTCCCCAGAGCAGTCCATTTCTCCAAGTATGTCTCTAACCATGCAGAGAACTGGTGATAGGTCTCACCCGACAGTAGCTTGGCATTTCTAAATTTTTTCCTGTAAAATTCTCCATTCTTTTCATACCTTAATAAAAGAGCCTGTTTTAACATGTCGTAATTGTCTTGGTTATCCCTGCTCATTTTGGCAAAAACTTCATAAGCTGTTCCCCTAAGACCCTGGGATAACTTGAGGCTCCACCTGTCTCTCTCTAACCCATACGTGGTAGCCAAAAGCTCATACCTACTCAAATAGGACTCAATGTCATCGTCCTTTTCTACAAAATAGTATAAATGGAACCCCATAGCTGAGGTTGAGGCTCCCTGACTAACAATAGCATCGGAGGTTGAAGGGCTGGCACCATTTTCAGGAGCATGGCTTTGAAACTCAAACTCCCTTAGTCGTAATTCGTGTTCCCTTTGTAATCTCTTCTCCTCCTTTGCTGCTTCCCTCTCTGCAGCCTGTCTCTTTTCTTCTCTTTCTGCAGCTAATCTTCTTTCCTCTGCTTCCCTTTCGGCCTTTTTCTCTTCTAATTGGAGCCTTTTAATCTCCCTATCTGCCTCCAACGCCCTAGCCTCTTTGTCAGCCTTAATCTGTAACTGTAATTTTCTTTCTTCCGCTAACTTCCTATCTTCTCTATCAATATACTTATCACATTCTGAGGTGACATAGTCAATCAAGACTTGACCCTCAATATGCATCTCTTTAGCAGTCTGCACAGCAGCAGATCTGAACTTGGCTAGATCAGCCATTCTAACTCAAGCAGGTCTAATAATGTTCTAAGACAATCTTAATCTTAACTAAAATAAATGCTAACTATAATTAACTAATTACTTCTGGCTGTGATAACTCATCAACTGTAAATCTCCACTTAAATTATTATTATCTTTCTTAGGGGGTGTTTCTAACATCTAGTAACAATAATGATACAATCTTGACTTTATATACTAATGCTAATTTTAATTTCCTGGAGTTAGCTAATATATGTTTTATGAGATTCCTATTTCAAACAATCATCTAACTATGTCAAATTCTAATCCCGGATCAGGAGACCCCAATATATGTGGTGGGTTTTGATGTTAAGAAGGTTGGTGTGTAATGAAGTTGTACTTGAGTGAGGTCAAGCTGTGAAGGTCCCTGAGATAAATAATTTATAACTGTGTTACAGAGTACCTTTCCGCTACCACCCTATGATCTCACTCAAAGTTATGTTTGGACTAGCATGATTGAAAGCTACGTCTAGTGTCTAGGGTAATGTAAGAGTGTTGGTATAGGAACTCAATACAAAAACATATACATACATATACTAAATGCTATGATCAACTTAACTAACACCAGTTGTAAATTTATATTTTGGAATTTCTTTTTTCTCACTTTATTTGTCCTGAACCTAAAATTGTTTTGGTCAGGACTATAACTCAAATTAAATCAAATTTATTATATATATATATATATATATATATATATATATATATATATATATATATATATATATATATATATATATATATGTATATGTATATGTATATATATATATATATATATATATATATATATATATATATATATATATATATATATATATATATATATATATATTTTTACATAAACAGGACAATATGTCCAAAGCACATGGTTAAAATGTTCAATTCGTGTTACTTAAACTATGTTGAATAGCTGGTACGTAGAGACAGGTTGGGGATATTCATCATCCCAAAGTTCTTTTTAACTCTAGGATTGTCTATTACATTAGTTGGGTGGAATAGTTTCTTTGTTATACAGGAGATTTTCTACAGTCTTTGATGAATTTTCCCAGGCCAGATATTAACACTTATCTGGACCCTGGAATCACAGCAATTGTAGTAGATTCGGCCACAAGCCACAGTCTCCTCTGGTCTTGAAAGATTTTGATACTGTACATGCACCAGAGACTTCAAAATCGAGCAGAAATTCTCATTCAGGAAAGTACTAGCACCAGACAAGTGCCAGCAAAACCCTTGTAAATGCAAGTTATGTTTCTGTCTTAACATCATATAAATTTCACCCAACTTACATGTATAATACATTTTAGACAAAAGAACTTGGTCAGCTCTTTCTGACTAACCTAGCTTCTCCACTCTAGTTTGATGAAACAATTTGTACCAGTTTTCTTTTCTTTTTCCTAATGGCTGCTACGCCTCTGCCATTTCCACTGATCTTTTTCCATAGAATATGATGGGTGATATGATTCATGATGACACCTACATGTTCTTTTGTATCTACCTGTATCTCACACTCCAAGTTATTTTAAATGAAAGATAAATAATATGCTTCTTACCACAAATTTCAATGAAAACACAAGTAATACGTTGACTGGCAAATAGAATAGGTTTAAGTTCAATTCTGCCTCTGTCCAGACTGCTGAGATATTGAATATACACAGCACTGCTGTTCTCAACGCATCTTGCTTCTACAACTAATTTGATAGAATGGCGTCTAAGCCTTCTAAGTTTAAACGCAGCTTTGGTAAGCTGGCCAATGACTATGCATATCCTGCAAAACAAAAATTCAAACTTCTTTTCCTATACTCTACTAATATATTTCTATTTTGAAACTAGCCAATACTCTTGGTCCTAACTCCCTCTTACTACCAATCAAATCAAGGCTTCCTCCTATCCTCATTTCCCCAAAACGCGAGCGAAATGTTATCTTTAGTTTCAAAATTTAAGCAGATATTTTTGTCAGTCCGTCTTCTACGATATCGTTTTATGGCATTATCTAAGTTATTTATTGTACGTTTTCGTAATTGAAAACATATTATTGCTCAGAAAACTACCGGACACCAAACTAAGTTTTATTTTCCTATCTTTATTATTAAGAAATTTTATATTTTTTACATGGTAGGCATTCAGATACTTTCATTCCAGTAATCCGCCATATTTCCTCCTTTTGTATCGTGTTCAAACTGACTACTAGCCTGCTACGTCCTAATGTGTGCTAACTTACAAATTTTCCACTGTCTGTGTGTATATATACATGTTCTACAGCGTGGGGCAAAGAATGCTTTTGGTGTCGCCTTTCCAACTTTGCCAACGCGCTATTTCATGTTCGCGTCAATTTGTGATGCAAAAACTGCATGCAGATGGCAAATCTTCTGTCGCTCCGTTTTTCTTTTTCGCTTTTTCTTCTGTCCATCTAGAGCAAATACACGGCGCTTGTTTATAGCAAGGCACACATTTCTGTCTTTCCTCCTCGATCACCCCTTTCCTAAATGCATACGCGTGGAGGCAAAATGTTATTAATAGTTTATAAGGACAGTAGAAAACGGTAGCATTTCCCCTGCAATACAGTCGGCCTGGCGTAGGTTAAAAGACGCTTTACAACCTTCCTATTTTTATGTATACATTATTTTGACTATACAATTCTTTTAAATTTATAGGTGTATCAGGGATTACGACAGCAAGTAACAAATGCAAGGAGAGAGGCAACCATTAAAATAGTAAAGATCTTAAAAAAAAAACCACATATACCAAGACACTTCAGTGATTTAGTGGTTTGAATGTTCGAATGTGAAACAAATGTTCTGGGGTTGATTTCCAACAAGGATTACAAAAAAAAAAAAAACGATATACATGGTCATCTGTCGTCAGTTTTAATAAATATTTTTTTTTGTTTTGGGTTAATTTTATTTTCTAGTGTTTTTATGTGTGTTGATGGACTTACTTGCTCAATTTAAGGTGAAAGGAAATAGAAAAGACTAACTGAATACAGAACTGGTGCTGTTCTCAGAACATGAGGCAAATTGCACAACATAATTCTTCACTGTTATTTCTTGATGAGTTACTTGTTAGTTTTAAAATAAATGTTAATATACAGCAATATATAATGGGTCATATCCATGGTGGGGCAGTGAGCTCTAAAGGATTATAATTTTTCATTTTGTCATTGATGTTATTAATTCCTGCGCATCTTTGTTCTTACTTAGATTATCGTTTCATGTATGCATATTTTCAGGCAAAATGCATGACCCTCAGGATATTGGGATTGTTGGAAGAAAAGGTCCAGCAGACAAACAGTCTTTTCTTGTTGGGTACATAGGAATGTCCAGAGAGCTCCTCTCAAGAGCAAGGTCCTTGAGGAATAAAAGATGGGCAGAGAGTGATGGGAAATCCTATGCTGACAATCCTTATGCTGATTACTCCAGGAGTGGTATGTAATTTACTTTAATAAGTATTTTTCACATCTTGTAATATTTTGGAAGTAGCTGTTAGCAGTTTTTGTAAATATATTGTTTAAACTGTGTCAATTGTCTTTCATTTATTACTCTTTGCAGGCTATCCTAGCTACAGGTCACATAACAACTGCCAGAGACATAACCTCTACATCAGCTTCAGGGACATAGGCTTTGACCAAGAGGTATTTTTTTTTATTAATGGAATGAGTGTCTTTTGTGTCCATTGTGATGTTATTTCTTTTTGTTATGCGTTTAAAAAAATATTGTTTCTGTTCTAGTCTGTATTCTGTGTCTCACCTTTGTTCAGCAAAAACACATATAGGTCAGTCAAAGGAATAGATAGTGACGTCGGATAAGAATACGAAAATCAAGAGGAGCTTTTGTTGTACTGGAGAGAAAAGGAAATCAATTTCAGCACAAAAATCACTTTAGGCGAAATGTCAAGGCAATCCTGCTTTATGATTCTGAAACATAAGAGTACAAAATAACTACACTCAAGAAGTTACTTCTTCGTTGTTCGCTCTCAAACAACCATGTCTATCTCCCTTATAAAGCTGGCAGTCTGTCTTGGGTTTCTCTCATCACCTTCCAGTATCTCCCACAACTGGATTGGAGACGGACACGCTGCCACCCGGCTCCTCTCATGGAGCTGACAGTTTTGGAGTACGTGTTCTGTCTTTCTGTCCTCCCCACTGTCTTCCATTTTCAGTTAAACAAATTGTATCTGAGTCTGCAATGGCCTGTTCTCAGTCTGAAAATTATCACCTGATCTCTTCTTGGTAATGCATAGTATGGTTTCACATTACTGGACTCTGGATGTTCCTTCTGCCATTTTTCTCTATAGTTAATTCTGAATACTGCTTTTATCTCTTCATATATAGCTCTGTCTTCTGTTTGGGTTTTCCTTCCTCCTTTTTTGGCAAGTTTATCTGCCTTCTCATTTACATATATCTTGTAGTAGGCGGGAATCCACTGTACATTTACTTTTTTTAATTCATAGCTGGTTTCCATTAGCGCCTCTGCCAGGCTGTCTAATTCATTGTTTTTATTGTTACTGAGAGCAGGTGATGATTTACGGAGAGTCTGTGAGGAGAACTATCTTGTCTCTAGCAAGATCTTTATTTTCCGTGATGGTAATTGCAGCTGTTTTTAGTGCTTCTGCCTTCACTTTAAAGTTGTTTGAGAATTTTCCAGTGGCCATCCGAGATATGTATTTCCTGTCCTTTTTTAAATTTTGTGTACTCACCTCCATTTTTTGGTTGCATTTGCTGCTGATCCATCTGTATATATATATATATGTAGGTCCATTCTGTGATAGGGTACATCTTTCTGATATATTCCATAGTTAGATGTTTCCTAAAAAAATAGAAAAACAAAAGGCAAGAGGAGCTTTCATTGCATTGGGTAACTCTGGAGATCAAGACAAATCAAACTCAACACAAAAAAAAGAATCTTCGACACAAATGTCACGTCAGTCCATCGTATTTCTCTGAAACAAGAAGGGAAAAAAACAAACAACAACAACAAATAAAAAACTACAGACTTTCATATGTGCATAAAATAGAATGATTGAAATGGTATGACTAGATCACCATTATGGAAATGATGATATGAACCAAACACTTGCCAGTTTATCAAGAGATGAGATGAAGACGCTGACAATGAATAGGACACACACTGAGAAAACATGTTGATAGCAGTACCAGGCAGTTCTTGTCTCTGGAATCCCCAGGGAGAGGTGTAAAGAGACCATAAAAATACATAGAAAAGAGGACAGAAAATGAACATGAAACGGATAAAGAAGACCATACAAAGACATTGATGGGCACAGGACAGGAAGGTTTAGCATGAATTTGTTGAAGGTCTGTGCTCCTTAGGGAGCAGAAAGATAATGATAATTTGTCCATCGTATTCGATGAGGACCATCGACATCACTGGTTATACAGTACGTTCTATGAGGTTAAATGGGTGCGCATATGGCTGATCATATCCTCGTGAGTATTCGATGAGGACCATTGACATCACTGGTTATACAGTACGTTCTTTGAGGTTAAATGGCTGCGCATATGGCTGATCAAGCCATGCGGGCAAGAAAAGTTCTGTTGCATGATCGACATACAAGGCCCGAAGACAATATAGGCTGCACGTCCATGCTTGACTTTCGGGCTGCGCATTTTTTATGGGCTACCCTCACACGTTTGGCCTCACTGACTGTGACACCCGTTTTGATAGCGCTTCTGCAGGCTGTGCGATCCGGTGCCAGTTGCTCCCAGGTGGTTATATTAATCTGGCAGCTCGTCAGTGACTCCCTCAGGCTGTCTTTGAAGCGCTTCTTTGGTCGTCCTCTTGTACGCTTTCCCTCACTCAACTTGCCATGCAGCAGCCTCTTTGGGAGACGTTCATTTGACATGCGAATCAGATGTCTGGAACATCGTAACTGCGCTTTCTGAATCAGTGTATGGACACTGGGCATATTTGCTCTTGATAGAACCTTGGTATCTGGAATCTTATCTTGCCATCGAATGTTTAGCACGCAACGCAGGCAGGTTGTATGGAAGTGATTTAATTTTCTGGCATGTCTAGCGTAAGCAGTCCAGCTCTCACTGGCGTGGAGAAGGGTGGGCAGGAAGACGGCACGGTACATCTTTAGTTTGGTCTTGATGCTAATACCTCTACGTTCCCACACTGGGAAGAGGGAGCAGAAAGATAAAAATGGTTATTAAATGCAGTGCATATATTTTTAATAACCTTTCCTGTTTCCATGAAAGCAATAGCTGCATCCCTTTGTTCCGTTATGAATGAATGAAAGCAGTGATGTTGGTGATCATTGTTACTCTTTCGTAGTCTTAATTATTCACCTAATTCATATCCATTTTCCCCCCTTTTTCTCCTTATATGATGAACTTGTCAAACCCATCATCATCAGCTGCCATCTCCACGAAGGTTGGCTGTAATTGATCTCCAACGTCTTCTGTCTCTTGTCTTGGTGGTTCACTCTGATAGATTCTTTCCTGTCCATCTCTTGATATCTTCCCACTTGTAGTGCTGTCTTCCCCTTGCACATTTGCCTTCAACTCTCCCTTCTATTATGGTCTTCTGCAAAGTGTTTTGTCTTTTTATGTGGCCAAAGTATTTTAGCTGCCTAACCTTGATCTCCCTCATTAGTTCTCTTTTCATACCTAGATTTTCTAGGACCTCCTTATGTTTTCCTCTCTTTCCATGAGATGGGCAAAATTCTTCTATCTATCCACATTTCAAACGTCTCAATTCGTTCTTCCAGTTGCCTATTCATCGTCCATGTTTGGGAGCCGCGCTGGTGTAATGGCTTCGGCGTTGTACTGGCGACCAGGTGTTCATGGTTCAAACCCGGGCGTCGGCGTTTGAAGAAATGTTTACGGCCGGAAATTTGACTGAATAGCCTGAACGGCTCCTGTGATAAACCCTCTGTGGATGGGAAGGAGCGAAGCTCCTGACCGGGTTGGAAGGAAAGTCCTCAGGTTCCCCAGCCTCGCAATGACATGTCATTGGGCCGAATGGCTGAAAGCCCAAGTGCCGCTGGTTACGAAAAAAAAAAAAAAAAAAAAAAATCGTCCATGTTTCTACACCAGACAGTAGTGCAGAATATATATAACATTTTATGATTCTCAGTTTTAATTTGTGAGTTAACTGTTTAGATGTCAGTATATGTTTCATGTCGTTGAATGTAGCTTTGGCCATTCCTATTCTCTTAATTTCTGTTTCACATCTGCCATCTTCTGTTATTATATAACCAAGATATGAGTAGCTCTTAACTTGTTCCAGGATTTTCCCATTTATGCTTATCTTTAATGTGGGCTTATCGTCTGTTTTGCTAATTATAGTTATGTTTTCTCAATACTAGTGTCCAAACCATATTCATGATTTATACTGTTCATTTGCTCCACTTGTTCTTGTAAATCCTGTTCACTTTCAGCTAACAACACGGTATCATCTGCATATCTAAGGTTGTTTATTGACCTTCCACTGATGTTCAGTCCTGGTATTTCCTGTATTTGTTTGAACTTTTTTTCGGTGTGTAGATTAAAAAGGCAGGGGGACAGCACATAACCTTGCCTGACACCTCTTTTTATGTCTTTGTATGGTGAATAATTCCTTCCAGATCTTACTGTAGCTGTTTGTTTCCAATAAAGGTTACTGAGTATTCTTATGTCCTTTCCATCAATACCTATGTCTTCGAGGCATTCAATTATTTTCTCATGATGGACTCTGTCAAAAGCCTTTTTATAGTCAATGAAGCACATGTACATTCTTTTTTGGACCTCTGTATATTTTTCTGCTAATATTCTTAGGCAAAATATTGGCTCTCTTGTTCCGCTGTTCTGTCTAAAACCAAACTGTTCTTCTTGGATTTTGCTGTCTACCTTACTTTTTATTCTTTTCCGAATGATTTTGAGCAGTATTTTAATTGCACGACTCATCAGGCTGATTGTTCTGAAGTCTTTGGTATAGATACAACCACAGATTTATGCAAAGATACATACAATACAGCATATATACCACATGACATGAAGACATCAGTCTTTATAACATTGCCCAAAAAACCTAATGCAACAGAATGTTCAGACTTCAGAACAATCAGCCTGTCAACTCCATGCATAACCTCAAATTAGTCATCAGAAACACATGCCTCATGGGGACAGTGGACTTATTCCATTTTGTCTCCTCAAAAACCACAAGAAGCTCAAACTGTCTTCTACTTTTTCATTTTTGCTGCATATGGCAGCTAGTCTCCTTGCAGAAAGCCTGCATCAAAGCATTAATGTGCTTTTGTAGTGATGGTTCTGTAGCAGTTTGTTTTACATAATGAGTTTGTATTATTTTACTAGGCCAGTCCCAAGCCTGGCTGAAAAGGGAGGAGGGTGGCATGCATGGAGGCCATAAGGAGGCAGCCCCTCCACCTTGCTGAAGCACAACAGGCCAATTACCTGTTTGCCTTAAAATATGATTACAAGAACCAGTGGAGAGAAAACCGGATGTATGTGCAGAATAGAAGAATATCGGATACAATGAAAAATGTGGGAAACTGAGAGCCAGGGATGTAGACCTTCAGGGTGACCCAGAGTTTGCTGGGAGGACAACATTAGACAATCCTTGAAGGACCAGGGACTAGATTGGAACCAGACCAGGAAGAAGACCGCCGGTAGGATATTATGTCATTCTCTCTGGCAAACCTCTACGCCCCAGGGTAGAAGTGGAACGACTAAGTATGTAAGTAAGAGTTTACCAGCCCCCATTTAAAGCCTCATATTAGTCACCTTTTGTGACATACCTGTGGTAGTATTGGTCCTGTTCTTTCTTTGTCTCCTGAGAGACCCCATGAACTACATGGGGCCTAATTTGTATGGCTCCTTGTGAATTTAATTTTAGCTATCTGAATCCTTCGAATCCTACTCAATTCATCATCATCATGGCCACTTCAGCTTGCTAAGCTACCTTTTTCCGTTTTCAGTTCCTGATTGCCTCAGAAGGATACTCTGCCTTCTACTGTGCTGGAGACTGCTCCATTCTATTGGGCATTCACATGAATGCCACAAATCATGCCATAGTTCAGACTCTTGTCCATCTGATGGATCCATATCATGTTCCCAAGCCATGCTGTGCCCCAACTAAGTTTGGCACAATCACCCTGCTATATTACGATGATAACTCAAGCGTTGTATTAAAAAGGTTCCGAGACATGATTGTCAAAGCTTGTGGGTGCCATTAAGGGGAGGGCCTCCTATTTTTGTTTACTGCCAGAACTGTATTATTATTTGTTATGTTGGCTGTGAAACTGCTTAGCATGGAAAAGGAATCTATTTGGTAAACAGGGTAATTGTGTTGAGTGGGCAGTGGTGCATGTTATATAGAATGTACTGTAACCCACCCTGAAATGATGGGAGATGAATATTGTGTACACTTTCTGCTTAACGTCCAGTTATTTTGATAACATAAAATTGGCACTAAATATAACTGGAAATGAAAATTATTCATACTTACAGTGTTGCTGACTCCAAATGAAATGTAGCACCTTCCCTGTACTTGGGGTGAAAGCTTGAATTGAAATGTTCAAATGCACGAGATGTCTCACGGGATGTAATTGTTTCCCTTGCTTTGAAAGAATTTTAGTATTAGCCTCCCTTCTCAGCATTTCCCCACCACATTTCAGGACATACAAAGGAAAGTATATTGTTGATATATGATGAATCCTGTTGTCTTGTTCATGCTGAGTGTTTTATATAGCACCGTTGATGTTACCTAGGTACTTAATTTTTTTGTGTATTTGCCACAGCTTGTGCAGGCTAGGGTAAAGTATGTTATGGTTATATCATGTGCAGCTTTTATTGAAGTCAAATAGATTGACATAGGTCACTCAAAATGTTGCTGATGTGATTATGACTATCCAGACAAATCCATCAAATTTGTATTTTGCTTGCTAAAAGCTAAACAGGAATGGTTGAGCAGTCGCCCAGAACACCAGACTTACCAAAGAATGCCTGTGAACATTTGCCATATATCATTCCAGGACTTTCTTGCTATTACCTATTGTCTATCTCTAGATCTACTTATGGCTTCAAGAGGCTTTCACTGTCCTTGTCTGTGTCTAAAGGAGTTCCATCTCATTACATGTTAAAGGTATCTGTTTGTATGCATTCATATGTGCCTTAGCCATTTCTGTTTGACTTTCATCAGTGTTGTTGTTAATGCATATGTATTTAATCATTTTCCCTTTTGCTCCATCTGAAGCATAGAGCCCCCACAGCAGCTGGTCCCCTTGTAGTAAGCCTGAATAAAGCGTTCATGTAAGGCACAGTGCTGGTTTCTTTAGAAAGTTCTTATACATAATGAGTTTGCCAGCCCCCATATATTTAGTCACCTTGTACGACACACCAGAGTGAGCATTAGTCATTTTCTTTCTTTGATTCAGCAACTACTTGAGGCTCATTAGATATTTTTCTCTTTAAATTTAAAGAACTTTAGTTTGAATGTCTCCTTCTACAGCAGCATACATCCAGAGTACTGGACTTCTTGTGTAGACATTACTAAACAACAGCGAACGAGAAGAAGAATGTCTCCTTCAAACCACACAAATCATATCACTTTCCTTTTTGTTCCCTGTGGAGCATGTAGCAACCTTTTCAGAGGTTTCAACAGTCCATAAATTATTCACTGCCAGGCAGAAAAATCAGAGTACTATGCAAAACACCAAGAATATTCACATAGTTTTAGCATTTATGACTGTGTTTAACAGCCATAATGTTAAGTGTAATTTATAAAAATAGTTGATTTTGCTTTCTGTACATTATTCTTAATTGTATTTGTTTTAACTAGTTTTGTAATTCTTTTATAATTTTTTTTTTTCTTCAGGTTTAGCCCATTTAATGTCATTGTTTATGTTTCAGGTATAATCTTATAGCATTTATTGTTGTTGTGTTGAAATTTTATTTCTACAACCCTTTTTTTTGTGTTTCATGTATAGCTAAACTTAGACATTTTAAATTTGAGCATGGATGACTTGCTGAGTGTTTTAAGCACCAAGCAGTTATACGTCATTTGTTACAAAGTCTCTATAAACCACTAACATGGAAGGTGGCATGTTCAGATATTAAGGGTGATAGGAAACTCTATACAGAGTGATACAGTAAGAGGTAGTCTGATCATCAGAAATGGTCCCCCCTGTCGATCAAGTGTTTTGGCCCTTTAATCTCCTTTAAACTCTTGGGTGGGCCCACTTGGGTAATGACTCAAGTGTCTTGTGCTGAGAATTGAGCCCACTCCACAATAGTGGAACACAAAATGTGAAACACAGAAATTTTGGTCGAATGATTAGTGCCACATTTGTCCTGAGTAGGTCAGTGCTTTAAAGTGTAGGCTAAATGTATCTTAGATCATTAAAAAAAAACTTATGGTGACAAGTTATTGACTTTGTCAGATCACATCATGTTTTATTCAAGCATTGCTAAACTTGTAGCATTGTTGCTTCTTCCATCATCCTTTAATAACTTCTCTCAAATTCAAGTTTTAACAAAAATAATATTCGTCGTATGTCTTCTTTAGTGCTGTCTTGGTCATGTATCTTCAATTTCACCAATATATGCTTTTAATTGTTGGCTTCTATTTGTTAAAGCATGTGCAGGCCATCTCAGTATTTTTTGGTTAATGGTAACTTTGGTATTGTATAAATTAAATTCTTTCCCAAAGCAAGGCAAGCCTTCATTGCACTGGGAAATATATGAAGATTAAAAGAGATCAAATCCAACATGAAAATCAGAATGTTCAACACAGATGTCAAGGTTGTACTATTGTATGGCTGAGAAACATGGAGAATAACAAAAACAGCAACCAGAAAGTTACAGACTTTTATAAATGGGTGTTTATTCAGTAAAGATGGATTGAAATGGTATGGCAAGATGACCAGTCTGGGACTGATGGAAAGAAACAGATAAATACCAGTGTGAGGGGATAAAAGTGGCAGCAGATATTTAGAAAACTGGTTGATAGCATTACATCGCAGTCATTGGTCTGGAGTCCAAGGGTCAGAGACATAGAAAGAGGACAAAAAAACACAGGGAGAAGGAAATTTGACCTAGATACAGAAGGTATGAAGGCTTGACAAAACCTTGAACGGATGGCACATTAACAGAAGGACTTGGTGTATGTGTTTGTTGAAGGCCTATGCTTCAAGAAGAGCTGAATAGTAATGACATTTTAAGTGAATATATCAAATATACTTCCCCCAATAGGGTTTCTTTAAAATACTGCAGCGCAAATTTTTTTGTTGTTTATTTATTTATTTTTTTTTTCCACAAAGTATGTCAAATAAAAAAACCAGGTCAAATAAAGGGTTAAGACTTTGTAACTATGTGACTGTCATACTAGTTTAAGGAGTGGAAAAATAATTGAGACAATCAACATTTTCTAAAGGTTTACTAATCAGCATTACTTAGATTTTTTTATCTGTCACAAGCTTTTGTTTCACCTAATGTCAGACGTAAGACTGTAATTGTTATATATGTTACTTAGAATTTTAAGTTACTTTTATAATGATTCACCAGAAGAAAAGCTTCATTCGCGTTTCCCAGGAAGAAAACATTAGAATTTGTCATCTATATTTTAACTTTGAGTAATTTGTGGCATTTTGTTAACTGGATGGTGAAGTGCACTGTCAGTTTAGTAGAGTTTATAGCTCTGAGATTGTATTTATTGACAAACAGGGCTTAAATTAGTTTATAATGCAAAATTATAAATCAAACAAGTTTTAAAGTTTTTGTTATACTATAACAATGTGCAAATTAATCAGCATTAATTTTTTAATTAACTTAGAGCTTATTGAAACTGATGGTATGCTATGTTGTTGTTGAAGTCTTCAAAAAATTGTGCCTATTGACGTGTATAATTGACATATCAGATCAAAATACTGTGGCTTTACAATTTATTTGAAATGCCAGATTTTTATTAAATCTGTTGACTTGATTTGTTTTTAATGTTTTAATTAAATGACACTGTATAAACTAAATCTTACCAAAATGGACACTCAGGCTTTTAATAATGAGGCACATCATTACTGTTGCCATGATATGTATGAAGGTATTGTTGTTTCAAGGAGCAGCATGGCTGTAGATGTGGGTGCTGTTGTGTAGCTTCACATATATTTGGGGTAGTTATTTTTATTTGGATAGACTTTGGGAAGGGATTTGAATTTTTGTTTGTTTGTTTAAAGGGCTAGTACATTAATGGAATCCTTGTTCTGGAATCTCCATGGTAGGAGAGGTGGAGGCAAACCAAAAACACATTGAGATGGGAAAGAGACAGACATTAATTTAAAAAAGACATAGAAAAACCTTGAATTTATTGTGCACGTAAATTTGTTGAAGCCCTAAGCTCCTAAGGGAGCTGAAGGATGATGATAGGGACAATAGTGGTCATACCATCCTCAGTAATTTTAAAAAAAATTGAAGTTGTAGTTCTTGTTAGCAATAATGTTATGAAATGTGAATTATTTTTTTAAATCAAAGGTAGCAGCACCATTTATGGATCATTAAAGTACATAGCCACAAAATTTGGCACATGCAGTTACTTTCATGTACTTTAACAGAAGAAATTTTCTTCAAAGAATCTTTGGTGAAGATATTGACATTAGATTTATTTGATAAAATGTTCATATGTGCTTGCAGAGTGTTTTTCCACATTGTCAAGATCTGCAAAAAAATCATGATTATTGTTTAAGTAGGGCTGCTAAGCCTGTTTCTCTATTGCAGCCAGTGCTAAGTTGAAGAATTTACATGTGTTCTGTAATTGCTTCTGTCAAGTCAGTCCTATTGTATGGCACTGAAACATGGCGAACACCAAAAGCAACAACTAAAAAGCTACAGACTTTCATTAATGGGTTTTTGTTTAGAATAGAAGGAGTGAAGTGGTATGACAAAATCACTGATGTGGAACTGATGACAAGAACAAGACATGTGCCAGGGGAACAAGAAATGAAAAGAAGACAATAGGCACATATTGAAGAACCTGTTGGTAGCATTACCAGGCAGTCCTTGTCCCAAGTGTAAGAGAGGTAAAGAGAGGCCAAGGGACACATGAAGAAGAGAACTGGAGACAGACGTGAAGAGGATGAAGAAGTCATGGAGAGATGTTGAGCTGATGGCACAAGACAGGAAGACTTGGCATAAGTTTTGATGTTTGATAAGTCACAAGACAGGAAGACTTGGTATAAGTTAGTTGATGGCACAAGACAGGAAGACTTGGTATAAGTTTGTTGATGGTACAAGACAGGAAGACTTGGTATAAGTTTGTTGATGGTACAAGACAGGAAGACTTGGTATAAGTTTGTTGATGGTACAAGACAGGAAGACTTGGTATAAGTTTGTTGATGGCACAAGACAGGAAGACTTGGCATAAGTTTGTTGATGTCACAAGACAGGAAGACTTGGTATAAGTTAGTTGATGGCACAAGACAGGAAGACTTGGTATAAGTTTGTTGATGGTACAAGACAGGAAGACTTGGCATAAGTTAGTTGATGGCACAAGACAGGAAGACTTGGTATAAGTTTGTTGATGGCACAAGACAGGAAGACTTGGCATACGTTTGTTGATGGTACAAGACAGGAAGACTTGGCATAAGTTAGTTGATGGCACAAGACAGGAAGACTTGGTATAAGTTTGTTGATGGCACAAGACAGGAAGACTTGTTATAAGTTAGTTGATGGCACAAGACAGGAAGACTTGGTATAAGTTTGTTGATGGCACAAGACAGGAAGACTTGGTATAAGTTAGTTGACGGCACAAGACAGGAAGACTTGGTATAAGTTAGTTGATGGCACAAGACAGGAAGACTTGGTATAAGTTTGTTGATGGCACAAGACAGGAAGACTTGGTATAAGTTTGTTGATGGCACAAGACAGGAAGACTTGGTATAAGTTAGTTGATGGCACAAGACAGGAAGACTTGGTATAAGTTTGTTGATGGCACAAGACAGGAAGACTTGGTATAAGTTAGTTGATGGCACAAGACAGGAAGACTTGGTATAAGTTTGTTGATGGCACAAGACAGGAAGACTTGGTATAAGTTAGTTGATGGCACAAGACAGGAAGACTTGGTATAAGTTTGTTGATGGCACAAGACAGGAAGACTTGGTATAAGTTTGTTGATGGCACAAGACAGGAAGACTTGGTATAAGTTAGTTGATGGCACAAGACAGGAAGACTTGGTATAAGTTTGTTGATGGCACAAGACAGGAAGACTTGGCATAAGTTTGTTGATGTCACAAGACAGGAAGACTTGGTATAAGTTAGTTGATGGCACAAGACAGGAAGACTTGGTATAAGTTTGTTGATGGTACAAGACAGGAAGACTTGATATAAGTTAGTTGAAAGCCCATTCTCCTTGGGAGCTGAAATTTGTTGGTGATGATGATGTTACTGCTTTATGGTGTAAACATGGTATAAAGTTCAGCATTTTGGGTTTGACATGTTTCAGAAGAGGTTACACACTTTTAAGATCATTCTTGACGCTTGTAGTCAGGACCATTTTATAACATAAACACTAAACATATTTTTGTCACTACCACAATCTAGGAATTGAAAATAGCAACTCATCTTATCCCTTAGCTGAAAGTAGACAAGCTAGAATTGACTATATTATAGGATGATGTGTCACGTTTGTGGGGCTCCTTTTTTTTTTTTTTCACTTGGGCTTTCAGCCCTTCGACGCAATGATATGTCATTGCGAGGCTGGGGAGCCTGTGGACTTTCCTTCCAACCCGGTCAGGAGCTTTGCTCCTTCTTATCCACAGAGGGTTTATCTCAGGAGCCTTTCAGGTTATTCAGTCAAAATCCTGGTCGATGACACTCTTTCAAATGCCCACGTCCGGGCTTGAACACCTGATCACCAGCGCAATGTGGTACCCATTACATCAGCGCGGCTCCGTTGGGGCTCCTTCAAAGTAGACTTAAAATATATTTATATTTCTTAGAAGCTGACATTTAAAAATAAATAATTTAAATTTCTTTTCATCGGGGCAAATCTTTGCTTTGGTGTATTATAATATGGCTTGTAGTTTTGTTGCGTAGAAATCATTTTACATTTAAACTTTCTTTGGAAGTATGGTTTTTCATTCACCACATGCTTTGCTACATTAGAAGTGTCTTAGCTGTTACGTTTTGTTTTATATTCTATTTATTATATACAAACAGTGGAACAAAGTTTTTTGTTAAATGAAGATCTGAAAATAAATTAGAATGTAGATGTTAATGTCTGACCACTCAGATATAAACATTACCACATGAAGTTTAAATGTTTGTTTCTTTTAATTTAGATAGAGAGATTTAATATGAGATTATTCATGTGACGTCCACACTGTGCACTGAATCTGCATTTATGATGTATATATTTTATGTTTGATTTATTTTATAAAGCATTGTTGTCATTAGTGTTAAGGTCAACCACTGTTTACAATTTTCTGATTTAAAAAAAGAACATTTTTGAGAGTAATCAAATTCGTTTTTTACTTCACTGACATGGAATAACTTTGATTTACCACTTTTTACTGTGAATGCGGAAAACACTTTGACTTTAAATAGAGTCCTATTCACATTGAAGTGAAACTTTTTATTTTTATTTCACACTTGATTTTTAGTGATTGAAATGTTGGGTTTAAAAAAAAAGTATCTGACAATGGTTCATGATTGAAGAACAAGTTATATATTGTGCTACATACATCAGAAAGTAACACTCGTTACTTAGAGAGTCAGTTCATCAATTGTGCACGTAAGAATTTAATACTTTTCTGTCATGTGATGTCCACAGCATTCATTGGAGGCCAGGGCTTGTCAGTGTATGCATGCCAAAGGTTTAAAAAAAAAAACTCAGCAGCAGATTTCGCAGAAGTTTAATTTCAGAGCTTGTCATTCATATCTCAACCTATTGTTGATGCAAGACGTTCAAGATGTGGAGAATAAACTAAAACATCACGTTGGTAGTTGCCAAATTTAACACACAGACCCACACAAATAGTAGAAAGGAGCAGTTATGAGGAATCACTAATACAGAAGGTTATCTCTGGAAGCTGGCTTGTATTTTCTTGTGATTGTACAGAACGTATTCACATATTTTTGCTTTTAATGTTACCAAGTTATGAGAGCCCTTGTAAATTCTGGGTTTATCTTCGAAAACAAAAAATAAATAGAACAGTACTCTCGGGCATGTCTTAAAAAGTGGGTAATGTCAGGTTGTGCTTGGGGCAGGCAAACTTCATCATGTCAAACAGATTGTTACAGATATCACCACAGCAGGAGCAGAAGTATTTTGGCACAGGCTTCCTAGCAGAGCTCCAACAGCAATGACGGCTATGCTTGTACTACTAAGGAATGTAAAAAAATTAAAGAAGGAAGGAAGAATTTTTGAGGATTAATGTTGAATAATACTTGGAAATAACAAGTTACTCAACCGTTAATTATAAAGTATTTTTGAAAATAAACTGTTGAAACTCTACAAGTACTTACTTAGTCGTTCCCCTTCTACCGTGATGTGTAGAGGCTTGGAAGAGAGAGTGCCAGACTATCCTATCGGCTGTCTTTCTCCTGGCCTGGTTCCATTCTAGTCCTCGGTCCTTCAAAGATTGTCTAATGTTGTCCTCCCAGCAGACTCTGGGTCGTCCTTGGGGTCTGGATCCCTGGCTGGGACTGGGACATAGGTGGAGCGGTATACAGCCATCTTCATTTTCTTACCAATCTCTCTCTTGCTGAGGAAACCTCAATTTATGGCCTGAAAAAGTCTCCCAGCTGCTGCTTTTCGAGTGGCCAACTCTTCTTTGATGCCTCCCTTTTGGTCTATAATAGCTCCGAGATATTAAAAGTGGTCAACCTGCTCCAGGACCTGTTCTCCCAGCTTAATCTGATGTCTTCTTTCTTCTCGTGATATCACCATGGATTTTGTTTTAGAGCTGCTTATGACCATCCCTCTCTTCTCCAGCTCTTCCTTCCAGACTTGCAGGTTGGATTGGAGATGTGCCTCTGATTTAGCAATCAGGGCAACATCATCAGCAAATACCAGCTCTGAAATACAGACCTGTCTCATCTTCCAGTACCCCACTGAATACTTTCTTGTTCTCTTCTTACATGCCTTGATGACATCGTCCATGAGGAGTATGAAAAGATAAGGTGACATGATATCACCTTGTCTTACACCAGTGGTGGTCCTGAACTCTTCTGACTTATGGTTTGCTGTCCTCACATAATTTCTTCAGGACTTGTAGAAGCTCTGTATAGCATGAATCAGAGGTGCTGGAATGTTCTTCCTTGCCAAACAGTCCCAAAGTTTGCTCCAGGGGACCCTGTCAAATGCCTTTTCCAGATCTATGAAACAAAGATGGATCTCACTCTTATACTCAAGGGCCTTTTCACTCAGCTGTCTGAGTGTGAAGATTAGGTCTTGAGTACTTCAGTTTGCTCGGAATCCGCACTGGACCTCATCCAATTGTGGCTCAGCTAGGCGTCGGAGTCTCTGCTCTAGGATTCTAGAGTAGATTTTACCAGGGACACTGAGAAGGGATATGCCTCTATTGTTTCCACATTGTCAATTGTCACCCTTTTTGAAAATTTGTGTTATGATGGCAATCTCCCAATCCTTTGGTATGGTCTTGTTGCACCATGCTGCCTGTAGGACCCTTAAGACTAATAGGTCGCCTGATGCTCCCAGGTCTTCTTCTTTGATCCTTAGCCGCCGACCGTCAAAGCAGTCAGTGGCCATCACGCCTAGTGGCGTCTTGTAGGGCAACAACAAATTGATTCCACTTTGCTCGGTCGGCAGCCATCCTTTGTACAGTGCCCCAACTCTGGCTTTGCTCATCTTGATTTTCTTCAGTGCTGCCTTCAGTTCTTCCATCTTTATGTCATGTTCACCATCATTGGTTTTCTCTTCTGTGCTAGTGGTTATCATTTCTGATGCTTGACCTTGCTCACCATCAGGGAGTTCTGAGAAATATTCTTTCCATCTTTCCATTACTTCCTTCGGGGCAGTAAGCAATTTGCCTTGCTTGTCCGTTATAAACTTGAGAGGGCATTGTTTTTCCTTCCTCATGTTCTTTAGGGTCTTATAGAACAATTTCTACCAACGGGCTGATCACCCGTTTGCCAGTCACTTCGATTACGGAAACAACAGCAGATGGATTGATTTGCCATTGCCCTAAGGACGCCAATAGGCGTGATGGGAAACAATGGCAAAGAAAACCTATCTGCTGTTGCCCTAAGACGCCACTGGGCGTAATGGCCACTGACTGCTTTGACGGTCGGTGGCTAAGGACGGAAGAAGAAGAAGAAGAACAATTTCTGGTTTTCTTGCGCATCTTTTTCTAGCTTTTCTCAAATGTCTTCCCAGGACTTCTGTTTTGCTGCTAGCACCTTGTTCTTTGCTTCTGTTCTGAGTGTCACATATTCTCTATATTTCTCCATTTGTCCTGTTGTGTTTTTAGATCCTAAGTATTGTTTCCATGCCATTTTCTTCTCTCTTATTTTCTCTTTGACTTCCTCTATCCACTAAGGTGTCCTCTTTCTCTTGTTCCCAAGTTGGACTTAACCACATGCTTCTGCAGCAGCTGTCTTTATGATGTCCTTGAATTTAAGCCAGAGGGTTTCCAAGTCATCAGGTTGTTTTGTGTTGCTCACCGCTGCAGCAATAAGCCCCTGATATCTGGTCTTAATTTCTGGCTCTCTCAACTTGTGGGTCTTAATGCTCATTTCTCCAGCTGTTTACTTAGTTTCTTGCGTGATGTTGGGCAGTTCCTAGGCTGAGCAACTCTTTCAGTTGTTTTTTTATTGTAAGCAGGTAGTGATCACTTCCAATCTCTGGCCCGCTCCAGACTCTAGCATACCGGACATATTTGAATGAGCTCCTCCTAACAATGGCATAGTCGATCACTGACTTCTCATTCTTTGTTGGTTCACATCTAGTGTATGCATGTATGCGCTTATGGGGGAACTTTGTGTTTGTAATGATCAGATTTTGCTCACTGCAGAATCTAAGGAGTTGCTTTCCATTGTCATTGAGAGTATCTTCTCCATATCTTCCGATAACTCCACCCCATCTAGCATGGTCATTTCCAACTCTGGCATTGAAATCTCTGAGCATGATAATTTTATCTAGGCAGTCATCCACTGTCCTTTGAAGCAGCTCAAAGAATTCCTCCTTGACCTCTGCTCTCTCATCCTCATTTGGCCCATACACTATGACCAGGTTGACTATGGTTTCTCCTTTTTTTAGTTTTACAACCATAATGCGCTCCGAGATAAAGTTCCATCCCTTTATACTATCTTTTTGGTTTTTGACCACAATGCAACGCATGCCCCCTTTAGCTCTTTCAGATGTGGGTACACCACTGTAGAGCAGCGTGTTGCCATCGAGATCCATGACTCCTTGTCCTTTTTTCTTTGTTTCCGTTATAGCCAGGATTTCTAGTTTTGCTTTCCTCATCTCTTCCACCAGCTCCTCTTTTTTCCCATTTATACTTCTTGTATTCCAAGTTCCATAAGTTGTAGTCCGTTCCAGTTCGTCGCCTTTAGAATAAGTCCGGTTTTCTCTCTTGTAGTTCTCGTAATCATGATTTAAAGCAAACAGATGATTGGCCTGTTGTGCCTTGGCATGGTGGAGGGGCTGCCTCCATGCAGGCCGCCCTCCTCCTTTTTCAGCTGGGCTTGTGACCGGCCTAGGCGGAGTTGAAACTCTACAAGTAACGGTGAAGAATTGCTGGAAAACAGATTCTATTAACACAGAACAGTGAAAAATTGTTGAAAATAAATAGTTAACTCTACTAGTTATGACAGAGTTTTTGGAAATCAAAAGTTTACTCAACCTGGAATTGAACCAGTGCTCTGTATTTCCTGCCCAGTAAATAGCAGCAAATCATTGAACCAGCAATGGAATGTATAAATGTAGCCAAGAAAAAGTATTTAAACTGCCTTTATTTAAAGTGCAGTCAGTAACCTTTGACTCATATGCTGACCAGAACTGGCCTTTCATAAGCACCACACAGACAGAATACAAGCAGTATCTAAAAGAGATGATGACACTTTTGACGTGTATACATTAAGAAACAAGGACATTAGTTTGTCCCAGTTATTTATTAGATTTAATTAAATGTAATTGTCAATAAGCCCTGTATATTACCTCATTTATTGTAATTAATTTTGTTTTTAGAAGTAAAGCATTTACAGTAAGATATACAGGTGTCCATGTTCATCATTTTGTCATAATCTGTGCACTTAGAATATCATAGAAATGTCATATTCTTTGCACTTTGCATGTTGTAAAAGATGTCGTGATCTGATAACTTAGAATGTTATAAAGTCAGTTTGTGCATGCAGCATGTTGTTACAAAGACATAATCTGTTCACTTAACTTAGCATGTCACAAAGACATAATCTGTTCACTCAACTTAGCATGTCACAAAGACGTCTTGGCCTTCAGAACTGATTTTCCTGTTGAACCAGTTTGGTATTGATTTACTAATAATCACAGCATTAAAAGTAAACTTATCTATTCTTATACAGTTGACATTCAAAAATCCGGCAACCTCCAGACCTGAAGAGTGCAGGATTTTTGAAAATGCCGGATTTTTTATGGTTATATATGCTGTATATATTTAACAGAAAATGACTACCTGTACAGTCCTTTAAAGAAAGAAAATTAAAAACTAAATGAAAAGCAAATGAAATTTTAATGTTCATGAACTAAATAAAACAGTTCTGCAGCAGCAAATAAATGATAAAATGAGAAGGAATGAGCAGGAATGCCTGTTAACACGTGCAAGCAAGACCCAACAGCTGCATCAAAACATAAACGGCTCCAGAAAACAGTGGTGCGCCAACGCTGTAAATTTTAAAATGCGCTCCGAAATCCATGCTGGAAATCTGAAGGAACCGGATTATCGATGGCCGGATTTTTGAATGTCAACTGTAGCAGCAAAGGTGAACTTAACTTGTACCATTATCAACAATGGGGAACTTACATATACCATTAGCAAGAAAGGTGAACTTACTTGTACCATTAGCAACAACGGTGAATTAACATGCACTAATAGTGACAACGGTGGACTTACTTGTACCATTAGTAACAAAGGTGAACTAACATGTATCATTAGCAATAATCGTGAACTTACTTGTACCATTAGCAACAAAGATGAACTTACTTGTATCATTAGCAACAAAGGTGAAGATACCTATACCTTTATATCAACACAGATAAATGCGTGTTATTCCTGTATTCAGCTAGAAGTCATATGACAATATTCGTTTCTTGAACATACAACAGCACAGTCTTACTGTGGATGACTTGGTGTGTGCTATTTATTACACTTGCATCACATGCAAGATGTCCTATGTTGAGATCATACCTTATCTTTTTTTCTTCCCCTTTCTTAATTTATTACATTGTAATTATAAAAAGATAAGTACTGACACCATATTTTATTATGCTGGCACATCAGTGATATAATAATAGTCAATTTAAAACAAAAATATAGTACTGACACAAACATGTTTTGTTATGCTGGCACACAAATGATATAATAATAATCATGAATACTTTCAGCTCCCTGTGAGGACAGGTCCTCAATAAAAATATGTGAAGCCCTTCTGTCCTGTACCATCTATTTAAATATCTTTCCTTGTTATTTGTTTAATTCCTTTCATGTCTGTTCACTAATTCACTGTCCATGTGCTTTCTCCCCCATTTTCTCTTTACCTGGGGATTAAGAACAGGTACTGCCTTGTAATGCTGTCAGCTGGTTTTCTTAATGTGTGTCCTATCCAACACCAGCATCTTCTCATCACCTCCTGATTCACAGGTGTTTGGCTATTTTCATCAGTTTCACAGGTGTTTGTCTTTTTTTCATCAGTTCCACAGGTGTTTGTCTTTTTTTCATCAGTTCCACAGGTGTTTGTCTTTTTTTCATCAGTTCCACAGGTGTTTAACTATTTTCATCAGTTCCACAGGTGTTTAACTATTTTCATCAGTTTCACAGGTGTTTGTCTTTTTTCATCAGTTCCACACGTGTTTAACTATTTTCATCAGTTCCACAGGTGTTTAACTATTTTCATCAGTTCCACAGGTGTTTAACTATTTTCATCAGTTTCACAGGTGTTTGTATTTTTTTCATCAGTTCCACAGGTGTTTGTCTTTTTTTCATCAGTTCCACAGGTGTTTAACTATTTTCATCAGTTCCACAGGTGTTTAACTATTTTCATCAGTTCCACAGGTGTTTGTCTTTTTTTTCATCAGTTCCACAGGTGTTTAACTATTTTCACCAGTTCCACACGTGTTTGTCTTTTTTCATCAGTTCCACAGGTGTTTAACTATTTTCATCAGTTCCACAGATGTTTAATTATTTTCATCAGTTCCACAGGTGTTTAACTATTTTCGTCAGTTCCACACGTGTTTGTCTTTTTTCATCAGTTCCACAGGTGTTTAACTATTTTCATCAGTTCCACAGATGTTTAACTATTTTCATCAGTTCCACAGGTGTTTGTCTTTTTTCATCAGTTCCACACGTGTTTAACTATTTTCATCAGTTCCACAGGTGTTTAACTATTTTCATCAGTTTCACAGGTGTTTGTCTTTTTTTCATCAGTTCCACACGTGTTTAACTATTTTCATCAGTTTCACAGGTGTTTAACTATTTTCATCAGATGTCCATTTATGACAACCTGTATCTTTTTATTGTCATTTTTGTTGTTTGATGGATATAATAATCATTGCTCCTAATTCCGTTGGGACAATGGAGGTGCAGCTGTTTGAGGCCACTGAGTTGGAATTGAGGCTGTCTTCCAGAACTGCCCATGAGATATTGTTTACCTTAGCTTTCTCTTAAACCATTCTTATCCATTTTTATGGCTTCCGTACTCTTCATTTCCCCTGTGCGTTCCATCCGAGGGCATATCTGGCTATACTGTTTGATAGTCTTCTGTGGGTGTGTCCTATCTATCTCCATGTTCTCTCTTTAATCTCCAGTTGTATTGGTTGTTGTTTGATTCTCTTCCACATGTCTGTATTTGTTATTACATCTGGCACTTTGATATGAAGGATGTGATGGAGGCATCTGTTGGTGAATGTCTGCTGGCTGTCTTCCTTCTTTAAACTCCTTAGGGACTATGAGAGCCACCATTGTGGTTGGCCTTCTTGCTGGAAGCCTGCACACAAGCCCTTCAAATACTATTGTAGTGGTGGTTTCTGTCGTCATTTGACATGATGAGGTTTCAGCCCCGTCACAATTGTCTGTAATGATGACATGATGAGGTTTCAGCCCCATCACAATTGTCTGTAATGATGACATGATGAGGTTTCAGCCCCATCACAATTGTCTGTAATGATGACATGATGAGGTTTCAGCCCCATCACAATTGTCTGTAATGATGACATGATGAGGTTTCAGCCCCATCACAATTGTCTGTAATGATGACATGATGAGGTTTCAGCCCCATGATAATGGTGAATCAATATGCATGTCTTCTGACGTCATCAAAAAAAATCCTCAAAGTTCCTTTAGTTACCAAAGATATCAAATCTCGAACAAGCAGCAGAGTTCAACAAGTAACTAATCCTTAGGACATGCATCAACCGATGCATAGCAGCGAACGTGATTCGTGAGCTGAGAGAACTTCTCACAGCGTAGACTCTACCACAAGCAGGCTACGAAAAATGTCAACATCAAAAGATGGCGAAATGTTAATCAAAAGTAATTACCTTTGCTTCAGGAAATAAACCACATAACTCACAGGCCTCCAGGCACTTAGAATCACAACAGAGATATATCATCTCAAAAGGAACAACAATATGTAGAGGACTTTCTTTTTCCTGAATAGAATAAGCACGGACGCTAGCAAAATTGCGTCCTGCTCTCAAACGAATCTGCCACGGACTGCGGGCGGAAATCCCGTTCAGACCACAACCAAACTTTAGACATGCGCAGAAACAAGCGATTCGAATACAGCTCAGATAATATACGAAGATAGTACCTTCTCGAACAATGCCTTAAAAGGATAGGAATCGAAACATTGCAAGTTGCCAAATGCTTATCAAGAGAAGTGGGCCCGAGCGCTCCAAACATGGACATGACTTAAAATCGCTCCATATATGGACTTGACTTAAGACCGCTCAAACACAACTTATTGGCAACCCACACCAACAAGAAAAGCGAACTACTTACAATAAAAAGTGACTATAATTTTCTCAAGTTATTTCCCTTTGCATAAGAAAAATATAAAGTACACAGAATAAGTTGCGACATTCTTGCGCAACATATTACCGCAACCTCCCGATAAAAAAAAAAATGTGCAACTTTTTTTTTTTTTTAAATATCCAAGAGCAAAGCGAAAAGCGGCCCAACAACGCACGAATTATGCGCGGATAAATAATTAAACTGCCTAACATGAGGCTAAATTGACACATATAGTGTCTGGTGAGAATATATCTCAACAGAAAAAATATACCTATCGGGGAGGTGCCACCCACACACACTACGTTAGCATGTAAGTACAATATACATATGCACGTGTAATACAATCGTTATCAAATAGCGGTGTCATATACTAATACCGCTTTAAAATGGATGTACACATCTGATAGAAAATATTAAATAGTACATGTAATATTATCAGTACATAATGAAATTACAATACATGAAGATCTAGGACACATCTCCTGTCGTTCCAAAGGTAAGTCCACAATTAGAACTCTTCATGCTTGACAACAGTACGGTAACTTCTCAGACCATCAATGACATACTGAGAAAATACAAACAATATAATTCTATGTAACAACTATTATGTTTCATAGTATACAATACATTATTAATAATAATAACTGTGGCCGAGTGAATTTTCGGCCCTTATATTAACTACTCAGCCTTCCTTTGTTATAACAGAAGGTAACAGAAAAAGATGAAAACAAAGCACAATATTATGTGTTCACATAAAGTGAGGACAGATGTGCTAATGTATTGTAGCAATATAGATGTGTTATTACTCTGTAATATATATAGGAATATAGGACAGAAGTATTAGTTGGAATCACGTGGGCATCTAGACAGAATGTCAGCCATCACATTATCCGAACCACGGATAGCTCGTACCGTGAAGTGAAAAGGTTGAAGAGCAATAGCATATCGAGTTGATCTCGAACTCTTCAAGTTCTTAGTCTGAATAGCTGTAACAGCTTTTTGATCAGTTTCTAGAATGAAATGTGCGCCCAGGAGGAATCTTTGTAGTTTGAGAATTGCCCAAACCATAGCCAACAATTCACGGTCTAAAACCGAGTAGTTCCTCTCTGCCGCATTTAGTTTTCTAGAAATGTACATAACAGGATGCAGAATTTCTGAATATTCCTGCATAAGTGCTGCTCCGATCCCAGTGGATGAAGCATCACTTCGAAGAACAAAAGTCCTATCAAGAGTAGGTAATCTTAGGATGGGAGGAGATGAAAATATATTCTTAATTTGGTCTAAGGAAGATTGACATTCCTGAGACCAACGAACCAGATTAGGCGATATCTTTCTTCAACAACGTTGAGAGAGGTGCCATGATCGAAGATAGATTCGGGATGAATCTCCCATAAAATTGAATTAAACCCAAGAGACTACGGACTTGTTTCTTCGTCTTAGATACAGAGATGTTCAATATTTTCGAAGTATTGTGGTCTTCTGTCTTCAAGAGACCATGACCAACACGATGACCCAGGAAAGAAATTTCACCAAAACCAATATAAGCTTTAGAAAGTTTTGCTGTCAGATTATACTCACGTAGAGTAGACAGTAGGTCATATAAACCCAAATAGTGATCTTCCCAGGAATCACTGAAGAGACAGATATCATTTAAGTATGCGATGACATCTGAACGATGAGAAAGAATTCGACGCATCATGCGAACGAAAGTAGCAGGGGCGTTCATAAGACCGAAAGGCATAACATTCCATTGAAATAGACCCCTAGGTGTTGAGAAAGCAGTAAGAGGTTTGGCATGATCTGCTAAAGGCACCTGCCAATAACCTTTCGACAAGTCAAGTTTAGTGAAGAATCTAGAATTAGAAAGTCTAATAAGTAGATCTTCTAGTAAAGGCATAGGTTCAGCATCGAACTTTATGACTTGATTTAATTTGCGATAATCAACGCAAATTCGTATGTTCTTATCTTTCTTCCGGACAATAACCATGGAAGAAGAATATGGAGAAGTCGATGGTTCAATTATGTTTAATTGAATCATTTCATCCAATTCCTTTTCCACTTGTGACTGAAAGTGTATAGGGATAGAATAAGATCTAACCCTAATAGGATTATTGTCGGTAAGAATTATGTCATGTTCTATGACATGCGTGTGACCAGGGATGTCGGTTAGAACATCCTTAAATGTCTGTAACATCGACGAGACTTGACGATGTTCATCAACAGAAAGATTAGGAGAGATGGAAACGTTTTTCCAAGATTCCATGGAATGTAGTGGAACCACTGGAAGAGGAAGACTGACATCAGAAAAAACAGATTCCTCATCCTGTATGACAGACAGCGATGAGTACTGACCATGAGGTACAGAAGATTCGTCCGTTGCCTGGAAAATAGGCAGCAAATAGTCTGGACGCTCATGAAATTCCGTCAGCATGTTGATATGGAAAGTTTTATGCTTCCCATCAATATCGACCACATAGTCGACATCGGAAATTCGTGAGACTATTGCATACGGACCTTTCCATGCAATAAGAAGTCTATTTTCCCTACTGGGGAGTAGGACGAATGCTTTGTCACCTGGACAAAGTTGTCGTAGACATCTATTCTTATTAGCAAACTGCCTTGCCTTTTCTTTAGCAATTTCTGATGAAGCAGTTGCTATTTTGCATGCCTCAATGATCTTTTGCCTAAGAGCAATGACATACTCATATGAGGATTGAGTGTCATCGCTAATATCATCGGCAGTGATGAGATCGTGTAGTAAAGACATAGGGCCGCGCGGACGCGCGCCAAAGACAAGTTCAAAAGGGGAAAATCCTGTGTGTTCGTTTGGGACCTCTCTATAGGCAAAGAGAGCCGCGGGTAAAACCCTGTCCCAATCTTGAGGATGATCTTCAGTTATCTTACCAAGCAAAGTCTTGAGCGTTCTATTCAAACGCTCAACTAACCCATTAGACATTGGGTGATAGATACTACTGAGAGATCTTTCAATATGTAAGGTAGACATAACTTGTGACATAGTATCAGATATGAGTTGAATGCCATGGTCTGACAATATTTCTCTGGGGAACCCCAAGCGAGAAAATATCAGCCAAAGAGCATCTGCGATATCAGTAGTAGATATGCTCTTAAGAGGGATAGCCTCTGGCCAGCGTGTGCACATATCGACACATGTAAGGATAAACTGATGTCCTCTGGCCGACTTGATTTTAAAAGGGCCAATAATATCTATGGCCATTTTCTGAAATGGCCGAATAGGGATGTCAGCAGCCTGGATAGGCGCAGCATGTCGTGGTCCTCTAGATTTGACCTCCTGACATACCTGGCATGATCGGCAGTAAATACGAATGTCCTTGTTAACAAAAGAAAGCCGCAAGGACTCTCGACTTTGTGCGGGAAAACCCCATATGTCCGGCACATTGCGAGTCATGAGCATGTTGCAGTATTTGCACTCTCATACTCTTGGGAACAAGAATTTGCGAATGTGCCGACGTGGTCGAGTCTTGTACCATACGTACAAGTAAGCCGTTTCTCATCGCAATCCAGGATTTCTTTTGTGTATCCCTATTTGGATCACCTTTCTTCGCAAGAATGAAGAATTTTTTTAGAGAAGAATCTTCTTCTTGCAACTTTATGAATGAGTCACGTGAAATAATCAAGTGACTATTTTGACTATCTACTTCATTATTATCAGTTAATGAAGTCTGAGGTGGATCCAGAGCGTGTGCTCTTGTGACCACCGCGTTGGTAGCTTCAATGTTTTGCTCCTCCCAAACAGCAATCTGCTGTGGGGTACATTCCTTAACGCCGTGAATACGACCAATAATCAGGTCAGCAATAGGGTTTGGAAGAAGACACGCGTGGACATCTCCCGTATAGAAGGGAGTAGAAATATGTATTATGGCAGTAGGATATTTTTCCAAAGTGCCACCAAATGTAACACATTTGATGACCTTTCCTGTAGCACAGGATGGATTTATAAGCGATTGTCTAACGCCAATAGTAGTACATCCAGAATCAAAAAGGACTGAGACTGGATTACTATTTACAAGACCCTTATGTAAGATAAGAGAACCTCTCCCGTCATGCGCAACGGATGCAGCAGGAAGGGCGGGAAGAGGGTGACCACAGCTTAGAGTAGTAACGGTAGTCGGTTCAAACAGAGTACTGCATTGGGAACATTTAGTTGCCCTACCAAAGTCAAAGGCGGAACATGAGTTAGCACTAGAGATTTTATTATCATCACCTTGTTTACATGCCCCCTGAGACTCTTGCTGTACAGAATTTGTCTGTTGATATCTCTGTCTTTTATGTTGCGACCTACCGCGACCATTATTGCCTCTGCAATTATCATTAAACTCTCTATTGTAATTGTTATCCTGTTTTGAATTCCAGTTTCCATAACTGTTATTATCATCTCTATATTGTTGAGAACCTCTATTATTTTGGTTTTGAGGTCTCCGTGAAAAATAGTTTCCTCTATACTGACTCTTTTTGTTAAAATGTCTATAATTATTGGGAGTAGTATACCGTGCAGGATTAGGTTGTCTCCAGTTCTGTGAAGAAGAATCACCCTGAAATTGATTGCTATAATCCTGAGCATAATTACGGTTACTCCTCTTATTAAAGTTTTGTTGGCTACCCTGAAATTTACGCATGAAATTTGGGCCATAGGGTGCTGCCGAAGCAACTGGCAGACCTTCTTTTACTTTAGAGTTGCTAATGGTTACATGAGGATGCGCAGTAATATACTGGCAACAGTATTCTTCCATTTCTTTTATGTTTTTAGGCTTACGCTCATGAAGAAAAGCAAGAAAAGATTCATTGACAGAAGACATTATTTTGTCTCTTAGCAGTAAGTCCATAAGTGCTTCATACGTATTTTCTATCTTAGACAATTCAACCCAATGTCTAAAAGTAATACATATCTTTGATATGAATTCAGAGAATTCTACTCCAGTTTCAGGCAACATATTTTTAAATTGAAGACGATAGCCGTCTTCGTTAAGTTGGTATTTCTTTAACAAGATAGCCCTGACAATCTCATAATTGTCCTTATCAGGTTCATCTACCATGCCCAACATAGTCAAAGCATCACCTTTAAGTATTTTGGACAAATGAAACACGTACAGTGATTTATCCAAGTTATGTATTTTACATGAACGTTCAAATCTCTCTAGATAAAACATTATATCGTCAATGGAAGCATTGAATGCTGGTAGATTAAGGAGATTGACGGTAGAGAAAACTCGATTTTACGTACAAAATATCGATTTTTTACTTTTGAGCTTATTTTATTAAATAATCATCGAGGAATCGAATGAGCTAGGTTTTATAACATAAAAAATGCATTTGATGCATCAAAAAGCATATTTTCTGTACCCACCCCCAGCTATGATTTGCAAATTTGTGCCGAAAATGCAAGATTTGTCGGTAAATAATACCTTAGTTACCCTGTCCATATCGGGGACTATTTGGTATCGATACACAGGGAATTTCATTGTCTGCCGTAATATCGCAAATTCGAAACTATTTTTTCTCATAGCTTTGTGTAATGTGTGTTTAAAAATTTCCGTAATTTTACGCTAATTGCCTTACAAGGAGTTGTCACGTGGTGACCTCATTCCCTCATTCCCGACTCATTGAAGACACAATCGTAAACAACTGTTTTGATTGGTCATAACAACATTTGGGCTGTGTGCGCAGATGCGGAAAAAGCAACAGTCATTTCCGCCAGTCAACAATTATTGTTTGCTGGAAGTTCGATATTTTTTCTTGTTTAAATTTCAGTGAATTGTGTTCTATTACTTCAAAATGGGTAGAATAAGTAAGAGATCAAAGCAAATATCTGCTGCCAGGTTGCGTCGACAGTATGTGATTTCTACTAGTGGTAAAGGTAAGACAGAATTAGCGGTGAATTATACAAAAACTGATAGGCCTATACAAACAACGTGGAATTTCTGCATCCCACTCATCGATAGGCCCATGGTTCACATTGCAGATCCAGTAGTGCCTGGCCCAAGTCGATCTGATATAAAAATTAGCTTGAGCACGAGCAAGAATGTTGCATCTCATAATACTGTCTGCGCTCAGCCTAAACCTACGTATAAAACCATTGTCGATATTTCTTTCTTCAACAACCTTCTTAAAAATGTATGTTGCAATTTGTGTAAGCAAAGCACATTGCAAACAAGAACTGACAACACCAAGTCTAAAGGTTTCTCTTTCTTCCTGGAAGTTGTGTGTCACACATGTGAAAAAGCAATTTCTAGAACGTACACATCCGAGAGGGAACCAGCAGGCCGCGGCCCTCGTGGACATGCAATCAACAAATCTGCTGTTCTTGGTGCCCTCATGTCTGGAATGGGCCCATATACATTTAATCTCTTCTGTGAGAACCTAGACCTCCCTGGCCTGCACCAGAAAACATTTCATAAATATGCAGATCAAATTTTTGATCATTTGGATACCATGCACTCTACAGTATTTCAACGTTCCGTCAGCATCGTCCGAGCTGAACACGCTAAGAGTCAGCATCGTACCATTAATAAAAAAGAAGTCATTGACATCGCTGTCAGCTTTGATGCAACATGGCTAACTAGAGGTCATAAGTCACTGATAGGTGTTGGCAGTGTTATTGACATCTTGACTGGCATGGTCATCGATACGCATGTTATGTCTTCCTTCTGTCACACCTGTGAGACTACTGGACAGTGGCAACTAAAAAATCAGCCTGACAAATTTGAAAAATGGAAAGCAGAGCATCAGAAGGACTGCGGCCGTAATTACGAAGGGTCAGCCGGAATGATGGAGGTAAAAGCCTGTGAAGTTCTCTTTCTTCGTTCAGTCGCAAATCACAAGCTACGCTACACTGTTTTGCTATCAGATGGCGATTCCAAGGCCTACAACAGACTCTGCGACATCAAACCGTATGGACCAGAAGTTGACATAACCAAAGAAGAGTGCGTCAACCATGTTGCAAAGCGATTAGGCACTGCACTGAGGACACTGATTACTGACTGCAGGAAACAAAAAGTCACCCTTGGGGGAAATGGCCGTGGTCGTCTAACCCTAAATGCCATACGAAAATTGTGTATTTACTACACCAGGGCCATCCGCAAGCATAGTACAGCCCCAGAGATGAAACAAGCCATCATGGCTTCTCTCTACCATGGGTATTCGACAAATGACAAACCCCAACATAATTTGTGTCCCCCAGGCAAAGACTCCTGGTGTTTCTATCAGGCTTCCATCGCCAAAGGAGAAGCTGCCGGACAACACGAGACCAAGGTTCACACTCCGCTAGACTACAACCTGCTCCATAAGCACTTAGCCCCTATTTATGAGCGTCTTACTGATCAGCATTTGCTGAAGCGATGTCAGCTAGGTGCTACACAAAATGCAAATGAAAGCCTACACAATGTTATATGGAGTCGTTGCAGCAAGCGGAAATTTGTTTCATTAAAAAAAGCCAAATTCAGTGTCCTTGTGGCCATTGGAGAGTTCAACTTTGGTCCATCAGCCAGTGCAGAAATAAAAAGGCTGTGTGGTCAAGCATCTGGAACAAACTCAATACGCCTTGGACAGGTGCGACTGAGGAAACGTCTGGCCAACAGCCAGAAACATGAGGCTGACAAACTTGTAAAAAGAAGAAAAATTAGGCAAGAGGCAAGACAAAGGCGAGAGGAGGAACTGCAAGAAGCTGAAGGAGGTGCAGCATATAGTCCTGGAGGATTTTAATTATATTCAGCCCCCCAGAATGGAGTATATTGGACAAGACAAGGCACTCGGTGAGTAAAATGCATTTTTCTTAAAACTAACATTTTATTAACCAAAAATTGGATTACTAACAAACTATCTAATAGATAAATCTAAAATTTGGCATGCATGTAGTACACATATATACCTTTAAATTGTCACATGCTTTTTTTTATATTTTGGTAATTTGCTTTGATATTTTTTTTTTAAATATTTTTTTCATACAAATAAAGTGCATTTGTTTTTTAAATCATTAAAAAAAGAATTTTAAACTTATCAACAAAAGCATGTGACAAATTGTTTTACTTGTCAGTCACAATATGTGTGTGCAATTTGATAAAGTTTGGTCAATGGTAAACATAAGATTTTTGCTCTTGAAAGTTGGTGAAAAACCCAATATGGCGGTTGTTTTTTTTTTTGGTTACCATGTAGAAGGAAAGAAGAAAAATTAGGCAAGATAAAGACAAGAGGAGCAGCTGCAGGAAGCTGAAGGAGGTGCAGCATATAGTGCTGGACAATTTTAAACACATTTAGCCTCCCAGAATGGAGTATATTGGACAAGACAAGTAACTCGGTGACTAAAATGCATTTTTCTCAAAACTAACATTTTATTAACAAAAAATGTTATTTTTTACAAACTATCTAATAGATCAGTCTGAAATTTGGCATGCATGTAGTACACGTATATACCTTTAAATTATCACATGCTTTTCTTGATATTTTAGTAATTTGCTTTGATATATTTTTCTAAAATATTTTTTTTTCATTTTTTTCATACAAATAAGGTGCATTTTTTTTTTAAATCATTAAAAATAGAATTTTAAACTTATCAAAAAAGCATGTGACAAATTGTTTTAATTGTCAGTCACAATATGTGTGTGCAATTTGATAAAGTTTGGTCAATGGTAAACATAAGATTTTTGCTCTTGAAAGTTGGTGAAAAACCCAATATGGCGGTTGTTTTTTTTTTGGTTACCATGTAGAAGGAAAGAAGAAAAAAATTAGGCAAGATAAAGGCAAGAGGAGCAGCTGCAGGAAGCTGAAGGAGGTGCAGCATATAGTGCTGGACAATTTTAAACACATTCAGCCTCCCAGAATGGAGTATATTGGACAAGACAAGTAACTCGGTGACTAAAATGCATTTTTCTCAAAACTAACATTTTATTAACAAAAAATGTTATTTTTTACAAACTATCTAATAGATCAGTCTGAAATTTGGCATGCATGTAGTACACGTATATACCTTTAAATTATCACATGCTTTTCTTGATATTTTAGTAATTTGCTTTGATATATTTTTTTAAAATATTTTTTTTTTCATTTTTTTCATACAAATAAGGTGCATTTTTTTTTAAATCATTAAAAATAGAATTTTAAACTTATCAAAAAAAAGCATGTGACAAATTGTTTTAATTGTCAGTCACAACATGTGTGTGCAATTTGATAAAGTTTGGTCAATGGGAAACATAAGTTTTTGCTCTTGAAAGTTGGTGAAAAACCCAATATGGCGGTGGTTTTTTTTTGGTTACCATGTAGAAGGAAAGAAGAAAAATTAGGCAAGATAAAGGCAAGAGGAGCAGCTGCAGGAAGCTGAAGGAGGTGCAGCATATAGTGCTGGACAATTTTAAACACATTCAGCCTCCCAGAATGGAGTATATTGGACAAGACAAGTAACTCGGTGACTAAAATGCATTTTTCTCAAAACTAACATTTTATTAACAAAAAATGTTATTTTTTACAAACTATCTAATAGATCAGTCTGAAATTTGGCATGCATGTAGTACACATATGTACCTTTAAATTGTCACATGCTTTTTTTTGATATTTTAGTAATTTGCTTTGATATATTTTTTTAAATATTTTTTTTTTTCATTTTTTTCATACAAATAAAGTGTAATTTTGTTTAAAAATCATTAAAAATAGAATTTTAAACTTATCAAAAAAAGCATGTGACAAATTGTTTTAATTGTCAGTCACAACATGTGTGTGCAATTTGATAAAGTTTGGTCAATGGGAAACATAAGTTTTTAGCTCTCGAAAAGTGGTGAAAATCCAATATGGCGGATGTTTTTTTTTTGTTACCATGGTAACCACATGTTTTTTATCAAAATAAACTGTGGAATTTGGTTCATGAACATACACTGTGTCTATTGAGCACATAAAAAGTTTGAAAATGTTATTAGAACAAAAGTTAGTTTTCACTGTAGGGGAACGCCTTAAGCTTGAAATCAACAGCATTAGACTTATTAGAAGATGACCCCTTATTTGGATCATTAGCATTACCCATGTTCATCAACTTTAACTTTTCTAACTCCAAAGCTAAAAGTTTTTCTTCATGCTCCATTTTTGCTTTTCTCTCATCAGCCTCTCTTTGTAACTTTTTTTCTTCAGCCTCAGCCTCTCTTTGTAACTTTTTTCTTCAGCCTCAGCCTCTCTTTGTAACTTTTTTTCTTCAGCCTCAGCCTGAAGTCTCTTATTTTCAGTCTCTATTTCTAGTCTTTTATTCTCAGCTTCTTTTTCAAGCCTTTTATTCTCAGCGTCTTTTTCAAGTCTTTTATTCTCAGCTTCTCTTTCAAGTCTTTTATCTTCAGCTTCTCTTTCAAGTCTTTTATCTTCAGCCTCTCTTTCAAGTTTTTTGTTTTCAGCCTCAATCTGTAGTCTTTTCTCTTCAGCTTTTGCTTCTGCTTCTCTTTTTTGTTTTTCCATTTCCATTTGGAATCTTTTTTCATCCACCTGTATCTGCAGTTTTAAATTCTCAGCCTCTATTTTCTTTTGTTCAGTTTGTTCTTTCATTTTCTTTTCTTCCGACTTCAATGCCTTGGCATATTGAACAGTCGCAAATTCTTCTAACTTATCACCAGTCTTCCCAAGCGATTTACCCTGCTCAATAAAGTACTCAAATGTAGACATGTTGTCTAAAATCTGAGTCCAAAACCTGAAGTAATTAATTACCTTATTTCAAACTTAATAATAACAAGTCTTGAATCAGCACTTGTTTACTCACAACACCATATTATCATCCCAATCTCTGTGGGAAACAAGTCTTAAATCAAAGACCTTGTGTATAGACCTTTTTGAAATATCATCAATCAACTCTTGATCATAGGTGCACTTCCCATTCAATAGTGCACAATACTATTCATCATTTATTTATCATCAGTATAGTAGTAGTGCATCAGCATAATCCATTATTCAATCTGAATCAATTACCATAAGTAATATTATTCATCATTTATTTATCATCAGTGTAGTAGTAGTGCATCAGCATAATCCATTATCAAATGTGAATTAACTACTATAAGTGTAACCAATGACTATGTAAACACAATCACAATGTAAACAATAACAATGTAAACATTAACAATGTAAACAATACAATGTAAACAATAACAAAGATTTAGCAACAATACGAAAACATTCGCAGAAATCAACAAAAAATAAAGTGAAAATTAAAGGAATATCACAAAAAATCTGATGATATCTGCGACAATATGATACAAATACAAGACACCACAGTGTATAAATATAAATGGTGTATAAAACTAAACAATAGAAAAGGGGAGATCTACAAGTACAAAGAAATCAAAACAAAACTAAAGAATGCGAAAAAATAACGAAAACAACACTAACACATGTCGTCACAGCTAATATAAATAGCAACAGAAGTCGCTTAGCAAATTTTGCTATAGGAAATTTGCCTACCCTACAGAACACTCTCAATAGAAGACCTCTATGACGTGGTATGATCTATAGGAGTCGCCACCCATCCAGACCCGCAGAAACAAACATTTAAATATAAAATATACAAAATAACATGTAAACAAAAGAATTAGAAATATAGAAGACTCAGTAGAAGTATAAGGGCACAGTTCACGAACAAACAGGCCACTTAACTTATGGAACTCCAATCGTCAGTACAGCAAAAAACAGGTGGTAATCAGCATTCTAAGATCGAAGATCCAACGTTGATCGCACATCTGAACTTGCATCAAACAGCTAAGACGATGGTTGAGACTTGAGCTTCTAAACAGTACAGGCAGTGTACAGGTAGTGTAGTTATGGCACTTGACCTTCTTATCCAACAGTAAATTGCTTCAATCGGTACTTGGCCTTCTCAGTAAAGAACCCGTAGCAACCAGAACTTGGCCTTCTCAACAACTACAGCAACCTGGAACCTTGATAGCAGAAACTTGTGTTATCCGGCAATATATGTAACAACGCCGGGTACTGTCAAACTTCTTGACTTAAGGCAAAAACTGCAATTTCGACATTTATCGGGCAACGCCGAGTAGTCTCAGAATTCTTTATGTTGATGTCTTGAAAAATGTTGAAATGTTGATATCTTGTAGAATGAAGTGGGTAAGGGACCCCGTGTATGCTGGTACCAGACCAAACCAGCTTATGGCCACCAAATGTTGCGTAGCAAATGCTTTGCGTATAAATGTTCCGTGGATGGTTTTACATTTGCCACACAATGTTGAGGGTGTTATATTTCATCTTCTTGCCAAAGGTATGATAATGCTGGCACTAGAAGCGTGGTGTATCACCCTCAGACACCAGGGATGATGAAGGCGAAATAATGTGGTGTCTTTAGTCTGTTTTGTATAAATGATGTGAGTGTGGGTAAACAGCTACAGTTCCAAACAGGGACGTCACATCAACTTACAACGTAGAAAGTCAATAAAGCTTTTGACAGCAGTGATTCTTCTTCTTCTTCTACTTGCGATCGCATCTTTGATGATTACACCGTCAGACGAGTTCTCATGATGAATTCGACTGTTGTTTGAAGTTCCTCTTTAACTCCATATAGCTTTGAGTTTAGTGTTGAGTCATTGGGCCAGTATATCTTTCTTAACTGGTCATACAGAGGACAGTCCTGTAGAACATGCTCAGCAGTTTGTTCGTTTAATCCACATGTGCACAGTGGTGAAGCAGACAATCGTAGCTTGTGCATGTGTTTATTCAGTTTGTTATGCCCTGTCCTGAGTCGAAAAATAGTTGTCTGTCCCTGCCGGTCGAGAGTGTGATAGTCGTCTTTGGGTTGGTTCTGTTCTCTTCTGATAGTCTGGATAGCTCTCTTTTTCTCAAAGTATGTGACTTCATTATCTTCTTGTTCACATTCTCCTCCCTTTTTTGCAAGTTTATCTGCCTTTTCATTTCCGGGTACACCACAATGAGATGGTACCCACTGAAGTATGGTTCTCTTTTTGGCAGCTACCTTGTTTAGTTCATTTCTCAGATGCGGGAGTTTACCACCCTTGAGAGCTTGCAGGACAGACAGTGCATCTGTGAGGATGACTACCTGGTGGCAGTCAGAGTTGGTGTTATAAATCATATTTGCAGCTTGCTCTAGAGCTTGAACCTCAGCTGTATAGTTGGAACAGAATTTACCAGTGGGAATGTGCCTAGTCTCATAGTGGTTGTCAGGATATGAGATAAAGATACCGGCACCTCCATTCCTAACAGCATTAGTTGCTGATCCATCTGTATAGGCATGTATCCATGATTGATCGGGATAGCTTTCTTGGATCATACTCAATGTAGCAGTTCGTTTTTGCAGATCATTATACTCACATCCACTTGTGAGACCACTGACTGTTGTATTAATTTGGAGGGCACTGCTGGCCTGCTCCCATGGTACAGGGTATAGGGTGGGCTTCAGTGGTGTTGTCTTCATGGATAGGTCTTCTTGATGCTGTCTTATAAGTCTTTTCCCCCGATGCACAAAGCTGCTACGCTTTAGACGTCCCAATGCCAGATCATCTAGTCTTGCCTTCATTGGGTGCATTGGCATACTGTTGTACTTTTCCATCTGGATCATGGTTTTTGTGTCTCTTCTATGGGACAATGTCTGTAATCCAGCAACCTTCTGCATCTCTGTTATTGGTGTAGTTTTCATGGCTCCTGTAATGAGCCTGAGAGCTTGATTTTGCACCTTGTCCAAAGACTGCAGATGTGAGTTAGCAGCTGATGACCATGCTGCTGAGCTAAACTCTAAGTGTGGTCTTATTACTCCATTATAAATCTTCTTTAGATTTCGTTCATTTGCTCCCCAGTTGGTACCTGCTAATTTTCTGAGTATGCCTAGTCGTCTTCGGGCCTTTCCTTCTGCATTTTCAATATGCTTATTCCATGTAAGCCTTTGGTCAAATGTCACCCCAAGATAGGTGGGGTAGCTTTCTTCCTTGATCACGGTTGTCCCTAGGTGTATGTTAGCTGATTTGTCCTTGGGGGCGAGGGAGAACAGTGTTGTGGAGGTTTTGTCTGTGTTTATTGTGATAAGCCATTTCTCTGCCCATGACACTAGCATGTCTGCTGCCCGCTGCATTCTATAATTTGCTGTGGTGACATTTTCATCAGCGCACCAGAGTACTAGGTCATCTGCATATAAGGCAGCTTTAACTCCTGCAGGGAGATCTTTCACCAGGTCATTGATGTAAACAAGGAAGAGTGTTGGGGAAATTACTCCTCCTTGAGGTACCCCCTGATGGAGCAACACTTTTCTGCTCTGCAGACCGTCAAGAGTGACTCTAGTTCTCCTGTTATGCAAGTATGACTGGATCCATTTCATCATGTTGCCTTCGATTCCACTTCTCCTAAGTTTTGCAATGAGGCCATCTTTCCACACCTTGTCAAAGGCCTGCTTGAAGTCGACCCAGATCGTTAGGACCTTTTTCTTCTCCTGGAAGGCATCTTCTATTGCTTGAGACAAGTAAGTAACTTGGTCTTCTATATTGTAGCATTCTCTAAATCCAGCTTGTTCCGGCACCAGGATCTGCTCAGACTCTAAATACCATTTCAATCTGTGGTTGACTATTCGCTCCATAGTCTTCCCAACACAGCTTGTGAGACTGATTGGCCGGTAACTTGCAGCCTCGGTCTTACATTTCCCTTTCTTTAGTATGGGGATTGTGATGGCTTCTCTCCATACTTGGGGTACCGTTCCTTTCAACCAGCTGTGGTTGAATACCTCAAGCAGTTTTGTCTTTGCTGCTGAGCTCAGATTTACTAGCATTTCGTTGCTGATTTTGTCTGGGCCGGGTGACTTTTGAAACTTAAGCTTGGAAATAGCCTTCTGTAGTTCTCCTAGTGTGATGGGTTCCCTCATTGGGGCAGGAGTATCTGTCTGTCCCATGGTTGCCAGTATTTCTTTTCTTATCTCTCTCTGATGGTCTATGTTAATGGGTAAGTTGCTTTCTGAACTGTATCTTCTAGCAAACAAGTCTGCAGCTTGTTTTCCTCTGAAAAGTTTGCCACCTTCATCCAATGTGATAGTCTGCCTTGGTGAGGAATGCTCTTCATTTAGAGACTTGACTAATCTCCAAAGTTTCCTGCCGTCTTTCTCAAGGTTCAGCGATGCCGTTTTAGTTCTCCAGCTTTTCCGCTTTTCTTCTAGCTTTGTTCTCTGAAACTCTGCTACAGCCTTTTTCCATTTGTTGTGAGTTTCAAGTGAAGGCTGAGACTCTGCGTCCTTTCTAGCCTTGTCCATAGCTTCCTGACGTTCTTGGAGTGTGCTGGACCAGTATGGTATGTAGTTACGCCGGCATCCTTTGGGAATGGTTTCTTTTGCAGCTTGTAGTATGCATCTGTTGAAGTCTTTTACCACTTCATTAATGTCTCTGTTCTGTACCTTGAGGGTAGACAGCAGCGTGTTCACCTGATGCCTGAATAAACCCCAGTTGGCTTTTTTGTAGTTCCATCTTGTAATGGCTGGGCCTGTACTGAGAGTTGCACTCTGGACAGTAAGAAAGATTGGGCGATGGTCGCTTCCCCCTAGTTGGTCTCCTACTTCTCTACTAATAGATCCAGCTATATCTGGTGTGGAGAAGGCAAGATCTGGTGTTGAGGTTGTGTGCCATCCTCTGGAGTAGAAGGTAGGAGTATCTGTGGCATTATTGACTAGGATTAGGGAGTGATCATCTTGCCAAGTTTCAACCTCTTCACCTCTGTGATCCAGATGGTTATAGCCCCAGCTCTGGGAGTGGCTATTAAAGTCTCCAACTGCTATAAAGTTGGTGGCTGGTACCTGTATAGAGCTGAGACTCAGGGGTTTGTTGTTCGGACAGTAATAGTTCAGGAGTTCTATTTCCATCTTGTCTACCTTTATCTGCAGCAGCTGATATTCTGCTCCATCCATGAAGGTTTTCCTTTCGTGTGCAGGAATGTTATTCCTTACAAGAGTAAGTACTCCTCCTTTTCGTCTATCTTGTCTGTCGGATCTGAAGCATTGATATCCCCTTATTTTAAAGGTTTGATCTGCTTTCAAGTGAGTCTCTTGGATACAGCAAACACTGACTTGCTTCTCATACAAGATGTTTTCCAGCTCTGTCTTTTTGCTGTATCCAGCCTGCTTGCTGTTCACTCCCTCTGCATTCCAGTGCATCATGACAAGTGGCACTCTGGGTTTCTCTTTTTCTGTTTTGTTTTGGTCAGTAGTTCTCCTCCGCCGTCTGTTGACTCCACAAGACGGTCTAGAGGGTCCTCCAGTAGCTGAGGGTGGGCTCTGTCGAGGCTCAGAGCCCGGCACTGCACCTGCCTGGTGGAGCTCCACAGGGCGAGCACCAGAACGAGATTTATTTGACGGTGTACTCTCCATAGAAAAAAAAAAAGCGAGTTGCATGATACTGTGGTTTCCGGTGCGCCTTCTGGCCCAGTATCTACGACTTTAGCACCTGTTCAACGGGAGAGTGGGCTCATCCCTAATCTGTTTATGTTCCCAGTAGTAGACTATTCGCAAGCAGCCTGGGGGTGTCACTGCTCTGCGCGGACCTTGTTTACCGAGGCGGCGTCCGAGCTCGTATGGTGAAAATATGGTTGCGTTATCTTCAAAATAGCCCTGTCTTTCCCGTGGCTTTTCTGCCATCCTGCAACTTTGAGTTAGGGAGTTCTGAGCTCCAGTCTCTTTCCCAGGCATTTTATCCTGGCCTGGCACGCATACAGAGGACCCCACTTCTGGTTCTAAGTTAGCAGTTGGGGATAGGTGGGGTAGCACACTGTGCATTCCCCGTCATCCAGGGGGCTCTCCAACTATGCAGAGCTTGCACAATGCTGTGCTCTGGTTCTGGGCTCTCCCAAGGAATCCTCACGTCCTGCACAGAGCCACTTCCCGATACCCACCACCTGCCAACCCTCCATTGTAGAAATCTCCTGCATGCGGCCATCCAGTCAAGAGCCAGTATTAAGTCTGGTGCCCAAGTGATCCCCCCCAAGCTCAGTTTGCAATGCTGGGTTCTCATCATGCTGCAACACAGGAGGGATTGTGATGCTCAGCCATCTCTCTCAATTCTGCACCGATAAGTGACATCGGGGACTTAACTTTGCCTCAGTACTGGGAGGCCCCGTTTCCGGGTACACCACACACAGCCAATTGAGGCAACGGTCGCCATGGGCGTGATAGACGACAAACAGTGAAGAATGAGGCAAGAAAGCATTTAACCCATGAAGTGGGGGTGGATTGGTGCAGACCAGAGCATGTACCACTCGCCGGTGGGTTCTGCATCTACACCTATAGGGTTCCACCCACTCCTCAGCCCATTTAGTCTGGCCCCTCACCCAGGACCTGTCCGGCTTGGGTGACCCTGCCAGGAGTAAAACTCCCGCCGGCATAGCTCCCGGGATCATTGAGGCGCTCAAGCTCTCCAACCACGGCAAGGTAGGCTTACATGTGGAGAGACAGCAGTGATGTTTTGGTAATATACATTGTGTACGCCACAATGACAAGGTGCATGGACATCGTTATGCAGAAACATCACAGGTATGGTACAACAGTCATCATTTCACTGACGTAGTCAGTACAACAAGGAACATCAGACAGCATCATGATAATGGTGAATCAATATGCATGTTATGACATCATAACCAGCCGTACATGTAGTCAGGCAGAAAACTTCCTCCCTTTCCATAATAGCATATTGTGTACGCCACAATGACAAGGTGCATGGACATCGTTATGCAGAAACATCACAGGTATGGTACAACAGTCATCATTTCACTGACGTAGTCAGTACAACAAGGAACATCAGACTAATGGTGAATCAGTTGCATGTTATGACATCCTTCCTCCCTTTCCATAATAGCCGGAAGGTATTAAATAGGAGATTAAATCCACTCTCCTTTACTTGACTTCAGCAAGACAGGCATGTCTTCTGACGTCATCAAAAAAAATCCTCAAAGTTCCTTTAGTTACCAAAGATATCAGATCTCGAACAAGCAGCAGAGTTCAACAAGTAACTAGTCCTTAGGACATGCATCAACCGATGCATAGCAGTGAACGTGATTCGTGAGCTGAGAGAACTTCTCACAGCGTAGACTCTACCACAAGCAGGCTACGAAAAATGTCAACATCAAAAGATGGCGAAATGTTATTCAAAAGTAATTACCTTTGCTTCAGGAAATAAACCACATAACTCACAGGCCTCCAGGCACTTAGAATCACAACAGAGATATATCATCTCAAAAGGAACAACAATATGTAGAGGACTTTCTTTTTCCTGAATAGAATAAGCACGGACGCTAGCGAAATTGCGTCCTGCTCTCAAACGAATCTGCCACGGACTGTGGGCGGAAATCCCGTTCAGACCACAACCAAACTTTAGACATGCGCAGAAACAAGCGATTCGAATACAGCTCAGATAATATACGAAGATAGTACCTTCTCCAACAATGCCTTAAAAGGATAGGAATCGAAACATTGCAAGTTGCCAAATGCTTATCAAGAGAAGTGGGCCCGAGCGCTCCAAACATGGACATGACTTAAAATCGCTCCATATATGGACTTGACTTAAGACCGCTCAAACACAACTTATCGGCAACCCACGCCAACAAGAAAAGCGAACTACTTACAATAAAAAGTGACTACAATTTTCTCAAGTTATTTCCCTTTGCATAAGAAAAATATAAAGTACACAGAATAAGTTGCGACATTCTTGCGCAACAGACGTTAAATCTTCAAAGTCCACAAGATACGTGATAGCTCTCCAGCCATATAGCTTTGAAATTCGTTCAATTCCTGGAGTGAAAAATGTGTTTGCTGACTGTTTGTCAAGATGCCCAAGCGAACTTGTCGAACCTAAACCACTTCCAGATGTTGAAACGTCCTCACAGATTATCGGTCAGATATAATATGAGGAACTTTGTACGGTATTATTCGTTGAACCTCTATACATACTTTGTATGGAACTGAATTATTCGTACCAGCATAAGTTCCAGGATAGACTTAATTTTTTGGATTATAACATAACTTCTTGTGTAGTAACATTTTTATTAGTATGGAAACATTGTTAATAGTGATAAATAGATAGTCAATATTCTTATGGAACATATTATACTACATATTGTGTTCGAGAATATCTTTTCATCAGGAATGGAACAGTAAGAACATATTCTCGTCGATTATTAACTGGTCTTGGTGGAACAGTAACACTGAGTAAAATTGCTATTACTTAAATAAATTAGTAATTAGTGATTTATTTGTAATTAAGAACTATATTAATTAGAAGGAATCAATTTAAGCTACTTAAGTAATTGTAGAGTGCACATTAACTAACTTTAATAGTTGTAAGTGTCTCTTTGTACTTATATTTACTTCTCATGGTACATGATCTTTCAATTTTTAGATAACTTGTCCACCTTACTAATGTTAGAAACATTAAGGGTGTTGCTTTCTTGACGTGTTTAATTAGCCTATGCTTTGTTTCACTTTGCATGTTTTATTTACATTTTTTTTTTTAATTCCCTTGTCATTGATTACCATCATCGTTGTTTTTCATTTTCATTGGAAATCATATGTTTCTGGGTTTTTGAAAATTGAGTTGAATGTTTTTATCATCCTTTTGGTTCTTTTTTCCAACTTTCTTTTACTTTGAATTTCACCACATCGTTCCAAAGTAGGTCGATTGTGGATGTGTGCTTTAATGCATACTTTCATTTAGTTATATTGATTTCCATTTAATATTCTTTTTCTTAATATTGTATAACATTATGACTTTGATATATGTTCTTAGATGTTGATGTAGTTTTGACTCACCTCTCTTGGGTACTTATTTAAAAAAAATAAAAATTAATAGAATTAATTTTTTTTAAGGGCCGGTCATAAGGAAGCTGTTGCGTGCTTTTTACATAGCGGGCAGTCTCTGGTCCTGCCAGTGTTAAAAGTCTACGCACCATTCTTGATATAGTTATATTATTTGTGCGTTTGATTTATTCACGCACGGGCGTGCACTATGCAGAATGTGAGTTGCTCTTGGCGCACGGGTTACCTAGTTTAGAGGGGTATGACGTCAGGATCTTGAAAGGGGAAGTCGGACTTACTGTCCGTGTGTTGATATTTTATTCTTTACAATTCTGTGGAAGAATTGTTAATGGAGGATGGTTGGTCTTCAGGTAGAAGCCAACATCCATTTCGATACGTAAGTTTTTGAGCCCTCGTTTTATTAATATGTTAATGGTTAAGTGAAGTGGCTACTCATCGCTGGAGTCTAGCGGGAATCCATATTTGCTGGGTTTCTAGAATGGAACAGCGGAGTTCTTAGCCTCACTTAGATCTAGCGTAGTGGAAATTCCTACGAGCGAAGAATGTATTTTGATCGTATTTTGAATATTATATTCCGTAATGCCAATGTCAAGGTCTTGGCATATTGCAGAGAGGTTAGCCAAAGGCAGTGTAAAATTTCTTTCCCACTGTAAAGTTGCTTTCACACACACTGTAAAATGTCAGTCTGTAAAGAAGTATCAGTTATATACTGTAAACCTTCTGTAAAGTGTGGTGTGTTCTCTTTCTTCTGTAAAGCTCCACTATCAATCACTGTAACATGTTGTTGGTGGTGCCACTACTGTATATGTCCATTGTAGTGTACAGAGTTGTTGAGATCAGGCATGCTCCAGTCTACCCAGCTGTAAATGGGTAACTCACCCTAGTCCTAAGTTAGGGAAGGCAAAGGCAGCTGTAAACAGTAGTTTCCCTCTAAGGCTCCAGGGGAAGCAGGCCCTAAACTTGGTCACTTCAACCGACGCAGGATGGTGTATATATGGGTAGAAGTGTAGAGTGTGTTTAACGCGAATGGTGTACTGTTCGTGTTCTGACCAAACTAAACACTCATTCACTTGTGTCTACAAGGCACCAATGCAGACTGCTGGAATCTTTGTTTACACAGTTTATTTGGACGCTCACACTGGGACATAACGAGTAAATCATGGGTATGTTGACATATCAATTTGCAGGCATACATAGTAGATCCTATGTCATGGCACATTCATAAATAATAGGTAGTACATCAATGGCCGCATCCCCTATCTGACTAAGCGCGTCAGTGAAGGCGGATCGGTAAGTAACTAAAGTTGCTTTATATTCACAGTTTATCATATTGTGAAACCACGATAAGGGGTTTCTATCAAAATTGAGATCTCCTTGCCACTGTCCGAATAATAAGATACATGTTCCGTTCTTTAGACAGTGATCCAAAAAAATGCGATGACAGGAATGTAACATGGCCGCCTACCTGAGTTGTCGCTCACTCGCTCACAGGAGGATATATATATATAAGCCAAAGTTAATTTGCAATACATATGCATAATTTCATAAAGTTCCTCCACACAGATCTACCGTAATCCAGTTACCTCACGTAGACATAATTACAGTATGGAGCCTGTCATCTCCGTCGATACAAATTTGACCCTAGCGTTGCGAAGCACAAAATTCCCGCTAGGCCTAACCGACCTGAGATCATCAAAACAGGGACTGGAATTACCTGGAGTCCGAATCATACATGGTACCGTACATTAGGAAAGTCTCTAACACAACTCTAGTAGAGACACAATCTCCTATAGAAGAAAAACTACTTCGTAAATCATTTTTACTGAAGAATATACCAGCCCTGGAAAAATGCGTACCCGCCATTGTCACGGTACATCGGAACTCATCACGACTAGACAAGACAACTCCTACTTCCGCTAGAGCGGTGTAACAAGAATATAGTCCTGCCTACCCATCCAAAATATACAATATAGGACTGATTCTACTTGTACTAATAATATGTAATACATATGAATTCAGGCCATAAACATAATAAGCAAATTAATCTATTTTCTGGCCCTAAGAAATAGGTACGGACAAGGGTGTCATATCCATGCGCCGAATTAATATCAAGAACGATTACTCCTATAATCAAAAGGGTAAAACAATTATGGATTATCTAGCCTTCCCCATAGACAGCATTTTCATACACAAATGAATGAATGTCTATATCTTTTCCATATTAAATAGCCATATCGATTTTTGTAATATGTGCGTCAAAATATGCACGCAACAGGCAGTCTATAACCTATTTGTATTTTAATGTATAACTGCATGGATCTTATCAACTGTGTAAAGTATTGTAATGAGGAAGTCTTGGATTAAGACAAGTTTTGAATGGAAACGTCATTCATCAGTATGAAGTTATTCACTATGTCAGATGTCCTTGAAGAAGGTCAACGGACATGGCCTTAACGTCCCACAGACAGTAATATTTAGAGAAACTCAAATCACTTGGGTAGAAAAGGACTTTGTTTGTAATGGATCTGCAGGGATATATAAATATTACCAGAAATGTACATTGTATCAGAATATCACCACCATGCATAATTGTTGATCGTCCACATCAAAACGATGTATCGTCTTGTTGAACGTCTTCTGTACCACGTAAATAAATTGTATGAACTTTTTTACCAATGAGTTGAGTACAGTCCAGTATTGGCCAATTTGCCTACCACTCGTTGGAGTTTTGTTGACCAGCTCTTTTGTCATTTTTCATTGAACATTCGCGTCACGATGCTAGTACCCTGGTACACCTACCACTAGCTAATTGTCACGTAGGGTTTATATTCATTTAATTTCCTACAACTTCTTCCTATTCTTTCACCAAATTCTCTCTTTATTATCTCTGTATTTCCTTTTTCCTGTATATTTTTTCATCCATTCGTTTTGCGAATATTATTTTCATATAATTCGCAAACTTTACCTGTTTTCCTTTCTCTTAAACTGAGAATCGCGCTAGGACGATATTACGTAGATGTCAGGGCTGCAGGGCGTCAGAAGGCGTGATAAGTCGGTTCGCTGAATATAGGACGTAGCAAATCGTCTACATTCTCACCGAGCGCGCGAGCTTTTTCTCGGCATTAGTCCCGGTGAGGTGTGATACTTTACATTTGCACCGGTCAGTATCCAGACATTTGTCTGGAAAATCCCAAACTGACACGGCGCTCACTTGGGCCATGGTCAGCTGTAGTGTGAAAACTGTCCTGCAATGGAGTCAGGCTGTCTGGGATTTGAAACTGACACGCGTACATCGTGGTCAGTAGGTGACAGTTACGACACGCGTTAAGCGGACGTAAATGTTGGGAGTAGGGGAGATAATTTCGCTTGGCGAAGTAAGTTTGGGCCCTTTGTCTGATTTTAAGATATGGGCCAAGTTTGAAACTTTAATTTCATTCTCGCTCATAGACTCCACAGTAGATAGGTCGCTCGAAAACAGAATAGCTGTTGGCGAAGATCTCAGTTTGTTTCGGCAATTTGTCGAACTTCTAGACTTCCAGAAATATTTTCAGCATTTTTTTATTCTTAAGTTGTGCGACTACCTGTAATTCTGTGGTTGAGGTAATTAATATGATAGATATATAGATTTTGTGAGTGTTAAAGTGTTAAATCGCTTAATTCATTTTAATCTATTTCTTTAGCGCAGAAGAGAAATAAAGTGGTAGGCTATTATATTTTCTAGGGAAGCATTCAGTGGAAAGCAGAATAAAATTAAAATTTCTAGCTTATAACGGCAATTGTAGCTATTTATAAATTTAATTTAACTGCTAATACTCAGTCGAGTGTATTTTTCTAAACTAACGTATAAACTCTAGAATCCAGCCTCATGAATGGTGACGGAATACGCACGTGTTCTTAATTTATGAGGATTGCTGATTTTTAAATATAACTTACGTCACGGGAAGTTTAAATGATAAGCAAAGCTCTCTGCTTGCAAGTTTAAATGTAAGTTTTAACCAGTACAGATTCTGTTTATTATATTATATGTGTTATTTTTCCTCCACACAGTGAAAGTTTTGGGGTGACCCTAACTTTACCAGCACCTAGTAGTAGTTTCCATACTTGTGAAGAAATAGACAGTCCTTATTTTGAACCACGTGGGTTTTCTCAAGTAACACTGATCTGACGGTGCAAGTTAGACAGAAATACTAATATCCCTATAACGGGTTTTCAAAGACTGTAATGATAAATACTGGACCTTGGAGCCAGCACTTAATTTCTTCTAGAAACTCTATATAATTTGCTGCCTGGTGGCGTGAATATTAACAATCATTTCCCGACTAGATTATATCTTGTGGACAAATCTGTGGTGTGACTAAAGTGAATCCTATACTGAGGGAAGGCACCGACCTGACATTCATCATTTTTTTGAAACCTACGCTATTGACACTGTGCTCTGCTAGCTCCCGCGCCTGGAATAATTGTTAGGTGACTTAATCAGACATTTGAACAAATTTGCACACCCAAGTAGTCGTTCCCGGAGACTCCAAGTTAAATACGTCTTTTGGAACTGGGGACTTCTTGGCAGAAGACTGCATTTTTTGAGTCTGTGTGAAAATCTAAAATCAATGTGTTCCAAGAGGCAGCGAGCAAAGTCGTGAGTACCTGAATGAGAAGCCATGGCGGAATGAATGAGTGTACGCTGGTCTGAGTGATATTTTCACTATTATATCTTTGACACCCTGTTGCTGTCCTAATTTTTTTTTTCCAATCTGCATAATTTGTTGCTAAGGCTAGAGTTCTTGTGTTTTTGTCTTAGGTTAAATCAGATTTTTTTCAAACTCTGTGCATATAATTACGAGATAAAACAAAGAAAAACTCTTAGACTCAAACCCTATGTATCTGTGACTCGGGCGCCATCATCTGTTCTCTTAACGGGGCCGGGCTAAACCTAGAGTTAACACTATAACGGGGCTATCATCCTTGCAACATTTCCTTGATTTTTTATGACTATGTGTATATGTATTTTCCTTGATGTACTTTCTTTGATGTTGTGAGCCGATTTTTCCTGATAATAAAATCGCTCTTGAACTTAATAATCGTGTTTGGTCAGCTCGTTCTAGATAATATATATATCATTGTTATAGTTTTCCCACGTCTGTGTGTTTACCTGTCGTCACGTGTATGTGCGTGCCTGTGAGTGATAGAAATATACGTAATATGTATATTGGTGTAGTCTGTCTGACGCTGTAACAACTGTTGTAGAAGATAGGTGAGAGAGAGAAGAATTCTTTTCGCTTTCAGAGACAGCCACTATATCAAATCTATCATCTCACGTGTGTGGAAATTCTATTACCTTTCACTAACTCTCACTGAGTCTATCACCCATTCAAACCTATTCAGAAGGGACCAAACCTAGTCTTAATTCTCCTATCGGAAATCTACGACAAATGAGGGCTCGTTTCCGGTTTTTGAACTTAGAATAGGAAGACGAGTACGACAAACGTGGACTCGTCTATCTGGATTTTGAACTTAAGATTCTGTATTCTGATATAGAGTAAGAGTGTGATGTCTTGTGAGTTGTTATATCTTTAAATAATTACCCCCTAGACTAGCGATCTGTTTACGGGCGTGCTGACCACACAAACTAATAAGTTTTTTTTTTCCACAGCATCTTTGAATAATATACATTTTGGTTACAGGTTGATTTGTCGGGATATATGTTAACTGCTGATTGTAATACTAAATGCTGGTAAAGTGGTGAGTGTATAACATTCACTGGGTACTGAGGCAGAACGGCGTTTGAACTAAGTTAAGGAGTGTGTTTCGGACTTTTTGTCCAGATTAATTCCCTCCCTTACCCGATCTGACTTCAGGGGCGAACTTATAGTGGATTTTTAAAAATTAAGGGATTATTTTTCTCTTTAATTTTTGCAATATTCTTTTGCTTTTCCACTGTAGCAACTTAATTTTCAGTTGTAATCTTAACTACCATTTATTTGGCGTAGTCGTGTTTTGCATTGAGTGCTTTATTGCCGATAATAGCAGCGATAGTTAGATTTTATTTTGGAGGAGGTATCCCAGGGTTAAGGATATCATCTTTTGATTTTTGGATTTTTTTTCTCGTAAGTGGTAGGAACCAGGTTATTCTTTTTCCTATTTTCTATCTCCACGTGTCTCAGTCACTGACATAATATGGCCGAGAGGGCAAAGCTTAGACAACTCCTCAGGGACGAAGCGAGAGAGGAGGGACTGGAAGGAGAGGAAGCGAAAGCTTTTGTCAGAGACGAACTTGAGAGATATGACGCGGAGAGGAAAGAAGAAGAAGCTAGGAGGAAAGAAGAAGCAGCTGAAGCTTTACAGCAGAAGAAGATGGATGAAGAAATGGAAATTCGCAGGGCGAACGAACGAGAGAAGGAGAGACAGCATGAGGAAAGAGAGAAGGAGAGACAGCATGAGGAAAGAGAGAAGGAGAGACAACATGAGTTGGCTCTTAAAGCTCTAGAGTTCCAAAGTCGTGGGGCTGCCTCTACCTCCAGCAATGGAGAGTCTTCTCCTCATTCTTCCTTAACTGACCCTGCTAACACTCAATCTCTTCAACTAAATGCTATGTCTTTCACTCTTGAATCTTTTCCTTGTCCAAATGAGAAGATTGACACATGGTTAGAAAAATTTGAGAAAATTGCAACTCTGTACGGGTTAGAGAGGTCGCTTTGGAATATGAAACTTTCCCAGGCCCTAAAAGGTTCTGCTTATGATGTTTATTCTAAGCTGGAAAGTAGCCAACAAGACGACTACGATGTGTTGAAGAAAGCGTTACTGGAGCGCTTTGAAATGAACGCTCGCAAGTTTTTGCAACTGTTTCACAACAGCCGGAAAGAGAATTCTGAAACTTTTCACCAGTTCTCATCTCGTCTTAAGGGATATCTAACAAAGTGCCTTGAGCTTTCGCAGCTCCCCTCTACCTATGAAGGTCTTGAGGAACTTGTTCTAACTGAACAAATAAAGAACACTTTGTCTGCTGATACCCGGAGATTTCTCGCTGAGCAGGGGGCAGAAAAACTTGAAGACATTTTGGAAAAGTCTGAGCGTTATCACAATGCGCTGGCTGAACTACCGGCCACAAAGCGGAAACCGACAGAGGAGCATTTTCGAAAACATAACCTAGAACAATCTTCTCAGGCTTCTAACCAAAATAACCACAGAGAAACTGGACCTCAAAACCCCCCTCCTGAAAAATCCAAGTTCTACAAGAACAAGTACCCCAACCACCCCAAACAGTCTGATCAACCCGACCGCCCTACATGGCAGCGTAGCCAGAAAGGACAAGGTGGCAAAGGGAGAACCCCTGAGCACGGGACATATGATCAGACCGAGCACACCGAGCCGAAACGCATCGGATGCTTATTGACAGTCTTGCAAGGCAGAATTATTGACAGTGATTCCAAACCTGTTGGGGATAGACCCTCAACGCGAGGTACTGTTACTTTGAACGGTTCTCAAACTTCTTGCTTATTTGACACGGGGCTTTCTTACGATTGCATTGTTGCCAGAAACCTGGTCAAACCCGGTCAAGAGACAGCAGAGACCGTCCAACTTTGTGGAGTTCGTAAGAGTGAGGCACCTACAGCGCTTCCCATCGCATTGGTGGAGATACACTCTGACTTTGTCAGAGGCGTGATCAAAGCGGCTGTTATGGATGATCCCATCTACCCAGTCATACTTGGCGGGAGATACGTGTGTATTGGGAAACCGGAAGAGCCGATTGTGGCAGCAGTAACTACAAGAGGGCAAACCAAGAAGGAACGGGAGCCTGCGCCAAATTTGTTACCTATGGAACTTAAAGAAGCGCAATACAAGGACCCTACTTTGGCACCCTGCTTTAGGAAACTGCCCATGGCTAAGGAACCCAAACAGCACGGGGACATTTTTTCTGAGGATGGCGTACTTTATCGGAGAACGGGCAAGCCTGACCAAGGTTACAACCAGCTCCTAGTACCGAAACAGTACAGAAGCCAAATCCTAGAAATGGGGCACTCTCTTCCCTTTAGCGGACATATGGGACAGAACGCCACAAACCAACGTATAACCACTCATTATTGGTGGCCAGGAGTGAATACTGATATTATCAGATATGTCAAATCCTGTGCCCAGTGCCAACGTGTACCACCCAAGCAACGGACCCCCCCAGTCCACATGGGTGAAATGCCAATAATGGGAACACCATTCGAACGGGTTGTGATCGACATTTTAGGGCCTTTCGAAAGGACTAAAAGAAGGAACAGGTTTATCCTGACCTTAGTCGATACATGCACTTTATGGGCGGAAGCTATCCCGCTAACATGCGCAGATGCCAAGCATGTCGCAGAAGCCCTCGTGCAGATTTTCACTCGGTTGGGATTCCCTCAGCAAGTGTTGACGGATAATGGATCTCCATACCGAAACCTGTTGATGGATGAGATCGTTAAGATCTTGAGGACCCAGCACATCCACACTAAGCCATATACTCCGGCGGGAAATGGGCTCGTGGAACGTGCTAATGGAAACCTCACCATGATGCTAAGTAAGCTGGCACAAGTGAAACCTGAAGATTGGGATCTCTGTATTCCTGCAGCATTATTTGGCTACAGAGAATCTCCTCATACTTCCACAGGATTTCCGCCAGCTACACTCTTATTTGGCAGACCCATTAAGGGCCCGCTTGAAGCCTTACTTCAGTCTCTGACAGACGAGAAGGCGGATGAGACAGTCGTCTCAGCAAGTAAATATGTGTCGGTTTTAAAGGAACGGTTGAAACTAGGATGGGACCTAGCAACGACTAACTTTAAGCGAGCACGCACCAAGCACGCTAACCGATACAGGAAAGTCGCGGAAGAGAGAGAACTGGAAGCAGGAGAGAAAGTTTTGGTGTTGCTCCCTACCGAGAACAACCAACTGAAGATCGGATGGCAAGGGCCGTTTACCGTCCTGAAAAAGATTTCTAAGGCTAACTACCAGATCTCTATTGAAGGAAAGGAGAAGGTTTTCCATTTAAATCTCTTAAAGAGATACTTGGAAAAAACCAGTGCCAACCTCCGACCATCTCCTGACGATCGCCAAAAATGACGAAGATGACGATAGTGGCAGGGATATTCCACCGCTATCACAGGAAATCTTTCAAAAATGTCAGAAGCGGCGACGCTCTTTCAAGCGCGCATATGAGACATTCCAGGGGAAGGAAACTTTGAGGAGTGGACTTGAGTAGGAATTGGACAGAGATGGAGGGGGAATATGAGAGGGAAGAGGACAGACACCCCGAAGCTACGGTTATAGGAAATTAAACTCCATAACGTAGACATGGAGTGCTTCCATATCTTAAAGGGGGGAGGCTCTGTCACGTAGGGTTTATATTCATTTAATTTCCTACAACTTCTTCCTATTCTTTCACCAAATTCTCTCTTTATTATCTCTGTATTTCCTTTTTCCTGTATATTTTTTCATCCATTCGTTTTGCGAATATTATTTTCATATAATTCGCAAACTTTACCTGTTTTCCTTTCTCTTAAACTGAGAATCGCGCTAGGACGATATTACGTAGATGTCAGGGCTGCAGGGCGTCAGAAGGCGTGATAAGTCGGTTCGCTGAATATAGGACGTAGCAAATCGTCTACATTCTCACCGAGCGCGCGAGCTTTTTCTCGGCATTAGTCCCGGTGAGGTGTGATACTTTACATTTGCACCGGTCAGTATCCAGACATTTGTCTGGAAAATCCCAAACTGACACGGCGCTCACTTGGGCCATGGTCAGCTGTAGTGTGAAAACTGTCCTGCAATGGAGTCAGGCTGTCTGGGATTTGAAACTGACACGCGTACATCGTGGTCAGTAGGTGACAGTTACGACACGCGTTAAGCGGACGTAAATGTTGGGAGTAGGGGAGATAATTTCGCTTGGCGAAGTAAGTTTGGGCCCTTTGTCTGATTTTAAGATATTGGCCAAGTTTGAAACTTTAATTTCATTCTCGCTCATAGACTCCACAGTAGATAGGTCGCTCGAAAACAGAATAGCTGTTAGCGAAGATCTCAGTTTGTTTCGGCAATTTGTCGAACTTCTAGACTTCCAGAAATATTTTCAGCATTTTTTTTCTTAAGTTGTGCGACTACCTGTAATTCTGTGGTTGAGGTAATTAATATGATAGATATATAGATTTTGTGAGTGTTAAAGTGTTAAATCGCTTAATTCATTTTAATCTATTTCTTTAGCGCAGAAGAGAAATAAAGTGGTAGGCTATTATATTTTCTAGGGAAGCATTCAGTGGAAAGCAGAATAAAATTAAAATTTCTAGCTTATAACGGCAATTGTAGCTATTTATAAATTTAATTTAACTGCTAATACTCAGTCGAGTGTATTTTTCTAAACTAACGTATAAACTCTAGAATCCAGCCTCATGAATGGTGACGGAATACGCACGTGTTCTTAATTTATGAGGATTGCTGATTTTTAAATATAACTTACGTCACGGGAAGTTTAAATGATAAGCAAAGCTCTCTGCTTGCAAGTTTAAATGTAAGTTTTAACCAGTACAGATTCTGTTTATTATATTATATGTGTTATTTTTCCTCCACACAGTGAAAGTTTTGGGGTGACCCTAACTTTACCAGCACCTAGTAGTAGTTTCCATACTTGTGAAGAAATAGACAGTCCTTATTTTGAACCACGTGGGTTTTCTCAAGTAACACTGATCTGACGGTGCAAGTTAGACAGAAATACTAATATCCCTATAACGGGTTTTCAAAGACTGTAATGATAAATACTGGACCTTGGAGCCAGCACTTAATTTCTTCTAGAAACTCTATATAATTTGCTGCCTGGTGGCGTGAATATTAACAATCATTTCCCGACTAGATTATATCTTGTGGACAAATCTGTGGTGTGACTAAAGTGAATCCTATACTGAGGGAAGGCACCGACCTGACATTCATCATTTTTTTGAAACCTACGCTATTGACACTGTGCTCTGCTAGCTCCCGCGCCTGGAATAATTGTTAGGTGACTTAATCAGACATTTGAACAAATTTGCACACCCAAGTAGTCGTTCCCGGAGACTCCAAGTTAAATACGTCTTTTGGAACTGGGGACTTCTTGGCAGAAGACTGCATTTTTTGAGTCTGTGTGAAAATCTAAAATCAATGTGTTCCAAGAGGCAGCGAGCAAAGTCGTGAGTACCTGAATGAGAAGCCATGGCGGAATGAATGAGTGTACGCTGGTCTGAGTGATATTTTCACTATTATATCTTTGACACCCTGTTGCTGTCCTAATTTTTTTTTTCCAATCTGCATAATTTGTTGCTAAGGCTAGAGTTCTTGTGTTTTTGTCTTAGGTTAAATCAGATTTTTTTCAAACTCTGTGCATATAATTACGAGATAAAACAAAGAAAAACTCTTAGACTCAAACCCTATGTATCTGTGACTCGGGCGCCATCATCTGTTCTCTTAACGGGGCCGGGCTAAACCTAGAGTTAACACTATAACGGGGCTATCATCCTTGCAACATTTCCTTGATTTTTTATGACTATGTGTATATGTATTTTCCTTGATGTACTTTCTTTGATGTTGTGAGCCGATTTTTCCTGATAATAAAATCGCTCTTGAACTTAATAATCGTGTTTGGTCAGCTCGTTCTAGATAATATATATATCATTGTTATAGTTTTCCCACGTCTGTGTGTTTACCTGTCGTCACGTGTATGTGCGTGCCTGTGAGTGATAGAAATATACGTAATATGTATATTGGTATAGTCTGTCTGACGCTGTAACAACTGTTGTAGAAGATAGGTGAGAGAGAGAAGAATTCTTTTCGCTTTCAGAGACAGCCACTATATCAAATCTATCATCTCACGTGTGTGGAAATTCTATTACCTTTCACTAACTCTCACTGAGTCTATCACCCATTCAAACCTATTCAGAAGGGACCAAACCTAGTCTTAATTCTCCTATCGGAAATCTACGACACTAATCAGTAACCTGAAAAGAGCTCAACAGTTTTTGGCGGCTGCGTGTGGTTTGAAATCACTTTGTTTCAAGGAAGAGACCGTTCCCAACATTGTTTCAAGATAATCGATTGTACGGAGAACACCATATTCTTCAACACGACCATGAAATCAAATAACGGTTACCAGAATGTCAAGGTCATCAGTGAAGCTGAGGATCAAGTTTTCAACAGTGAATGACTACATTGTTGGACCTCTTGTAGTACAACAAGGCTCAAACGTAAAAGCTCAAACGTACATCACTTGTATGCGGGGAAATTTTTTTTTACGGAACAAAAATCAGATAAGTGATAAGATACTGATGTTTTGTACTTTCCACCGTTTTACGTTGAGCTGTTCTTTCACTCAGATAGATGTCCACTAATATGTTATTTATGTTTCATGTTCTATGTTCTATGTTTATTGCGGAAGGTTGGGAAAGGCGACTTACTTCGGTAACATACCAGTTTCACCACAGGTCCGTTGTAAGTGTTCTTTAGGTTTATACTTGCAGACTTCCCATAGTGGAATGTTCCTACACCTGTGTGTAGAAGGATTTTAAGTCCACTGTGTCTGGTTGTCTGTGACAACTGACTGTTTAGCTGTTCTGTCAAGTCTTTAATTGTTGTTTTCGTATTCAGTTTTTTATCCGTACCTGATTTTTATAATGTATATTGTTTGTAACCTACGTCCTTCTCAATCTTACTATCGTTTAGTTTTTTTTTACACCCTTATGTTTATACACTGTCTTGTCAATTGTCTTGTCACTTTACCATTCGCAGATGTCATCGTAATTCTTTACGACATCCTATTTTAGTTTCACATTTTTATTTTATTTGATTTCTGCGATTGTTTTCACTTGTCCTTGATTATTTTGTCTTGTCGGTATTGTTTCTATTGTCTATCACGTTGTTGCTTTCATAACATTTCATTAAATAAATTACTTTATTGATTATTAATACATTTGACAATTATATGAGAATAATTAACCGTTCTAGGACAGGAACGAAGGCCACTTAGTATAGTAACAAGGATAATTAATCTACATTAATTAATTATCAGTTAAGAAAGTAAGAGTATTGTGACTACTTATAAAGCATAATGTATTCACTGGATTATTTCATTAAACAAGCGAAAGCCCTTCAGATGGCTCCTGATGAGGCAAAAGCATTCGCACTTTCAGAATATAGAAAAGCTCAAGAAATAGAAGCTGAACAGAGAAAATTGGAAGCTCAAAGATTAGAAGCTGAAAAATTAAGATTAGAAAATTTACAATTTGAAGCTGAGGAAAATGAGAAAAAAATGAAATTAGCCGCTGAATTAGAAGAGAAACGATTTCAGCGTGAGGCAGAACAGAAAAGATTGGAGGCTGAAGAAAAAATTAGATTTGAAGCTGCAGAAAAAGAAAAGCTACTTAAAATTGAAATGGAAAATAAGCAAAGAGATGCTGCAGAAAAAGAAAGGCTACTTAAAATTGAAATGGAAAATAAGCAAAGAGAAATGGAAGAGAGGAAATTTATAGCTCAGGAAAATACAAAGAAATTTCAACTTGAAGCTGAGGAAAATGAAAGGAAACGACAGCATGATCTGAAATTAGCAGAGGCAGAATATGATAGAATTAGATTAACTCAGGAAGCTAATTCTCAGAGAACTTTCGAAGGCCAATCTTCATCCAGACATGATAATTTTAAGGAAGTTCACCTAAAATTACCGAAATTTAATCCCCCGTCTGACGACGTAATATTCTTTTTAGATAGATTTGAGGCCACTTGTAGGTCTTATAATGTGGATAAAGCACTATATTGTACATATTTATCCAGATTACTTACAGGGGATGCTTTGGCAGTTTATCATACTACTAGTACTAATGAAAAGAATGATTATGACGCTCTTAGAGCTGCTCTTCTTAGGAAATACCAAATGACGGAAAATGAATACAGATTGCGTTTTGGAACGATGTTACCGCAATCTGGAAAGAACTTTAGTGATTTTCTTTCCCAAATACGGCTAACCTTGGAAAGATGGATCGAGTTGTCCAAGATAGAGAAGTCGTATGAAGGTCTTTTCGATTTACTGCTGCGCGATAAGGTGCTATCGTCAGTAAATCCAGCATTTCTTGCATTTTTGCACGAACGGAAACCTTTATCTATGAAAGATCTAGAAGAACATTCTAAAAATGTCTGCACTGCTCACCCATCCATGGATCTAAGTAATGCACAGATTAAAAGTGAATTGCCGGTTGCTTTTGCTATGCAACAAAATAATTTTCCACGCCATCGTTCATTGAGTAACGACAGATACTCCAATAAGGGAAATAATGACAATTTCAACAATCTGCTCCATTTAATGTTTCTTGGAACCAATCTCATAGATCGCGAGATTTTGGTAACAATAATTTTAAATATGAGTGATGAGTGAGCCGTCAGTCAACATAATGCCCAATATTTGGAGGCAGATGGTGGTGGGTGTCAATATGCATTCATTACACTTCAGCTCCCAAAGGATTATAGACCTTTAAACATACTCATGATAAATGTCCCTGTCCCGTGCCATCAACTCAAGGTCTTTCTATGTTTTCTTTATTCCTTTATGTCTTCCAGTTCTCTTCTCCGACTTAAAAAAAACACAAATTATAACCAACATGTGGTTGAAATGAGTTTTCCATGCAAGAGAAAAAAACTATATCTCGTGCATGGGTCAGAACAACATGTGTGTCCACCACCCCCTCCCCTTCTCCCTCACCCTCAAATTGCTCTTACCCTGCGGGTTCCAGAACAAGGAGTGCATTGTAGAGTTGTTTTCAAGTCTTTCTTAACAAGTTTCAAGTATCTTAACACAAGTTTCAAGTATCTTAACACAAGTTTCAAGTCTCTTAACACAAGTTTCAAGTCTCTTAACACAAGTTTCAAGTCTCTTAACACAAGTTTCAAGTTTCTTAACACAAGTTTCAAGTCTCTTAACACAAGTTTCAAGTTTCTTAACACAAGTTTCAAGTCTCTTAACACAAGTTTCAAGTCTCTTAACACAAGTTTCAAGTCTCTTAACACAAGTTTCAAGTCTCTTAACACAAGTTTCAAGTCTCAAACGGCAGCTTTCAAGTCGAGTGTCATTTGATCTAAAACAGGCGATATTTTAAACATATAAAAAAATAATAAACACACCAATCACCATACCGTACGTACTAACGACAAAAATAATCTCTTTTTTTAGAACTTTATGTGCTGACTGCTGTCATGTGACCAAACTATGTTGGCATATATACTTTATTTAATCGCCTTAAGCCAAACTATTTACAATGCCTTCCTGTGAGGGCGTTATGAATGCGGATTGTGAAGTGGGTTCTCCAATACTGGCTAGTCCTGAGTTGAGTTGAGCCGCTAATTCAATAAAAAAATATTTTAAACACGCGGTTATAGTGCACTAAAAACCTAAAACTAATTTTTCAAGGAATTTATAGCTTGCAGTAAAAAAAAAATGTAACATCAAATTGAGAAAAATCATGGGGCGCTTATCATATATTTTATCCATGAGTGTCTAATTAAGTATAAAGCAGAAGTTAATTTCATACAGAATCAGCACCCTACGTTTTTTATTAATCAACATGATAAGACGTTGACGTGAGAACAGAAAAAAAAGATATAATCTGAAAACTTGTAAATTTAACTCAGGGAGAAGGGGAGGAATGCCATGTGTAGTTCCTGGGGGTCTCTAAGAAGATAAACAAGAGTATACCTACTCCAACACCCCCCCCCCCCCACCCCCACCCGGCTGCTGCCCTGACCAAAAAAAAAAAATTAGGAAACTTACCCACCACGAAAATATTTATACAATGTATTCATTCATTCATTCATAACCCTCCACTCCCAAAGGAGCATAGGCCTTCAACAAACACATACCTAGTCCTCCTGTCACATGCCATCATATCAAGTTCTTTCCACGTTCTCCTCATCATTTTCACCTCTGTTTCCAGCTCTCTTCTCCATCAGCTTCTTGGTCTGCCTCTCTTGCCCTGGGGGTTCCAGAACAAGGACTGTCTTGTAATGCTATCAACAAGTTTCCTCAGTGTGTGTCCTATTTTGATTTACTGTATCTTTGTTTTATCCGAGAAATTTGATGTATACTAACATCAGGTTAAAATGAAGAATAGTGGGCCGTCTGTTCGAAAAGGTCTTAAAAAGAATGCACAGACACAGTACAAAGGGGTAAGGTTTAGATTTAGATATCCTAAACGTAACCCTAAACCATAATCCTAAAGCTAATGACGTTGGTGACTTACTAGGATGACATCGAAGAACACGGCCCACGGTTGTTCATTTAAACCCTAACATAAAACTACCACTATTCAACTATAATTATGTGTATACTATCTATTACACATAAGGGAGGGAAACTATCTATCAGCCTTCACAAGTACGGGACCTGGATTCGCTTTTAAAGGTGGGATATTTTTTATATAAATTGGATTCAGGATACTTTCTTTCTCGCAGCCTCGAATTAGACATGTTATAGGTGGGGACTAATATGAGATTAAGTATGCGGCTGACAACATCATCATGTAAAATAAATTTCTACAGTAGCCACAACTGCAGGAGCATACGAATGCTTTCACGCAGGTTTCCTGTAAAAGTGCCAGCTACGGCGGTGGCTTCATGCTTCATAAGAAACGAAGCGGGAAATGAATGAAGAGGAAGGCAAAAGAGAAAAATAAAAATCCCTATAAATTGACCTATTGTTTGATAAAACACAACAACAAGATGTAGAATCATTCATATATCTTGGCAGTAATATAGACTCAATTGGGGGGCTATCCATAAAAGACGTCCACAGGAGAGGGGGAAGGAGGGGTAGTAAAAAGTGGATAACTGTGGACATGGGAGGGGGAGGGGGGTATTGTATAAGTTGAAAGTGGACGTCCGATTCACAAACCACATGGCGACTATATTTAAATCACGTATAATAATAATAATAAATTCTTTAAGCACCAAACACGGCGCATAAGGCAGAAACCAGTGCTCTCCAGGTTGTTCGTTGTGACGCCACTCCTCTTAGCTCTTGCACATTATTTAGGCCCAACGTTCTTCCTTCTCTTATTATTGTTCTTCTGAGTGTTTCTTTTGGTCTTCCTTTTTTCCTCTTACCCCCAGGAACCCAAGTGAGCGCCTGTAGTGGTATTCTGTTGTTTTGCATTCGTAGGACATGACCGATATATGACCATCGTCTTTTCCTTATATAGTCGGAGACATATTTCTGCCTAGAGTCTTCTCTTATTTGTCGATTAGTCTTGAATTCTTTCCAACTGATGTTCATGAGTTTTCTAAGACATTTGTTCTCGAATGTATTCAGCTTTTTCTCCAATGATTTAGTTATTTTCCAACTCTCACAACCGTATGTTAACACTGAGATAACATTTGAATTAAACAGACGAAGCTTGGTATGTATATTCAATGATCGTAATTTCCAAATGTTAGATAATCTATTGAAGGCGCTAGCTGCCAAAGCAATTCTAGTATGGATTTCTCTTGTTGTGTCACCATCCTGAGTCATTTTACTGCCTAAATAATTGAAACTTTCAACTTTCTGTAGTTTTTCCCCGTTCAAGATGATACCAAAGGTCTCGTTAGAAAAGTTCATAGCTTTAGTTTTAGAGGCATTTATTTGGAGACCTATTTTAACCGAGAGATGACACAAATTATTTACTGCTTCTTGGGATTGTCTGGGTGTTGAACTTAAGAATGCTAAATCATCTGCGAAATCCAGGTCCCCCAGGAATTTTCCATTTGTCCATTTTATACCTAATTGTTCATTGTGGGTATAGTTTCTCATAACCCAATCAATAGCTATTCCAAAAAGTAGTGGTGACATAATACAGCCTTGTTTCACCCCTGTTTCTACTGTAAACCATTCTGTATTCCCTTTATTTGTTCTAACATAACATCTTGCATTGTCATATAGCGCTTTGATTATATTCACATATTTTGTTGGAAAAACCATAGATTGTAAGTATCTTCCACAATGATGGGCGGTGTAGACTATCAAAGGCTTTTTGAAAATCGACGAAGGTGATAATAAGTGGCGATTGCCTTTCCACTGATTCTTCTATAATTGTTCTTAGTGTGAATATTTGATCAATACATGATCGTTTCGGCCTGAAACCCGGTTGTTCTTCTCTGATCTTTTCGTCAGCATGCAATTTAAGTCTTTCTAACATCATGCAACATAATAATTTTCCAGGTACTGATAATAGAGATATACCACGCCAGTTATTACAGTCTGATAGATCACCTTTCTTCGGTAACTTTACAATAATACTGTCTTTCCATTGTTGTGGTGGTTGTTCTTCTCTTCATACTTCATTTATAATATCTAAAATTCTCAAGAGGTTGTTGTCATTAACATTAAATCACGTATGGCAACTCACATATAAATCTATCAAAAGTAACAAACCCTCTTATCTTCGATAGCTTCTTACTGGACAGCTAAACTCAAATAAATGTTCTTCGGATTTTGTCCCTCTTGCCAGGCCTTCCAATCCTTCTAGACTCAAAATCTCTAATACGAAGAGGTTTTAACTTCTATGTTTCTGTTCTCTGGAACAAACAGTCTTAGTGTATTAACTCTCTGGGAACCAACATCACAATTATTGTGATTTCATAATTAGATTCTTTTCTATGCAAATTTACATAGCTTTAGTGTTTGTTTTTGTTACTTACTGTAAGATTTTAAGTTAAAACTGTTTCTTCTTCTTCCTCTTCCGTCCTGGAAAAGGACGTTGGTTGCGTTGTGTCGCCGTTTACAGCGAAGCTGCGATATTTACGCATTTCGGCCCGACACATCCGACTTCCGCACGGCCTTTCTTTGGACCTGGTTTGCCTTCCCTCTTCGATCACTACTCTCTCGGCCAGACTGCAGTGATGCAGCCTGTTTCCAGGACCACCACTTGGAGGTGGAATAGGATCTTGGTCAGCTCTGGTTCGCTGACACTGACGCAAGCAGTCAAGCTATGAGTCCGCTTACTGCATTCATCTCTTTCGCTGCGTGTTTGGTCCCAAACAGTTTCAGTTGTATGCAACACTGAGTTGAGACTTTTGTATGTTACTATGTAATGTGCAATATTTAGTAACTCGTGTTTCACATAATTAAATTGAGTTATCTGTATACAAATGATGTATTGTATAGAACTAAACTAAGTTTAAATATGTGTTGAATCAAGACCATGTGGAGTGGTGTGATAAAATTAACCGTGATACAACGTTAAAATATCTCCAAAGATAAAATGTAGGGATAAAAATAATGCGTAAGCTACTAGAAGACATGATCGCCCATACCGCGGGTCACTACCCGCCATGGAAACTAACTTGTTAGACGTGAAGGCAAAACGTTTACCCTTGTAAACGGGATGAGAACGGAGATCAAAAAGAAAAATATGACTGAACACGTGCTTGAAACTAGCAAGGCTAAAAAGACGCAATTGGTGGGGAAAGGAAAAAAATTCACGTCCCCAAGTTGACACAAGGTAAAGAAATTGACAAAAGGGACCTTAGCTATTATACGCAACAGTCATTTCTTGGACGCTTTTACGATACTTAGTCCTTTTATTTGAATTCAGCGGCAAACGCATTACAGAAGATGCTCGAACATATTTCAAAAAAAAAAAAACAACTAACCTTGAAAAGTAACTTTTTCTTAATAATAATGTTAGGAATATAAAACCTAGCTGGCCTGATGGCCCATCTTGAGCAGAGAAATAATATGCTTTCATTTATACAGACGGATAGATAATAATGAAGATATTGACAAAAGACTGTGTTGTTCATATCAGCGAACGACTGCATTGAAACAAAAACATGTCACTAATTTTCAAAAAATTGCGGCCTTGAGACTCAAGTGCTAAAATCTAGTTAGAATGAAAGAGAAGGGGCATTAGTGGAAAGTTGTGACTAAAAATAACTCTAGAGGCAGAATTCGTGTAGGAAATGCATGTATAAACAAGGGTGTTTTTGTAAAAAACGCAAGTAAAGACAGCGGTAGAGTTCTGACACATGACCCAATACTTTTATTTCAGAACTGTGAGTTTTTTATTTGGCACCAAAGTGGTGTCAAATGCTGTGTTGTAAAATACAAGTGAGGACCCGTGCAGTCTAGTATTTTGGCAGAGCAGCCTTATATTGCCCCCAAGCACGGAGAGGTGGGGCCACCAGATTCCAGCACCAGAACTACTCAGTCAAGATACGTGAGCGTCTGGCCTGCTGGACATTCACCAACTTATTTTCTAACTAACACACCAACTATATTCCCATCAACTAGAACATACCATGTTGGGAAATAAACTTGTATTCCTCCCATCAGTAAATGGAAAATGTTTGGTAGACATAGACTGGGAGTGATGAAGCCACCCCAACAGCACATCCATTAATCGTTCTCCCAAATAAATTACAAATATAAACAGTAGTACTATTAACTAGTCTTGAAAAACACATATGTACACACCTTTCATTTATTATGCTATATATTCATGCATTTCATTCATAATTTCAAAACCTTTCATATGTTCTGACCAAAATAAAACCTTGGTTCAGAACAAATAAACTTAAAGAAAATTTAATATCAAAATTTTAAACAGCTTGAGTTAGTTCAGTGTGTTATAAATTTTATTAATATTATTAGACTTATTAAATATCTGTGTGTGTGTTTGTATATACTAATACAACACCTTACATTTCAGTACCCTAGATTTTTAACGTAGCTACATTCATTAGTAAAAAAGATATGTGTGAGGTCGTAAGTGGTAGCAAGAAGGGCCTTCTGTAAATTCCCAGCTACATTTATCTCAGGAGCCTTCACAGCTGACCTCATGCATCACACTAGGTAATATCACAACCATACAGTACCATCAAATCCACTACATATATTGGGGTCTTGTCCAGGGATAATTAGCTTAGCAGTAATATTAGGATCTCCTGGTGGGAGAATTAAATAAGGGGAACAAATTATAAAAATTAAAAGTGTCCCTTTAAATTAAAAGTGAAATTAAAAGTTGGTGAATCTTCACAGCCAGTGGTAATTAATTAGTTAACTGGCTAATTAGAATTACTTTAGACTATAGTAATTAGAATTACTTTAGTGGTTGGAAATTTTACCTTGATCATTGTATTTTGTGTGATGGCGGAGCTAGCTAAGTTCAGATCAGCTGCTGTGCTAACGGCGAGGGATATGGGAATGGATGGTCAGGGTTTAATTCAATATGTAACGGCTGAATGTGATAAGTATATTGAACGAGAAGAAAGAAGATTAGAAAAAGAGGCTGAAAGAAAATTAGAGTCTGAAAGATTAGCTGAAGAGAAGAGGCTACAAATTGAGGCTGACAAAGAGGCTAAAGCATTAGAGGCAGAAGAAAAACGACAGCAAAGGGAGGCAGAAGATAAAAAGGCCGAAAGGGAGGCAGAAGATAAAAAGGCCGAAAGGGAGGCAGAAGATAAAAAGGCCGAAAGGGAGGCAGAAGATAGAAGGTTGCAAAGGGAGCACGAATTACGACTAAGGGAGCTGGAGCTACAAGGCCAGGCTCCTGAAAATGGTGCCAGTCCTTTTGCCTCAGATGCTACGCCCAGTCTGGGAGCCTCAACATCAGCTATGGGGTTTCATTTAGACCATTTTGTTGAAAAAGACGATGACATCGAGGGGTACCTCGGACGTTTTGAGTTATTAGCTACTACATATGGGCTAGAGAGAGAGAGAGGTGGAGTTTAAAGTTATCACAGGGACTGAGAGGTACTTCTTATGAAGTCTTCGCAAAAATGAACAGAGAAGACCAAGACAATTATGACATGGGTTAAAGCAGGCTTTGTTATTGAGGTACGAAAAAAATGGTGAATTTTATCGTAAGAAATTTATAAATGCCAAACTGTTGTCTGGGGAGACATACCACCAATTCTCTGCCAGACTGGAAACCTATATGGAGAAATGGACGGCTCTGGGGAAGACCCAAGATCTTAAAGAGATGATCATGATAGAGCAATTGAGAGAGTCCATGGCTCCAGACATGAGAAAATTTCTCATGGAACAAGGTGCAGAGAAGTTGGGGGAGGTTTTAAATATCGCTGAGAGGTATCAGGCAGCCCAGGCAGAGGTAAGTGGCTCTAAAAAGAAGCACATAGAAACTTTTAAAGCTCCACAGCCATTTAATAAATTTGAAAATAGAGAACAGGGTAGTAAAGGTAGGACAAACTTTGAACGGCCAAGAAATGACTATCGAGACAGAAACTCACAGTTCAATGACCAAAAATCCAATGAAAGAAAACCGTTTAACCAAGGGAAAAGATGGTGTAAATGGTGCAAGAAAGATAACCATAACACCGAATTTTGTAGAAGGAAACCTTCAAACATTGCTGCAATGAAGTCGGGGACTCAAAGATTAAAGGTTAATCCTAATGGACAGCAGGAACCTTATCACCCCCCCAGTTTGTGAGGATGTTATTTGTAATGGGGTCACCATAAGGTGCCTTTATGATACAGGTTTGGATTATGATTCAGTTGTGAAGTCTAGCCTAGTGGACCCAAGTCAGTATACCACAGAAACAGTGGAAATACAAGGGGCGACTAAGGACATACCACTCATGACACTTCCCATCGCAAGGATAACGGTGAAAACTCGCTATGTGGAAGGAGAAATCAGAGCAGCAGTGATAGATGAACCAATCTACCCTCTGATATTGGGGTGTAGATACGTCTTCTTGGGGAATCCCGAGAGACCTGTGATCATGGCGACAGTGCAGACCAGGTCACAGAAGAAGGAGGAAGAAGGTGAACCTATAAATGCTCATCCAGAGGAGATGAGGAAGGCGCAGGCTGAGGATAGGACACTCAAGCCATGTTTTAAAAAATTGCCCAAATGCCACACACCTCCGAGCAAGGGGGAATATTTTATGAAGAACAAATTATTATACAAGAAGACAGGAACTAGATCCACTGGTCACGGACAGTTGGTTCTTCCCAAGGTATATAGGGCAAATTTAATAAGGAGCTTACATGTTGGAAAAGATGGGGACCATGAAAAAGTCGGTACCATCTGCCAAAAAGTTGCTCGAAAATACTATTGGCCCGACGTAAATGTCGATATTGAAAACTTTGTAGAAGCATGTGGCATATTTCATGAGGGAACACCCACAAATGGAAAATATGTGCAGGACCTAGAAACGCCACGGGGCAAAATTAGGCCTGGAAGGAAAACTAATTATACTCAGGTAGACAAAGTGGAATGGGAGCCCCCTTTTCACACCCAGTCTTCACTTGAATGGATTAACATGGCCACTATGCGACGAGTACAAAGAAGAAATTTAACCCAGAATAAGCTGACAATCCCTCGGTCAGGATTATATAAACTGGAAGAACAGAAAAGAGAGCGAAGATCTCTCATAAGCAATCTAAAGTGGGAACACCTTTTGAGAGGGTTGCAGTGGATATTGTGGGACCTCTCACTCGGACCAAGAGGAGGAACAGTTACATCCTTACTCTGGTGGACACTTGTTCTATGTGGGGAGAGGCGGTAGCCCTGCCATCAATTGATTCAAAACATGTAGCAGAGGCACTACTTACAATATTCACCCGATTAGGATTCCCGAATCAAATCTTGACTGATAATGGCTCTCAGTTCAAGGGGAAACTAACGGAAGAAGTTTTTAAGCTATTTCAAGCCAGACACTTTCATTGTAGTCCGTACCATCCGCAAGGGAACGGCCAGGTAGAGAGGTTCAATGGGACTCTCATTTCTATCCTGAGAAAGCTGGCACACGAAAAACCGGATCTGTGGGATCAATTCCTGCCCGCCGCATTGTTTACGTATCGGGAGGTACCACATAGTTCAACCGGGATGGCTCCCGCAACTCTGCTATTTGGGAGGCCAATAAAAGGTCCATTAGAAGCGCTATTAAGGACCTGGACAGATGAGAAGGCGGAAGAGACTGTTACCTCATCTTATCAATACGTGAACGAACTGACCACTCGTCTGAAAGCTGGATGGAAACTGGCAAATGATAATTTGAGACAAGCCAGGAAGAAACATGCAGCATATTTTAATAGGAAGGCAAAGGACAGAGAACTAGCTGTGGGAGAGAAGGTGCTGCTTCTACTACCCGGTAGCCAGAATAAATTACAAATTGGATGGCAAGGTCCATATACGGTTCTAGAGAAGGTGTCTAGAACAAACTATAAAATTGACAAAAAGGGGAAGGAGAAAGTTTATCATGTAAACCTGTTAAAGAAGTATCTGGACAGACCACTCCAGGAAAGCACTCCCTTACTGACCTTGGCTATCGCAACTCAAATGCAAAAGGAACCACTCACCTCACATGAATACCCATTACATCCTTGTGAAACAGCAGCACAGGTAAAAGTCAGTAAGCACCTGACTAAAAAACCAGAGGGAGAGAGTTCAACAGGTTCTGGAGGAACATACAGATGTATTAACAGATAAACCAGGACATACAAATTTGCTACAGTATGACATGAAACTGGTAGACTCAAACCCAATCTGTATGAGAGCCTATTCTATTCCGTTCGCGAAGGAGAAGGCATTGAAGGAAGAAATAGATTATTTGTTGAAGGAGGGGATTATTTCACACAGTGAATCATCTTTTAGCTCCAGTGTCGTTTTGTTGAGGAAACCGTCTGGGGAACACCGACTGTGCATAGATTACAGGAAACTGAATGCTGTCACAGAAGGACAAGTGGATCCATTACCAGACACAAAACAGTTATTTGCCAGATTAAACAAGGCAAAATACTTTTCAAAGGTGGATCTTAGTAAAGGCTATTACCAGATTCCAGTGAAGCCTGAAGTGAGACCTTATTTAGCATTTAGCACATCGGAAGGACATTATGAATTCAACATGCTACCATTCGGATTGAAAAATGCTCCGAGTGTATTTTCAAGGATGATGCGCAAATTGTTGGATCCCCTGAATAACCCATGTATCACGAATTTCATGGATGATATTCTCGTCGCCACAGAGACATTTGAAGAACACATTGACGCTCTAAAAATGTTATTTAATAGGCTTAGGGAGGCGAACTTAACTGCTAGGCCAACAAAATGTTGTATTGGATGCAAAGAGTTGGAATTCTTGGGACACACTGTATACCAGGGTAACATGACCCCTGATCCCAAGAACTTGGAAAAACTGCAGAGAGCACCTAGACCACAAACAAAAAAGGACGTGCGATCATTCGTGTCGTTATGCGGATTTTATCAAAAATACATCAAAAATTTTAACTCTATTTGTGCTCCTCTGACTGATCTGACTCGCAAGGGACTTCCAGATAAAATTATTTGGACTGCGCAAAGTGAATTAGCGTTCCAAGACTTAAAGGAAAAACTCACTAGCAAGCCTATTCTCAAACTGCCTGATTTGACACAGGACTTTGTCGTAAGAACAGATGCAAGTAATGTAGGACTCGGGGCGGCTTTGTTGCAAAGATCATCTTCACCTGATGGGGAACTGAACCCAGTCGCTTATGCAAGTGATAAAATTAACCGTGATACAACGTTAAAATATCTCCAAAGATAAAATGTAGGGATAAAAATAATGCGTAAGCTACTAGAAGACATGATCGCCCATACCGCGGGTCACTACCCGCCATGGAAACTAACTTGTTAGACGTGAAGGCAAAACGTTTACCCTTGTAGACGGGATGAGAACGGAGATCAAAAAGAAAAATATGACTGAACACGTGCTTGAAACTAGCAAGGCTAAAAAGACGCAATTGGTGGGGAAAGGAAAAAAAATTCACGTCCCCAAGTTGACACAAGGTAAAGAAATTGACAAAAGGGACCTTAGCTATTATACGCAACAGTCATTTCTTGGACGCTTTTACGATACTTAGTCCTTTTATTTGAATTCAGCGGCAAACGCATTACAGAAGATGCTCGAACATATTTCAAAAAAAAAAACAACTAACCTTGAAAAGTAACTTTTTCTTAATAATAATGTTAGGAATATAAAACCTAGCTGGCCTGATGGCCCATCTTGAGCAGAGAAATAATATGCTTTCATTTATACAGACGGATAGATAATAATGAAGATATTGACAAAAGACTGTGTTGTTCATATCAGCGAACGACTGCATTGAAACAAAAACATGTCACTAATTTTCAAAAAATTGCGGCCTTGAGACTCAAGTGCTAAAATCTAGTTAGAATGAAAGAGAAGGGGCATTAGTGGAAAGTTGTGGCTAAAAATAACTCTAGAGGCAGAATTCGTGTGGGAAATGCATGTATAAACAAGGGTGTTTTTGTAAAAAACGCAAGTAAAGACAGGCGGACCAACAGACAATAATACATACTTGACTGAGGTATGACTGAATTGACTTTTGGTAGGAGGTTTGAATTTGAAAAGGGGGAAAGGCGGTGATTGGCCACAGATAAACATATTATCGGCGCTCAGACGCGCATTTTTGCCATTCATCATAAATTGTCCAGTAGTAGACACAGTAATTCTTCAGTGGTGTAATTCCCAGAAGCTAATTGCAATATTTAGAGGGACGCCATACTAGAGCCAGCAGCTCAGCTGAGTTTTGCTAGCATATAACTGTGTTCTCTATTCATAATTCTGGTAAGACTGAAAGTATTTCTTTATATATTTTAATATTGTTTAATGTTTCGAGTGATTTGATACTGCCATATCAAAATCTATCCCTTACAACAAGTAAGGATTCGCTCTAGATCCCCAGCCCCAGTTCAGGGTTTAGAGACAAATAAATACATAAACGCCAGCAAGGATTATGAAGGGCGGATCAAGTGTTGAGATCAGTGGAACATATCACCTATCCTATTCAATGGCAGGAAGCTAATGAACATATTTCAGAATATGTAGTCTTGGGGAACTTATACTATGTGAAACCAACTTGGTAAGATGTGCTGTATGGTCAGAGAGATCTGACCCCGTCTATGTGGTGTTGTTGTGTAGTGTTGAGTGTGGAAGTGGCTCAGGCGGTAGAGTTCTGACACATGACCCAATACTTTTATTTCAGAACTGTGAGTTTTTTATTTGGCACCAAAGTGGTGTCAAATGCTGTGTTGTAAAATACAAGTGAGGACCCGTGCAGTCTAGTATTTTGGCAGAGCAGCCTTATATTGCCCCCAAGCACGGAGAGTTGGGGCCACCAGATTCCAGCACCAGAACTACTCAGTCAAGATACGTGAGCGTCTGACCTGCTGGACATTCACCAACTTATTTTCTAACTAACACACCAACTATATTCCCATCAACTAGAACATACCATGTTGGGAAATAAACTTGTATTCCTCCCATCAGTAAATGGAAAATGTTTGGTAGACATAGACTGGGAGTGATGAAGCCACCCCAACAGCACATCCATTAATCGTTCTCCCAGATAAATTACAAATATAAACAGTAGTACTATTAACTAGTCTTGTAAAATACATATGTACACACCTTTCATTTATTATGCCAAATATTCATGCATTTCATTCATAATTTCAAAACCTTTCATATGTTCTGACCAAAATAAAACCTTGGTTCAGAACAAATAAACTTAAAGAAAATTTAATATCAAAATTTTAAACAGCTTGAGTTAGTTCAGTGTGTTATAAATTTTATTAATATTATTAGACTTATTAAATATCTGTGTGTGTGTTTGTATATACTAATACAACACCTTACATTTCAGTACCCTAGATTTTTAACGTAGCTACATTCATTAGTAAAAAAGATATGTGTGAGGTCGTAAGTGGTAGCAAGAAGGGCCTTCTGTAAATTCCCAGCTACATTTATCTCAGGAGCCTTCACAGCTGACCTCATGCATCACACTAGGTAATATCACAACCATACAGTACCATCAAATCCACTACAAGTGGACGTCCACAAAGGGGGAGAAGGGGGGAAATCAATCAAAAGTGGACATGGGGAGGAGAGGTTAAAAAAAATGCCAGAATTTTGTGGACGTCTTTTATGGATGGCCCCTATAATCTAATGTAGTATTTTCAATTCGAGACAACAAAAATATACGGTACTAAAAAAATGAGCTTTGTGTAGTAACAGTGTTGCTGATTAAGGATATACCTTGTATAATTGCAACGTCAATTTTGTCACTGCGCTCCGTAAAACTGACAAGATCATATGTAATGTTATATTTAGTTTTCTGATGTTACAGATGGGATCTGGTTAATTTAAAGTGATGCGACATTTGATGCTTAATTTAAATGTTGCTTATTCATGAATCTAATCAGGCAGCAATGTGGACAAAGTTGGAGGAACAGATAAAGATATCAAATTAAGAGTAAGAATGGTAATTGGAGTTTGCATTGCATTGAGAGAAATATGGACATCAAGAAATCAAGTCAAACACCGAAACTTAGAATTTTCAACTAAAATTTTCATGGTTCCAGCATTGTATGGTTCTGAAACATTGGAGATCAACAAAAATAATAATCAGACACATACAGACTTTCATAAATGTTCTTTAGCGCAAAATAGAAGGTATACAAGATCTCAGATACGAAAGTGATGGAACGGACCGCCCAAATACAAGTGAAACAAGCAGTAAAGAGAAGACGCAGGAGTTTGATAAGGCACACACACACACTGACAAAACCAATTAATAGCATTACAAGGTAGTCGTTATTCTGGGATTATCAAGATAAGAGAGATAAAGGGAGATAAAAGAACACACATTGATAAGGGAATTAAGAAGACATGGGAAAACCTTGAAGGGATAGCATGGGACATGAATTCTTGACGTGTACTTGCTCATGACCTATAGTCGGGGCACAGGGTACAGAAACGTAATGATGATGATGTCGAAAAATATATGAAGGTATTTAATACTTTATACACCCCTGTTCACAAAGTTCCGGGACTCATTTTTTATCCGGAAAACCGTTATAAGGAGCTAGGTGATATTAACACAGTGCACGTGTCAACCACGCGCCACTATATGTACCAAACCTGAAGTTTGTAATTTCGCGCATGCGCTGTGTGGTAGCGTATAAGCGATGTGACGTAATAGTGTTCGTCGCGTTTCAAAAATGGACAGCAAAATTCAACAACGTGTGTGTATTGATTTCTGTTTTCGTCTAGGAAAAACTGGTTCCAAAACTCTCGAAATGTTGCAAACAGCTTTCGGAGAGTCCTGTTTAAGTAGATCTAAAACATTTGAGTGGTATTCCCGTTTCAAAAGTGGACTCCGATCCTTTGAAGATGGCCCCCGTCAAGGGAGAAGGCACGACAGGTCAAGTCCAATGTCAAGACCATGTTAATAGAGTTTTTCGACATTGATGGCCTGGTGCATCATGAATACGTCCCTATAGGACAGAGTGTCAATGCTGAATTCTACAAAACAGTCCTGTAACGCCTCCGCGACGCTGTGCGCAGACATCGCCCTGAGAAGTGGCGCACAGACAATTGGCGTGTTCATCATGACAATGCACCTGCACACAGGTCTGTCACCAGAAACGCATTTTTGACGAAACACAACATTCCATTGCTCCCGTATCCTCCATACTCACCCGATCTTGCTCCGTGTGACTTTTTCTTGTTCCCGCAACTTAAGAAAACAATGAAAGGTCGTAGATTCTATGACATTGAGCAGATTCAAGCCAACGCGACAACACAAATGAGGGCTATTCCGCAAAGTGACTACCAGAGGTGCTTCCTTCAGTGGCAGGAACGTTGGAATAAGTGTGTACACTCACAAGGGAACTACTTTGAAGGAGATAGAACCAAATAGTATGTGAGTCTACTTATTCGAATTTTAAAAAATGAGTCCCGGAACTTTGTGAACAGGGGAGTATAATAGGATGATATATCTGGAGGAATATGATCAAAGAATTTAGGGAAGCGAAAAAGCTGCAAACTTTTATAACTGGATAAATGCCTAGAATAGAAGGGTTGAAGTGGTATGACAAGATCACTGATGTGGAACTGATGACAAGAACCAAACAAATGCCAGTATAACAAGAGATCAAAAGAAGACGTTGGGGATGGACAGGATGCAGATTGAGACGTCCTATTTATAGCATTGCCAGGCAGTCCTTGTTCTTGAATCCCTAGGGTAAAAATAGCACAAGACACCAGAAGAAGACAACTGGAGACTGAAATGACAATGATGAGGTAGGAATGGAAAGATGAGCTGAAAAAAAAAACGTCACAGGAAGACTTGGCATTCGTTTGTTGAAGATCTAAGCTGTTGGGGGAGGTGAAGGTATTTGGATAAATGAAGGGTCATTGAGAATCAATGTTCTTTCGGTAAAGATTCTGAATGGCTTGAAATGTTGGATGATAAACATAACTGTAATATGAATGAACGAACATGAGAAAATAGGAGAACTATGAGACAGATAATAGCAAGAACAACTAAGAAAAAGTTAAGGAAAGACAGAGAAGAAACCAAGACTAATAATAATAAATATACGAAAAAGAAGAAGAATTAATAGAGCAAGAAGTAAATAAAAAGAAGAGTGAGAGAGAGAGAGAGAGATAGATAGATAGATAGATAGAGAGAGAGAGAGAGATAAATATATAGATAGATAGATAGAGAGAGAGAGAGTGTGAGAGAAAGAGAGAGAATGACAGCGAGACAAAAGATGATTTTGTCAAATGAAAATGCGCCGCATCTATTAGGAAGCAGTTGTAGAACTGGGATAACATAATTTACAATAACCGAAAAAATATTTGATTAAAAATAATCTATCCCATCCCAACTAACATAATTACCGATGTATGTTACGTCGGTCGGTCACACTCAGAATAGTAACTCGCGCCAGAAAAAAAAGTGCGCAACGCACGGTGTGCAAATTGCGCTTCGTGGGTGTTATATAAAACAGATACTTGGGTTTTTTTTTTTTTTTTTAATTCTTTCGCGAAATTAGTAGCGCTCGACAAAGAAAACGTGCGTAAAAATTGGTGTGCATGAGCCCTCACCCGATGTACAAATGATGAAAACTTGAAAGTTTTTGTTAAAACCACTTATTATCAGGGAACACTGAAAACAATCCACGCACTTTCACACGAAATGTTGTCATCAAAGAACTGTTAAATTGAATCTAAAATAACATAATTCTCGCCGTGTGTACGTTGGTCACAGCTAAGGAATGCAACCGAGTTGAAAAATTGTATTGTTTCCATTATACAGGGTGTTTATAAAGTCGCTGTGCAGTGAAATTTACGCCCGGGCGAGACTACGTCACCAGAAATGTGGTTTTCAATTGGGGCTTGTTGTGTAATGCTGCACACGGGATTGTGGAACACAGCATTGGAACACAGAATATCATGACGTAAATTTGCATCATTCGTGACGTAATTTCTAAAATATTTTTCAAATTCACTGCACAGCGACTTTATAAACACCCTGTATATACTCTCCCGAAAATAGTTACAATCAACAAAGAAAAGCGTTCAAATGACGGTGTTCATGAACAGTATGATTAGACCGTAAAATGGAAAGAAACCAAAAACACTCTAAGAATGTACTTCTATCTGCTCATCCGGGAACGGAAACAGCACACTATAATTAAAAACCCATCAAGTTTGACTGGTTATTGCTAGAAATTGGCATATTTTACAAGTAGCTAGTTCTACTGAGATCGTCGGTCTTTCGCAATTGTTTTACAATAGACGGATACGGCACGCTTCGGGGTTTATAAACGAGTAGCATAGACTTTCAACAAACACATGACAAGTCTTCCTGGTCACGTGCCATCAGGTCAAGGTCTTTCTATGATTTCTTCATGTCTATCTCTAGTTCTCTTCTCCGTGTGTTAATTGGTCTCCCTCCTCCTCTCTTCTCCGTGTGTTAATTGGTCTCTCTCCTCCTCTCTTCACTTGAGGATTCCAGAACAAGAACTGCCCGGTAATGCTATCAACAGGTTTCTTCAATAAGTGTCTTATCCAACTCTAGCGTCTTCTTCTCATCTTATATTCTACTGTCACGTGTCTGGTTCTTCTCATCTTATATTCTACTGTCACGTGTCTGGTTCTTGTCATCTTCTATTCTACTGACACTTGTCTAGTTCTTCTAATCTTCTATTCCACTGACACTTGTCTAGTTCTTGTTATCAGTTTACATTAGTGGTCTCGTTATATCACTTCAATCCTTGTGTTCTATACAAGTTCCTATTTGTGAAAGTATGTAGCTTTTTGGTTGTTGTTTTTATTGTTGTCCATGTTCAGAACCATATAATAAGACTGACTTGACATTTGGGTTCAATATTGGGAATATTAGTGGTCGACTTGATATCTTTTTATCTCTATATATTCTTCAATGCAATGTAATATTCTCTAGCCTTTTGTATGATTCTTCTTCTTCTTCTTCTTCTATTTCTCTGATCCTTAGCCACAGACTGTCGGTCGGCGGCCATCCTTCATACAGTGTCCCAAACTCTGGTTCATTCTTTGCATCTTAGCCTCCACAGTTCTCCGCCAAGTTGTTTTTGGTCGTCCTCCCTTTCGCTTTCCTTCGGGGGTCCATAGCATAGCTGTTCTTACAGTGGCATCGGGGTCGCTTCTGAGGAAGAGGCCACGCAATTCCTGCGTCCGCCAGCTATGAGGGTGTGCATGTCCTCTTGGTTACTCTGAATAAGTAGTTCCTGCTTGATGATGGTATTCGGTGAATTTTCCTTAGGCAGATTGTGTGGAAGGAGGACAGTTTCGACACTTCCTTCTCTGTTACTCTCCAGCATTCCGCACCATAGAGAAGCACAGAAAGTACACAGCTCTCATATCATCTTAATTTGGTGTCTGTTCTGTAATGGGAAGATTCCAGATGTTGCTGAGACTAGCAAAGGCTGTTCTTGCTTTATTCATTCTGTTGTTGTCTTTGCTTGTTCTACCGTCTAGTGTTACTATGCATCATAAATATGTAAATGTGCCTGTATGTTCTAGCTTCTGGTTCCTTATTGTTACTAGCTCATGATTGCCTACATTGAGTGTCGTGACCTCTGTATTCTTCAGATTGATGTTCAGACCCACCTGTTGGCTATACTTATTCAGTCTATCGGTTTTTTTCTTTGATGTGGTGATGTGAATGTGCGAGTAGTGCAATGTTATCTGCATATTCTAGGCCTTCCAGTGTAGAAAATGTCCATCTAATTCCTCTTAGGCTGTCTTCTGTTGTCTGGCGCATCACCCAGTCTTTGACTGTCAAAAATAAAGTTGTTGATAAGGGGCATCCCTGTCGGATCCGTTCTTCACCTCGAAAGTTAGGTTGCTCAACCCAACACTGCGTGTAAAATTAGAATAGAGGCTTTTTATAATGGAAACAATGCAGCTAGGAATTCCATAAGCCCTCAGTATTTTCCATAGGCTGTCCCTGTGTATGCTATCAAAATCCTTTCCAAAATCAACAAAGTTAATGTATAACTGTCTCTGCCATTCTGAGCACTGCTCTATGATATTCCTGAGGGTGAATATATAATCTGCACATCTTCTGTTCTTTCTTAATCCCGCTTGTTCTTTCCTCAGTTTATGGTCTACTTACTGCTTTTGAAATTCTCTGGCTAATTATCCTGCCTAGTATTTTACTGGGAACTGAGATGAGAGTAATTCCTCTCCAGTGGTTGTAGTCTGCAAGATCGCCCTTCTTGGGCAATTTGAATTATTCCTTTACTCTACTCCGTTGGGGCTGTCTCTGTTTTCCAGACTTGTGCAAATTGTGGTTCTAATAGTTCTGCTGCTAGTTCAGGGTCTGCCTTGAATAACACAGCATATAAATTGTCGTGACCAGGCGCTTTTCCATTCTTTAACCCTTTGATAGCTGTGATGATTTCTTCTCTACGTGGAATGTCTGTATTTCCGTCTAGGTCACTTTCAGGCTCAGGAACATTCAGCTGCGTCTCTGGTGGTTCCTTATTCAGTGTTTCTCTGAAGTGCTCTGTCCATCTTGTTTCCCGCCCCTGGGCTGTAGTGATGAGATTTCCTTGCTTGTCTCTTACTAATGTAATATTGTTTGCACCTCGTTTTCCGCGGATAGTTTAAGTTATTTTATAAACTGTGCTTTGTTCATTTCTCAGTGCTGCCTCTTCTGTCTGCCTTGCAAGGTCACCCATAAATTTCCTTTTGATCGCGTGGGTTTGACATTTACTTCTTTGTCCAGCTGATTGTACTGTTCGCTATATATTCCCTTTAATCTAGGAGACTTTGATTCTGTTTTCTTTCTTTTCATTTCTTTTCTCATCGTTATGGCGTTTAACGTTTCTGGTGTTATCCAATCTTGTCTCTTTCTTTCCTGAAATCCCAAGCATGATTCGCTGCTTTCCTTGTATATTATGGAAATGATGTTGGATTACAAATACTTAACACTAAATAAATATTTAACCACTATTGCATGAAATTACAAGGAAAAAGCTCCGTCTATCGGATAATAGTTATCCTCATTGCAGAGTAACCACGAAATAGCAAGATCGACAGAAAAAAAGAAAGAAAGAAAGAAAGAACGAACGAACGAACGAACGAACTTTATTTTCAAACCGTTTAGAATTGGGCACGCAGGCCCGTCTAACATTCTGCCCTTCCCTTCTCTCGTCTTCCATACTGAATCCATTAATTCTCACAAGCATCTTAAATATTACTTAAATAATAAAATAACAAAATAAAATACAATAAAATAAAATCCCAACATTGTAACAGTACAATCACAGTTATATAGATTTACAGTACCTTATCATAATTAATACTAAACAGGGCAAAATTATCTTTAAAACCTACATATGATGTTATATAATTACTTAAGAACATAACTAAATTAGGGTGGCATATAATCTGCACTCATGATGTATTTGAAAAGTCTGTGATTGAATGAATATGGACTAAGCGTGTTTTTTAGGTAGTGTGAAAGATTATTTCACAGTTGAGCAGCAGAAAAAGCTAAACTTTTCTTGAATAAGTCGAGCCTAGGCTTGGGCATGTGTAATTTATTTAAGCGTTGACTGCGTCTTCCGCTGTATTTTAAAATAGGCCACAAATACTTTGGAGCATTCTGTGATAAGATTTTGTGAATAAATTTGGCTTTGTTGAAGAGAAAGCGCTTTCTTAGTTGTAATATGTATATGGGTCTACACACTGTGTGAGGTTTTTGTCTGAAACTAGGCGCACTGCACGTTTTTGTAATGAATATAGTCTTTTAGTGTTGGACATGGAGCAGCCATCCCAAATTGTGGAACAACAGTCTAGATGTGTTTGTATTTGGAATGTATAGAACATTTTTCGAGTCTCCTCATCTAGGAAATGTTTGATTTTAGCTAACTGGTAAACTTTTTGTGCCGTTTGTTTGGTTAGTGCTTGTACATGCGAATTCCAACTTAAATGTTGGTCAATTACGAGTCCTAGTGTTTTATTTTCATTGACATTTTCAATGAAAGAGGTTCCAATGTAGAGCTGAAGTGTTGTTTTCAGTGAGTTTTGTAATTTTTGTCTAGTTGATATTATCATACATGTTGTTTTAATGATATTTATTTGCATGCAGTTTTCATTGCTCCACTTAATAAGATTGTCTGTGTCGCTTTGTAATAATATTTCTAGCGTGTTGCAACTTTTATCACTAGTATAAATGGTACAGTCATCGGCAAATAGGTCGCAGGATGAGTGCTTGATGTGTAGTGGAAGGTCATTTATGTAAATTGAAAAAAAGTAGAGGGCCGAGAATAGAACCCTGAGAAACACCGGTGTCAATAATAGTTGGGTTTGACAATGAGTTATTGTACCACACTACTTGCTGTCTGGCGGATAGGAATGATTTAAGTAATGTCACTTGCTTAAAGTTAACTTTCATTGTTTCTAATTTCCTTATTAAAACAGTGTGATCTAACATATCAAATGCTTTCCTAAAGTCTACAAAGATTGCTCCACATATGTTATCGTTATTGATGTTTAGGCGCAAGTTGTCTATCATCTTAGTTAGAGCTGTGTGGCATGAATGCTTTTATCTAAATCCTGACTGACTGTCAATTAGCAAGTCATTACTAACTAGGTACTGTAGTCTTGCTTTATGTATGTTTTTTTCTAGTGGTTTAGATAGCGATGATAAAAGAGAAATTGGTCTATAGTTACCAAGGTTACTTTTATCTGTCGAACCAGGTTTGAAGAGAGGATATACTTTGGCGATCTTAAAGGCCGAAGGAAAATAACTTTTGGCGATACATTGATTATGTATATAAGTTAGTGAATCACTAATAGCTGGCGCAGCATAACGCAGTATTCGATTACTAATTCCGTCAAGCCATGATGAGCTATTTTCTTTAAGGCCACGAAGATAGTTATACACTTCATTAACTGTCATAGAAGGAATGTCGGGTGGAAATGAGTTTGTACATTTCTTCTCACAGAATGCCGAAAGCTGGTCTAAGTCACTAGGGGAATGTGGTATTGTGGATTTCAGACTGCTTATTTCTGCTTGAAAGTGATTGCTGAAGTCGGTACAAGTAAATGAAGTGTTGGAAGATAATGAGTCTGGTGCATTACTTTTTTTCGCTAAGGTGTTAATTGCCTTCCATATTTCCTTACTATTTGATTTGTTCTGAACGATATTTCTAAAATTATTTTTCTTTTCTTTACGAATTAAATATTGAACATTGATCCTGTATATCCTGTATGTGTTGAGGTTTTTATTTTTGTGCGCTTGATCTCTCTGCCTCATAACCTCCAACACTTCCTGCGTGATCCACGGAGATTTTAATTGTCGTTTGACGCGAATTTCCTTAGCTGGTACGTGCGTGTCAAAAACACTATAACACATTTTTGTCCAGTATTCAATAGCGTCATCCGGATCAGGAAGTTTGTAAACACGGCCGAGAGGTGCAGTTAGCAAGTCATTCAAAAATAATTCCCGACTAAAATGTTTGAAACTTCTAAATTTAATACTTACATGTTTATTTTTGGGAACTTTACATTTATTCTTTGACCATGTAAAGTATACTGGATAGTGGTCACTCATTGCAATATTAGGGACAGAGCATTCTATGATGTTTTCTATGCAAGTTACATAGATGTGGTCGATTAGTGTGGATGATGCTTGTGTTATTCTTGTAGGCTGGTTAACTATTTGTTTTAAGTTGTACGATAATATTATATTTTTCCATGTTAGATTTGAATTGTGTAAATCGATATCGAAATCACCAAGAAGAACAACCTCCTTGACAGTGGCAAATACAATGTCCATCATGACGGTGAAATCTTCGTACCACATTGGTCCTGCACTAGGATTTCGATAAAGAAGACAAAAAGAACCCACAAGAAAATAGACATGTTTTATGTTATATATTACCACAACCCCATTTATATGAAAAAAAAAAAAAAAATCAGGGCAGGGTTTATACTTAGAGGAAGGTCAAAGGTTAAACTGCGTTGTTTGTTAATTATTTGTCTTGTTTATTATTCAGGAAACACATTTACAAGTCGTCCGGTAGTAAACTTACCGTCGTCTGCCAATAATCACATGTAAAACAGTCGTCAAATTAAATCCTGTCTTTAAAACGATTATCATTACTTTTTATAGGTACCCAGCTGTAAATAGGCATCTGACTCTGCTCTGTAGTTATGGAAGGCAAAAGGCAGCGAGTAAGGAAACTTGTCACCTCACCTCATAAAAAAGCTGGATCCAGTATGGTGAAGTCTCTAACACTTCACTTCCCTAAGCAGTATCTGCTAAGAGACTGCCTTGACCTTTTATTGCATTATAATTATATCAAGCAGTAGCTATTTTTATAAAGTATCAAGATTTTGATGTCCGTCTTTCTGGGGGTGGGGGATAAGATAATAATTTCAAATGTGTCTATCACCATAATGGCTTCCCATGGTTATCTCACACGCGCCTGCCCACGTCATTTTCTCACTGTCGTGTTAAAGTTGATCTGCTTAATATTCTATCACGTGTCCACGTTGTTTAAATCCATCTAATTATATCTTTACTGTCTATCTTTTCGCAACCAGCGACTTTCATCTTACCATCTGGTGTTAAAAATTATGGTCAATATTTTGAGTCAATATGTTTATTTAATTGTCTACGGTCGGTCGAAATCTTTTTTTTGTCGCGGTCAGTTTACCTTAATCCCGTCCCAGACATCCGAAAATTCGTTAGTTCCCATCTTATCCGCAATTGTTCTGACCACATGTGACGTTCCCAGACAGCCACGAAAGACAATCAACAACACATGGTATCTTTTCAATCCTATTCTTTTCATCTGGACAGCCCAGATTGGAATACGCCGTCAGATTTCAAAATAAGCGTGCGGGATACGTAAACACAAGTGTCAATTGATCGCGTGCCGTGAAGGTAATAAGTATCTAAACTTTACATAAAATAGACTTACAGGTCTTAGTCGTCATTTCGCAGCCCAAGAAGTAGTTGTGCCATTTTATTTCACGGCGAATTTTTGAGAGGAGTATTTCACAGGAAATTATTTGATAGCATAAGAAGTCTGAAGTTCCATTTAGAATAAAACTTAGTGAAAGTTTGTACGTCGCACTTGGAAAAAAATTTGATACTTCTACAACTGTGCAATAATTCAACAAGCTGCAACTTTGACACCATCGAGAAGGTCTTCTGGAGAAAATCTTCATTACGGTAATGACATTATTTTCTGACTTTTAAAAAATTTCGTTGCAACTTTTAACAAATTCGTCTGTGTTTTCTTTCTTAACTCTTGTTTGATATAAATATACATAAAGATCCTTTAACTTATTGTTTATTAAATTGTGTACGTTGTATTTGTTGGATTGGAGTAGTAATATATTCTTAAACGTCTTTATTACTATTTGTCTAAAGTGAGAAATGGTTGTTGGTGTGTTCATTTAGTCATTCATAGTTCTCCAACCTCAAATCTTCCTGTCCCGTGCCGTCCCCTCAAATCCACTCCATGTTTTCTTTATCAATTTCATGTCTATCTTTCATTCCTGTCTCCGTCTATTTTTAGGTTTGCTTCAATTTCTCATGCCTTAAAAATTCCATAAGATCTGCCTTGTAATGCTATCATTTCCTTCGTATATGTCTTATCTAAACGCCAGAGACTCCTCACCTCTGGTTGTTTTAATCAGTTCACATTGGAGATCTTATCATACCATTTCAACCCTTCTATTTTCTGCAGTAGAATCAATCTATGAATGTCTCACTTCTTGGTTTCCGGTTTTCTTTGGTCCATATTTCAGAGTAATAAAACAGAGCTGCCTTGACTGTTGAGTTAAAAATTCATATTTTTATGTCGAGTTTTTTTTTTCGATGTCCGTATATTTGTCAGTGGAGTAACCATCTCCTGTTGCCATTTGTATTTTTATATCATTATATGACTATCCAGCCGTGTTGTCTACACCGTATATTGCTGCCAAGATGAAGGGTCTACATCATAAAGTATATTACCATAACATATATTATTAATATTGTTCCGTGTTTGTTTCATCGACAAATGCAATATTTTGGTTTGGTTTTTAAGAACTATCTTCATTGCACACGGACAGTGCTCCGATCTCCTCCCTTACATCACACAAGGAGGATCTCAGCGCAGTGCACGAACTCCGTAGCACTGGCGAGAATCCCAATGTGCGTATATAATGTAGGAATCACACATTCTATAAATATTTTTGTGGTGGGTAGGTTTTCTAATTTTTTAAATTTTGCCAGGGCAGCGGCCTGAAAAACCTACTCTTTACGATTTCCAACTGCCGTGGGATTTTTAACGTACGCAACTTGCACACGGGACCTCCAATTTGTTCGCCCTTATCCAAGAAGGCTAGGTATCCGATCTCACTACCCATGAGACCAGGGGGGAATATGCTGTAATTAGGACCACTGGTTCTGAAAAAAATTGTCAATAAATTATAATCTCACTTCTTCTTCTTCTTCTTGCGATCGCATCTTTGATGTTTACACCGTCAGACGAGTTCTCATGATGAATTCGACTGTTGTTTGAAGTTCCTCTTTAGCTCCATATAGCTTTGAGTTTAGTGTTGAGTCATTGGGCCAGTATATCTTTCTTAACTGGTCATACAGAGGACAATACTGTAGAACATGCTCAGCAGTTTGTTCGTTTAATCCACATGTGCACAGTGGTGAAGCAGACAAACGTAGCTTGTGCATGTGTTTATTCAGTTTGTTATGCCCTGTCCTGAGGTGAAAAATGATTATCTGTCCCTGCCGGTCGAGAGTGTGATAGTCGTCTTTGGGTTGGTTCTGTTCTCTTCTGATAGTCTGGATAGCTCTCTTTTTCTCAAAGTATGTGACTTCATTATCTTCTTGTTCACATTCTCCTCTCTTTTTTGCAAGTTTATCTGCCTTTTCATTTCCGGGTACACCACAATGAGATGGTACCCACTGAAGTATGGTTCTCTTTTTGGCAGCTACCTTGTTTAGTTCATTTCTCAGATGCTGGAGTTTACCACCCTTGAGAGCCTGCAGGACAGACAGTGCATCTGTGAGGATGACTACCTGGTGGCAGTCAGAGTTGGTATTATAAATCATATTTGCAGCTTGCTCTAGACTCTAGAGCTTGAACCTCAGCTGTATAGTTGGAACAGAATTTACCAGTGGGAATGTGCCTAGTCTCATAGTGGTTGTCAGGATATGAGATAAAGATACCGGCACCTCCATTCCTAACAGCATTAGTTGCTGATCCATCTGTATAGGCATGTATCCATGATTGATCGGGATAGCTTTCTTGGATCATACTCAATGTAGCAGTTCGTTTTTGCAGATCATTATACTCACATCCACTTGTGAGACCACTGACTGATGTATTAATTTGAAGGGCATTGCTGGCCTGCTCCCATGGTACAGGGTATAGGGTGGGCTTCAGTGGTGTTGTCTTCATGGATAGATCTTCTTGATGCTGTCTTTTAAGTCTTTTTCCCCGATGCACAAAGCTGCTACGCTTTAGACGTCCCAATGCCAGATCATCTAGACTTGCCTTCATTGGGTGCGTTGGCATACTGTTGTACTTTTCCATCTGGATCATGGTTTTTGTGTCTCTTCTATGGGACAATGTCTGTAATCCAGCAACCTTCTGCATCTCTGATATTGGTGTAGTTTTCATGGCTCCTGTAATGAGCCTGAGAGCTTGATTTTGCACCTTGTCCAAAGACTGCAGATGTGAGTTAGCAGCTGATGACCATGCTGCTGAGCTAAACTCTAAGTGTGGTCTTATTACTCCATTATAAATCTTCTTTAGATTTCGTTCATTTGCTCCCCAGTTGGTACCTGCTAATTTTCTGAGTATGCCTAGTCGTCTTCGGGCCTTTCCTTCTGCATTTTCAATATGCTTATTCCATGTAAGCCTTTGGTCAAATGTCACCCCAAGATAGGTGGGGTAGCTTTCTTCCTTGATCACGGTTGTCCCTAGGTGTATGTTAGCTGCTTTGTCCTTGGGGGCGAGGGAGAATAGTGTTGTGGAGGTTTTGTCTGTGTTTATTGTGATAAGCCATTTCTCTGCCCATGACACTAGCATGTCTGCTGCCCGCTGCATTCTGTAATTTGCTGTGGTGACGTTTTCATCAGCGCACCAGAGTACTAGGTCATCTGCATATAAGGCAGCTTTCACTCCTGCGGGGAGATCTTTCACCAGGTCATTGATGTAAACAAGGAAGAGTGTTGGGGAAATTACTCCTCCTTGAGGTACCCCCTGATGGAGCAACACTTTTCTGCTCTGCAGACCGTCAAGAGTGACTCTAGTTCTCCTGTTATGCAAGTATGACTGGATCCATTTCATCATGTTGCCTTGGATTCCACTTCTCCTAAGTTTTGCAATAAGGCCATCTTTCCACACCTTGTCAAAGGCCTGCTTGAAGTCGACCCAGATCGTTAGGACCTTTTTCTTCTCCTGGAAGGCATCTTCTATTGCTTGAGACAAGTAAGTAACTTGGTCTTCTATACTGTAGCATACTCTAAATCCAGCTTGTTCCGGCACCAGGATCTGCTCAGACTCTAAATACCATTTCAATCTGTGGTTGACTATTCGTTCCATAGTCTTCTCAACACAGCTTGTGAGACTGATTGGCCGGTAACTTGCAGCCTCGGTCTTACATTTCCCTTTCTTTAGTATGGGTATTGTGATGGCTTCTCTCCATACTTGGGGGTACCGTTCCTTTCAACCAGCTGTGGTTGAATATCTCAAGCAGTTTTGTCTTTGCTGCTGAGCTCAGATTTACTAGCATTTCGTTGCTGATTTTGTCTGGGCCGGGTGACTTTTGAAACTTAAGCTTGGAAATAGCGTTCTGTAGTTCTCCTAGTGTGATGGGTTCCCTCATTGGGGCAGGAGTATCTGTCTGTCCCATGGTTGCCAATATTTCTTTTCTTATCTCTCTCTGATGGTCTATGTTAATGGGTAAGTTGCTTTCTGAACTGTATCTTCTAGCAAACAGGTCTGCAGCATGTTTTCCTCTGAAAAGTTTGCCACCTTCATCCAATATGATAGTCTGCCTAGGTGAGGAGCGCTCTTTATTTAGAGACTTGACTAATCTCCAAAGTTTCCTGCCGTCTTTCTCAAGGTTCAGCGAAGCCGTTTTAGTTCTCCAGCTTTTCCGTTTTTCTTCTAGCTTTGTTCTCTGAAACTCTGCTACAGCCTTTTTCCATTTGTTGTGAGTTTCAAGTGAAGGCTGAGACTCTGCATCCGTTCTAGCCCTGTCCATAGCTTCCTGACGTTCTTGGAGTGTGCTGGACCAGTATGGTATGTAGTTACGCTGGCATCCTTTGGGAATGGTTTCTTTTGCAGCTTGTAGTATGCATCTGTTGAAGTCTTTTACAATTTCATTAATGTCTCTGTTCTGTACCTTGAGGGTAGACAGCAGCGTGTTTACCTGATGCCTGAATAAACCCCAGTTGGCTTTTTTGTAGTTCCATCTTGTAATGGCTGGGCCTGTACTGAGAGCTGCACTCTGGACAGTAAGAAAGATTGGGCGATGGTCGCTTCCCCCTAGTTGGTCTCCTACTTCTCTACTAATAGATCCAGCTATATATGGGGTGGCGAAGGCAAGATCTGGTGTTGAAGTTGTGTGCCATCCTCTGGAGTAGAAGGTAGGAGTATCTGTGGCATTATTGACTAGGATTAGGGAGTGATCATCTTGCCATGTTTCAACCTTTTCACCTCTGTGATCTAGATGGTTATAGCCCCAGCTCTGGGAGTGGCTATTAAAGTCTCCAACTGCTATAAAGTTGGTGGCTGGTACCTGAGAGCTTGATTTTGCACCTTGTCCAAAGACTGCAGATGTGAGTTAGCAGCTGATGACCATGCTGCTGAGCTAAACTCTAAGTGTGGTCTTATTATATATACCACCCAGCTGAGACTCAGGAGTTCTATTTCCATCTTGTCTACCTTTATCTGCAACAGCTGATATTCTGCTCCATCCATGTAGGTTTTCCTTTCGTGTGCATGAATGTTATTCCTTACAAGAGTAAGTACTCCTCCTTTTCATCTATCTTGTCTGTCGGATCTGAAGCATTGATATCCCCTTATTTTAAAGGTTTGATCTGCTTTCAAGTGAGTCTCTTGGATACAGCAAACACTGACTTGCTTCTCATACAAGATGTTTTCCAGCTCTGTTTTTTTGCTGTATCCAACCTGCTTGCTGTTCACTCCCTCTGCATTCCAGTGCATCATGACAAGTGGCACTCTGGGTTTCTCTTTTTCTGTTTTGTTTTGGTCAGTAGTTCTCCTCCGCCGTCTGCTGACTCCACAAGACAGTCTAGAGGGTCCTCCAGTAGCTGAATTCTCCGAATCTTTTGGCCGAATACCATCACCAACCAAGATATGCTTCTTGGAGCAAGCAAGAGGACATGCACACCATCATAGCTGGCAGACGCTGGGTTGGCCATGTCCTCAGAAGAGACCCCGATGACATCACAAGAACAGCTATGCTCTGGACCCCTGAAGGAAAACGAAAGAGAGGCCGACCAAAAACAACTTGGCGGAGGACTGTGGAGGCTGAGATGCAAAGAATGAAACAGAGTTGGGGCACTGTACGAAGGATGGCCGCCGACCGAGCAAAGTGGAATCAATTTTTTGTTGCCCTACAAGACGCCACCAGGCGTAATGGCCACTGACTGCTTTGACGGTCGGCGGCTAAGGATCAAAGAAGAAGAAGAAAGTGGGAATGGTAAGGAAGGGGGTAGTGGGATTAGAGATAGAGTCGGGGGGTGGGGGTGGTATAGAGCAGTAGTTCCATAAACCAATCCCCAGTTTCCCCCACTCTACTTTATACAAAAACCTTCAGACAAGCGGTTAGCACGACCCGCTACAGAAGATAATTACAATAAATGTAAAATTAGTAACGATTAATTGCTCATTTAAGCAAAATGTATTTAAGATTTAATTAAATTTTGCTTAAATGAGCAATTAATTGTTACTAATTTTACATTTATTGTAATTATCTTCTGTAGCGGGTCGTGCTAACCGCTTGTCTGAAGGTTTTTATATAAAGTAGAGTGGGGGAAACTGGGGATTGGTTTATGGAACTACTGCTCTATACCACCCCCACCCCCCGACTCTATCTCTAATCCCACTACCCCCTTCCTTACCATTCCCACTTTCTTCTTCTTCTTTGATCCTTAGCCGCCGACCGTCAAATACATTTTACAAAAGGCAAGAGGAGCTTTCATTGCATTGGGAAATATATGGAGATCAAGAGAAATTGGATCCAACACGAAAATAAGAATCTTCAACTCAAATGTGAAGTCAGTCTTATTGTATGGCTCGGAGACATGGAGAACAACAAAGACAACAACCAAAAAGCTACAGACTTTCATAAATGGGTGCTTGCGTAGAATAGAGGGATTAAAATGGTATGACAAGGTTACCAACGTGGAACTGATGACAAGAACTAGACAAGTGCCAGTGGAACAAGAGATGAGAAGAAGACGATGGCGATGGATAGGACACACACTGAGGAAACCTGTTAATAGCATTACAAGGCAGTCCTTGTTCTGGAACCCCCAGGGCAAGAGAAGCAGAGGAAGACCAAGAAGTACATGGAGAAGAGAGTTGGAAACAGAGGTGAAAATGATGAGGAGAACATGGAAAGAACTTGAGATGATGGCACGGGACAGGAGGACTTAGCATGTGTTTGTTGAAGGCCTATGCTCCTTTGGGAGTGGAGGGTTATGATGATGATAAATACATTTTATTCAATAAAATCGATGATACAGAGATCAAAGTCTGATAGTCATTTAACAAGACTCTTAATTAAATATCACACAAGTAAATATTTTACTGTCAGTAATATCTATCACCTCACGGACGCATTCCCACAGTAACCATTGACTGAAGGGGCTTTTATTATCATTATATTTTAATGCGACAGACAGCCCTGATGAGGTGATACCAGTTTCCAAATGTCTGATCTAAAACCACGTAGCAGTGGCCTTAAATCTGGATTTAGCTATTTGTATTTTTTGTGTACACATTAAACCACGTTCCACCAAATATGTTGTTGGAAATGCAACATGGAGCCTTTGGTTTTTACTTAACTAAATAAGAATCTCATGTACAAGAATATAGACCGTGTCTTACAAGGGAAAATAACAATAGAAAAGTGCATTTGGCTATCTGTGATGAAGTTCTAGAGGCCGAAATGCCAGAAAAGGTTTCTTGGACAAACAATAAAGTACTGGGTAAGTTATGAGAAATGGAAGATTAGAACACAATGTGGCAACTTGCAAAGTTCGTGAGCAAAAAAAAAAAAAAAAAAAGAAAAGCCTAGCAATATGGTATTAACAAGTCATCACAAACTAATAAGCAGAATTCATGATCATTCGTTGTTGGGGGACATGATCGAACATGCCAGAAAATTACAATGTTTTCTTGGTAGGCACAGAATCCAGATGTTAGTTATAAGCTGCCAATGATATTGATAAATATTTAATCATATATGTGCTTAAATTCGTTAAATTTGAATTAAAACTAAAGAGGTGTTGACTTCAACGTTAGAATTTACCATTATGCCAACTTACGAACACTACCAGACCATGTGCGGAATAAGGTAACGACTTCGTCTAGCATTAACATTTTCAAGATGCCCAGAGTCTGCTATTTATAATAGGATACGGTGGTATAGTATAACCTATTTGGCGCTAGTGTGAAAGATTCAGTCGTCCAGTGTGAACACCTTATGGTATAGATACTGGCATGTCTGTTACATCAGATTAGGGCAGGAAGAATTGATTACAACGGACTTTATTTTAGCTAGTTCGTCGAAGAATAGGAATAATTCAGAATACGTTAATTGAGTAGTGCCCATCGTGCCCGTCTTCACGAGTTCTCGCCACAGAACCGATAGGGCAGTTCGCACTGTGCTATTCCATGTGTGAAGTTTCGTCCCGTGATCTAGGGTCTGTCTGAATACTCATCTAGACTTTTACTTTTCGACTCGAGGAGTATAACGGGAGGGAAGCGGGAGCATTTACATATTAAGCAGAATAAATATAGTACCCCTTAAATTGTGTTTTCTTCTTTGTTTCACTTTCTCTTATGGAACATCGGACCACCATTACAGCAAGTTCCCTGCAGGAAGCCTCTGAATGCCGTGCTGAAGTCGAACGTGTCGGCCGAAAGGCGCAAATATCGCAGCTTCGCTGTAAACGGACACAACGCAACCAACGTCCTTTCCAGGACGAACGAAGAAGAAGAAGAAGAAGTCCCATGCACATCCGGGTGTTAGTAGAGAAATACAGATAGGTCTGATATCAGTACCAGGGATATAAACATCTACATATGTTAAAACACACAGCGCAATAAATGTATTACATTACAAATAATCAGATTAAGATATTTTGTGTCTGAAAATTATATAGGTAACTAATAATATCTTATCTGATGGAGGGGCAGACAATGATATCAAAATACTTATACAAAAGGCTAAAGGACATTTCATGGCTTTGTGAAATATACGGAGATCACAAGAAATCAATTCAGACACAAAAATCAGAATTTACAATTCAAATGTCATGTCAGTCCTATTGTATGGCTGTGAAACATGGAGAACAACATTAATAACAACCAACAGGTTACAGACTTTCATACATGGACGCTTGCATAAAATAGAAGGATTGAATTTGAAGTGGTATGACAAGATGACTAATGTGGAACATGACAAGATGACTAATGTGGAACTGATGACAAGATCACTAATGTGGAACTGATGACAAGATGACTAATGTGGAACATGACAAGATTACTAATGTGGAACTCATGACAAGATGACTAATGTGGAACTCATGACAAGATGACTAATGTGGAACTCATGACAAGATGACTAATGTGGAACATGACAAGATGACTAATGTGGAACATGACAAGATGACTAATGTGAAACATGACAAGATGACTAATGTGGAACTCATGACAAGATGACTAATGTGGAACATGACAAGATGACTAATGTGGAACATGACAAGATGACTAATGTGGAATATGACAAGATCACTAATGTGGAACATGACAAGATCACTAATGTGGAACATGACAAAATGATTAATATGGAACATGACAAGATCACTAATGTGGAACATGACAAGATCACTAATGTGGAACATGACAAGATCACTAATGTGGAACATGACAAGATCATTAATGTGGAACATGACAAGATCACTAATGTGGAACATGACAAGATCACTAATGTGGAACATGACAAGATCACTAATGTGGAACGTGACAAGATCATAATGTGGAACATGACAAGATCACTAATGTGGAACATGACAAGATGACTAATGTGGAACTCATGACAAGATGATTAATATGGAACATGACAAGATCACTAATGTGGAACATGACAAGATCACTAATGTGGAACTCATGACAAGAATTAGACAAGCACCAGTGGAACAAGACATGACAAGATGACTCATGTGGAACATGACAAGGTCACCAATGTGGAACACATGACAAGAATTAGACAAGCGCCAGTGGAACAAGACATGAGAAGAAGACGCTGGAGATGGATAGGACACACACTGACAAAACCTGTTGCTAGCATTACTAGACATTCCCTGTTCTGTTATCTCTGGGGTAAGAGGAAGGTAGAGGATGACAAAAGAACACACGGGCAAGAGAGCTGGAGACAGAAATGAAGGGGTGAAACAGACATGGAAGTACCTGACCTGGTGGCACGTAGACTTGGCATACGTTTACTGAATGCCTATGCTCCTATGGGAGCTGAACGAAGATATGCTGACCACATGACATGAGAAGAGATTAAAGATAAGAAAAATAAACCGTAGCGCGGCGCGTGTTTGTTACGTCCTTTAAACAAGAATTCGGTGATACAGCAATTAAGGTTAAGGAATCATAAACCTAACACTTAACCCTAACCATATTCGTGGCTATTACGACCTGGGCGACTTGTTTGAATGACATTGAATGCACGTCCCACTTTTGACATTATCCTTTCTGTCCAGTTATTGTAAATACAGTAAATAATTTCCAAATCGTGAGCGCGTTTTTTGTTATTTGTCCTAAAACTGTAGATTCTTCAAGCTTATTAGAGTGTGAAAAAAGAGGGCATGTGAAAGTTTTAGGTGCTTGGGTTAATATTTAATTTATTCTTCGTTTGACATCAGTAATAAGTGTTACTAGAACATCACTAGACATTTACGTCCCTCCCCCATGAACTATTTATACTGTATATATGTATTTTTTATCTTGTTAAATACAGTTTGACTGAATTGTGTAGTTTCTTTGGTCTGTCCATTCTCAACACCTGTTCTATAGTTATGGGTGAATTGCATGCCTGTAAGTAATCTAATAATCTATGTCGGTCATATGGAGGTATGCTTCCTACTTTGTAGTAGGAAATGTTCTATATTAGTGTGTTGGAAACATTCCACACGGTAAGGTTCTGCTATTCTAAAATAGCCTATTTCCAGATGTTGTAGATTTTTGATACTTATACGGTACTGTAAGGAAAAAAAAGGACATGGGGAGGGGGTGTGAAAGCTTTTGGCATGTGGATTAATAGATAATTTACTCTTCATTTGACTTTAGTAACATTTATTAATCCGCACCATCATCATGCTACTTTTCGCTCCCTACGAAGCATAGAGCCACCATTGCAGCTGGCTCCCTGTCAATCGCTCACATGCTCTTACTACTGTGGTTTCTGTAGCAATTAGGTTTATATGATGAGATAGTCGGCCCCCAGCATACTCTCGTACTGTATTAGTCGCCTTGTGCAACGTGCCTACAAGAACAGGGGTCATAATTTCTTTCTTTATCTTATAACAGGCCCCCTGGAAATACACTGAGAAGTAATATGTAATACTACATTTGTTGATATTTACTGTTGTGTATAGTGAATGTTGGTAAATGTAATGAGACGTGGCTGGCTGTCAAAAATCCTCACATAATGAAGCATAATCACGAAACCTGAACACGCTGGATCTAACTCAACACGTTTTTAATCAACTATGTTATTAGAGGCAGAAAACATGAAAAGGAAGTTTGCATAAGGGCAAGTAACTCTAGTAGGAAACATAGTAACCATGGGGACATATATACAAACTACCCCATCAACAACGTAGATCTTTATTAGACCTTTACATTCTTATGTTACTGATACTAACTAGTTCCTATGTATAACATTTTGTTTTTGTTAAATACGTTTTGTCTAAATTGTGCTAACCTATTTCCAGACATGTTCTTCAGTTATAAGTGAATTGTATGCCTGTAAATAATCTACTCCTATTATCGGGATTCTCTGTTGTTCATACCTATTAGGCTACATATTATTACCAAACAAGCTCTTACATGGTATTACCTCTTAGGAGAATGTAATAAGGGAAAAAACAAATACAGCACCAGGACATGATATCTTGAGCTAAGAATTACTGAAACATAAAACAAGGAGTACCTTAGGAATTGTAACGTCTCTATTTAACAAAATTTGGAATTTGGGAAAAATTCCCAAGACATGGAAAGTGGCAGTAGTTATTCCAATACTAAAACCGGAAAAAGATGATCATAATGCTAGTTCATACAGACCAATTTCATTAACTTCTCATCTAGGTAAAATATTAGAAACCATAGTAAATAACAGATTAAAGTTTTATTTGGAAAAGAATAAAATATACAGCCAGACTCAATTAGGATTTAGAAAGGATAGATGCACTATGAATCAGATAATCAAAATTGAACATGAAATCAAATTAAGATTTCAAAAGAAAGAAAAAACAGTGGCAATATTCTTAGATATAGCTAGGACCTGTGATGAATGCTAAAGAGAAGGTGTTCTCTTTAAAACAAAAAAGATAGGAATTACAGGTACAATGTATAGATACTTAGAGAACTTTCTTGAAGATAGATATTTCACAGTACAAAATAACAATGACGTCAGAATTGTATGAACAACAGAATGTCATTCCCCAAGGACCAGTTTTATCCCCTTCAATTTTTACTATAATGGTAAATGATTTGAATAAAGAATTTAAAGATATAAAAAAGAATTTGACACAGTTCGCAGATGATGTTGCTATATGGAGATCTGGGAGAAATCTAACAGTATTATATAATAATCCTAAAAAACAAAAAAATAAAGTAGGCTATATAAATGGATGAATCAATGGAGATTTCATTTAAATGCGTATAAGACAGTAGGAATGATCTTCAGTGAAGGTAAGATTGTTAAAAATAAGATAATTGACATATACTTACAGGGGCAACAAATTAGTTCAGTCCATACCACAAGATACCTAGGAATGACACTAGACCAACAACTGAACTGGAACAAACACATAGATAGACTGGTAGAGTCTTGCAGAGGACTAACTAACATGCTAAGATTTTTGAAAGGTCATGGATGGTGCGCAAGCACTAACACAATGATCATGTTTTATAAATCTTTCATTAGAGGCAAAATTGATTATGGAAGCATAGTCTATGACTCTGCAGCGCATAGTCACAAGATTAAATTAGATAGAATTCAGCACCAAGCATTATGTACAATTGCAGGTGCAATCAGATCAACATCGAGGGGTGCTCTAGAGGTGGCCTTAGGAGTCCTGCCTTTGGAACTTCGGAGAAAGGAGCTAAGACTAAATTACATGACCAAAATAATGGTGGACAAAACTCATCCAGCTTTTCCAGCATTTGCTAGGTATCAATTAACAACTCAGAACAGGTTCATGAATAAAAGTAGATACCCGACAGGTTGGAAATGCATGGAGGAACTAGTACACTTGGATGCCCTAAATGCATCAATTAATAACAGTAGTATATACACACCGGTGGTATCACCGTGGGAAATCAAGAATCCAGATACAGACTACCACATGGCAGGCATAATTAATAAATCAACTGATATGGCTACTATAAAAAACACAGCCAGGAAATATATTCAACAAATATCGAAGGACAGTATTACAGTGTCCACAGATGGATCTAAAGGAGATGATAACAAACTGGGGATGGGAATTTATGTTCCAATGTGACAAATGGTGAAAGGATATAGTATAACAGACAATACATATGTTTTCACGGCAGAGATGGTTGCAATTCTGAAAGCTCTGGAAATTTTCTCTAGCAACCCTTCTCATAAATTGACAATATTAACAGACTCACTTTCTGCTATTCAAGCTATAAGAAACTTATAATAAGAATGCAGTAGACCTGATATAGCAGAAGAGATATTACTGGGAAATACTTACCTATGCTCCAGAGGATGTTCAGTTCTAATAGCTTGGATCCCTTCACATGTTGGTATAGAAGGAAATGAAAAGGCGGATAAAGATGTTAAGAAAAGAAGAAATAATAGAAACCAAATAAATGTGGGGATGAGTAAAACAGATCAAAAGCTTAATTAAAAGAATAATAACTGACGAATGGACAGTAGAGTGGGATGGAAGTCTGAAGGGCAGATATGCAAATAAATTGTCCAAGTCTCCAACAGGAACATGTCAGGTATCTAGAGAATTAAAAATTTCTAGCAATAAGAGACTTCTTAGACTGCAACTAGGAATGGGTTATCTCAGAATAGAAGAGCCTTACTGTGCAGAGTGTCTAGAAAAAAATATACTGCATTTCCTATTAAAATGTAGGAAGTTTGAACAACAGAGAAAACCAATATTAGATTATTTACAGGCATGCAATTCATTCATAACTGTGGAACAGGTGTTGAGAATAGATAGACCTAGAAAATTCCACAATATAGTAAAACAGTATAAAGTATAACAAGAACGAAAATTAATGTATAAGAATCAATGATGGTGTGAGGAAAGGGGGCAGTCTGACGGGGGTGCTTGTATGGCTGATGGCAGATAATTATAATTAGTGGATTTGATGTAATCTCGGACACCCTCAGGCTTTCCCACCCCTTTTCACCTTGTGATAGGAAACTCTATACAGAGCGATACAACAAGAGGCAATCTGATCATCAGAAGAATTTCCCCCCCCCCCCCCATCGAACACGTGTTTCGGCCCAATACTTCGGCCCAATACTAACAGGGCAATTATGAGAGACTTCATTTGAGTTATTTGTTTGTTCTTTTTTTATTCGTTTGTTTTTTATTTTTCTTGTTTGTTTGTTTCTTGGAAAAGGGAGGTCAAACACAAAGACATTCACATACATTTTTGATTTACCCTATTTGGACTGAGTGGAAAGGGGGGGGGGGGGCGGGGAAGGGGGGGGGGAAAGGGGGGGAGAAGGTACTATATTTGGATATCGGAAACCTGACTTTATTTTCTTGAATTAGTACACCAAATGTCCTAATTATAACCCATCATGGTTGAACGGGGGGGGGGGGGGCACAGCGGGCTGATCACCCGCTTGCCAGCCGCTCTGATTACTGAAACAACAATTAATTTTTTGTTGTACCAATAAACGCCATTAGGCGTAACGGAACAACAATTAATTTCTTGTTGCCCTAAGACGCCTGTACGTGGCGTACTAGCCACTGACTGCTTTGTCGGTCTTTGGCTAAGGACGGAAGAAGAAGATGGTTGAACGGGATACTTACTTACTTACTTAGTCGTTCCCTTTCTACCGTGAGGTGTAGAGGTTTGGAAGAGAGAGCGCCAGACTATCCTATCGGCTGTCTTCCTCCTGGCCTGGTTCCATTCTAGTCCTCGGTCCTTCAAAGATTGTCTAATATTGTCTTCCCAGCGGACTCTGGGTCGTCCTGGGGGTCTGGATCCCTGGCTCTTCATTTCCGATGCTTGTCGTGGTAGCCGATCTTCTCCCATTCTGCAGACATGGCCAAACTATCTTAGTTGAACGGGATACTTAATATATATAAAAAAAAAAAAAAACCGCTTGAAAACTATTAATAATTTTGCTTAGTTTCAGTAAGACCACTTTCGCCATTAGCATCATAGATACATGTGCGGATGCTAGTTTTTTTCAATTAATTCTTCTAGTACATGAATAAATGAAATCAGAAGATTTTCCTCTAAGATGATAAGCTGATAGGAAATAATTAATAGTTCATATTTCACCTTCATCTCGCTTGTTAAATCATCATCACTGTCTCCCATGTGAACACACCCTCATGCACAAAACATTTAAACATCATTAGAATTGAACTTATAGAGATCAATATTGAGGAGTAGTATAAATGAAAGTCAATCAGTGATATTAAATGAAAACTTACAAAGATTTTTGTGTGTCTTCAGTCCATCAGATGTCTAAGTCTACACCAGAGGTTTTCAAACTTTTTGGGTCCGCGGCTCCCTTGACCTGTGCATAAATCACCGCGGCACCTCTCTATACTACGAAGATCTATATTTATTGATGGACCTTGGCTCATAATATGGAGCCCAACGCTTTTCCCAAGCCACCGCGACGCCCTTAGCCAAGGGCCGCGACGTCCCTGGGAGCCGCGACGCACAGTTTGAAAACCTCTGGTCTACGCGCTACGTGTTTCACGTCTAACCAGATATAAGCTATCAGAGTGAACATTTGGACTGCAGAATTCACCATAGGACATCTTCATTCCTCAATTAAAAAGGAATATTTCTCGCCCACGATTAAGACGGTGGACGCAGCATTTTTCGTCCCCTACATCACATGCGCACTACTTCAATACATATTTATATCAAGTGCAGCTTACTCCAAATATATCTTGAAAATCAAGCGTACATACTCAAGTTGATGAGTCTACATGTCAAGAACATTTCATGAAGATATCCAGTCTGACCAGTACCCTTAGGAGATTAGACAACAAACATTATTTCATACGACAACTGTTACCTGTTGGTCAACACTACTGAAATATTGCCAAACAGTGAAGGACGGTATATCATCAACGTTCTCAGTACAACAGAAGTTTTCATCAGAACATCCTCGACTTAGAGATACCCCACTCGACCTAACTTATACCCACTTGGGATATTCTATGCAAACATGTGAATCATCCTACCCGGGAGAATCATTTAGAGACACATGGACTATGTAGATTACTCACCAGTTTGGTAACACGTATCATATCACATCATCATCATTTCCCTTTACGCAAGTTCATTCTTCTATTTTGAAATTTGCCAAAAGTTGTGAAGGACGGTATATCATCAACGTTCTCAGTAATCCTCGATTAGAGATACCCCACTCGACCTAATATCTCATCTTTGTGTTTTGTGAGTGAATCATCTTGTATCATCATCACGTTCTAATCACTACTAACCCTATCTGTGTCAATATTTAATTAATAATCCCACTAATCTTGTGCTCATTATTGTAAAGTGGGGCTGTAAAGTGTGGTGTAAAGTGTGTTCTCTTTCTTCGGTAAAGCTCCACTATCAATCACTGTAGCATGTTGTTTGTGGTGCCACTACTGTATATGTCCATTGTAGTGTACCGAGTTGTTGAGATCAGGCATGCTCCAGTCTACCCAGCTGTAAATGGGTAACTCACCCTAGTCCTGAGTTAGGGAAGGCAAAGGCAGCTGTAAGCAGTAGTTTCCCTCTAAGGCTCCAGGGGGAGCAGGCCCTAAACTTGGTCAATTCAACCGACGCAGGATGGTGTATATATGGAGTGGAAGTGTAGAGTGTGATTAACGCGAATGGTGGACTGTTCGTGTTCTGACCAATCTAAGCACTCATTCACTTGTGTCTACAAGGCACCAATGCAGACTGCTGGAATCTTTTTTACACAGTTTATTTAGACGCACACACTGGGACATAACGAGTAAATCATGGGTATATGTTGACACATCAATGTGCAGGCATACATAGTAGATCCCATGTCATGACACATTCATATATCATGGGTAGTACATCAATAGCTTCCAATGTTATCATACATTATGGCCGCATCCCCTATCTGACTAAACGCGTCAGTGAAGGCGGATCGGTAAGTAACTAAAGTTGCTTTATGTTCACAGTTTATATCATATTATGAAACCACGATAAGGGGTTTCTATCAAAATTGAGATCTCCTTGCCACTGTCCGAATAGTAAGATACATGCCCCGTTCTTTGGACAGTGATTCAAAAATATGATGACAGGAATGTAACATGGCCGCCTTCCTGAGTTGTCGCTCACTCACTCATAGGAGGGTATATATAAGCCAAAGTTAATTTGAAATGCATATGAATAATTTCCTAAAGTTTCTCCATACAGTTCTACAGTAATCCAGTTACTTCACGTAGACATAACTGCTGTATGGAAGCCCGTCATCTTCGTCGATACAAACATGACCCTAGCGTTGCGAAGCATAATATTCCAGCTAGGTTTAACCGACATGAGATCATCAAAAATACTGTCTGGCATTACCTGGAGTCCGAATCATACATGATACCGTACATTAGGAGAGTCTCTAACACAAACTCTAGTAGAGACACAATCTCCTACAGAAGAAAAACCACTTCATAAATCATTTTTACTTAAGAATGTACCAGCCCTTGAAAATGCGTAACCCGCCATTGTAAACGGTACATCGGAACTCATCACGACTTGTCAAGACAACTCATACTTCCGCTAGAGCGGCATAACAAGAATATAGTCCTGCCTACCCATCCAAAATATACAATATAGGACTGATTCTACTTGTACTAATAATATGTAATACATATGAATTCAGGCCATAAACATAATAAGCAAATTAATCTATTTTCTGGCCCTAACAAATAAGTACGGACATGAGTGCAATATCCATGCGCCGAATCAATATCAAGAACGATTACTCCTATAATCAAAAGTGTAAATCGATCATGAATTATCTAGCTTTACCATAGACAGCATTTTCATACACAAATGAATGAATGTCTATGTCTTTTCCATATTAAATAGCCATATCGATTTTTGTAATATGTGCGTCAAAATATGCACGCAACATTATCTAGTTTGTTAATGTCGTGCTGTCGGTATTAACTATTTACTTATAGGGAAATTTCTACACTTAGATGAGATAGGGGGCTTTTCTGTTACGGGATCTAAGGGCAGAAGCTAAGGTCGTGGGGAAACAGAACTCTTTCCATAATTCTCTAGAAAACACTGTCTAGGGGAAAGCATTCGCATTCTCATCTTTTTGTCCCTATTTCGAAAAGGTCTATTCTTTCTTAACGAGCTAATTTCTGGAGACCTACCTAAAATCTCATTGGCTATTTCCGGCAAAAACCACTGATGTAGTAGCCCCAATACACACCACACGACATGGTACATGGGTTTATGTTTAATTAACACTTAATTTGATATTAGTAATATGTATTGAATAGTGACAGAAAGTGAAAATAAAGGCCTTAGCCTTAATAGCAAAAAGAGAAATAAAAGTCGTCTCAAAGAAAATGGCTTTTTCAGAATGTATTATCGAAGTAGATGGATCAGTTTTAAAACAGGTCAATAGATTCAAACATCTGGGAAGGGAGCCGCGCTGGTGTAATGGTTACCACACTGCGCTGGCGATCGGGTGATCCAGGTTCAAGCCAGGGCGAGGACATTTGAACGAGTGTCGTCGACCGGGACTTGGACTGGATTAATTCAAGCCCTCATGAGCCGACCCAGCTCTAATGGGTACCCTCCGAAGACGACGAGTATCTGCCCGAATGGCGAGTGGACACCTGTCAGTGTACAGGGCAAAAGGGATACTCACGTAAAAATCAGTCTCAGGTTAGATATACTAAATTAATATTAGACAAACATAAAGGTATGTTTTCAGGCACTCGTAAGAAATAAAGAAGTAGAACACTTGGACAACAGAAAAACAACAGACGTGAGTGGCTTACCCAGGGTTCGAACCCCGTACCTTCCGTACGACAACTCCGCCTAGCTATCAAGCGAATCACACTGACCCCACGGCCAGCTAGGCATCCCCAAAAAAGGATGCTTTACTGACTATTTATCAGTACGAAACACAAGATAACACCGGAAGTATACAGTGGGCAACTCAGCCCCTTAATGATGCAATCACTTCTGTTGTTCCCCTATTAACAGTATGTGTCAGTCCAAACAAGACAAAGACCTTGATACTGGGTCCAGTAAATAGTAGAAGACTTAAGGACAGTAGTATAGAACAGAGGGTAGGTTTCCACTCACGTCTGTTGTTTTTCTGTTGTCCAAGTGTTCTACTTCTTTATTTCTTACGAGTGCCTGAAAACATACCTTTATGTTTGTCTAATATTAATTGTATGTATTTGCACCGGTGTTGCAGGCAGGACGCACTTAACGTTAGGGCACACCGTACAGTGCCTCCTACCTGACGGTACCGAACTGTACATTGAGCGGTACCTTGTTACCGCTCACTGTACAGTGAACCTTACCTGCTAGGTAGGAAGCACTGAACTTAAAGGTAAAAAAAAAATCTGTAACCCGTACATAAATATAATTAATGCTGTACTGTATGTATTGAGACATAGATGTGCCAGTAAAACAAAGGCAATAATACATGATAATTGCGATTTATTTCTACTTGGCAGTGTATAAATAAAGAGTATTAATAAAGTAAATTTGGATAGACCTCTACACCTCACGGTAGAAGGGGAACGACTAAGTAAGTAAATTTGGATAGATGATATTCCTTCGAAACATAGATCTGACCAACGAAAATCAGTATACGTCTAATATGTTAAAAATATGTAAATTGCTTATTTAGTAACTACTATTACCAAGAGAGCATTAAAAACTATTTTTTACCGTAATATAAAAATTCAAATAATTTATTACGTCCTTCTCTTTGACCAGAAGGTACTTAATCACGGTGCGGGCAACGATAGAATCATATTTTTTCATCCGTAATAAGTTTAATTGTAATCGAGTTTAAAATGTTGTAGACAAGTAGCTGTTTTGAATTACGATACAAGAGCACATACCAAAAAAAAAAAAAAAACCACAAATCTTTATGAAAGCTTTTAAAAGACTCATATTTCGTTTAATTTGACAATTTTCACATCTGATTTTCAGTGATCTTCGTGTTTATTTTGTCATGAAGTTTCACTTATAAAAATTAGTTCAGTTTACTTAATGCTAATAAGTGGTAATGAGTGGTAATGACAGTTGTTAACTTCTAAAACAGTTTTCCATAATGAATTTTACATAATGATAAGTACAAATTGTTTTTTAATTTCAAAATTTTTCTGCACTCTGTATTGTAGAAATTGCGTGCATGTTTAAAAATCACTGACCAGTTCAATTAAGTGCATGTCATAGCGCTTTCAGTTCTTCACATTTTCATATATAACACATTATGTTATCCTTATAAATAAATACTAAACAACTAGATTTGTAAAAAAAAAGAAGCTTTGTCAACATTTCAAAATAGATATATATCTCTCATTATTAGACGTCAGTGATGGTTGCATGTACCCGTAAAACCAAGGCAATAATACATCATAAATGCGTTTTTTCTACTTGATAAGGCATATGCTGGGTATAAATAAAAAGTATTAATAAAGTTTTATTGCGAATCTTGTCTTAGCTTGCCTGCTGGTGTGAGGCATTTATGAGTGTTAATGTGAAGTATTCACGGTAATGGGATGTTATGATGCAACAACTCCTAGTGAAGAAGTCTTCAATCCTTTCTATTATCACATATAACCTAATTAACATGCAGAGTATGGCAAAATCCCACAGAGGGCTGTTACGTTTAACCGCTGCTTTTCTGGGAAGTTCAAAGAAATAAATTAGCATTGAATGACGTGAGAACGATTGAATGAAAGAAAGTTGAATGTAAAATTTCAAGTAATTGCCAACACATTTCAGATTGTGAGAAGAACCCTATTCGTGATCAGAATCAACTAAAACTTTCCTATATTATGTAAAAATAAACTTACTTTAAAATGACAGTGGTTAACTTCTAAAACAGTTTTCCATAATGAATTATACGTAATGATAAGTACAACTTGTTTTTTAATTTTTAAATTTTTTCCGCACTCTATACTGTAGGAATTGCGTGCATGTTTAAAAATCACTTACCAATTCAATTAAGTGCATGTCATAGCGCTTTCAGTTCTTCACATTTTTATATATAACACTGTATGTTATCCTTATAAATAAATTATTTAATGTAAAACGAGTAACGGTAGTCATGTTTCAAATTAGCTTGTAAAAGTGTGGTTTTTAAACACGAATACTAAGATTTAACTTCAGCTACTCATGACATTTTAATGATGCCTATTAATAATTAAAGTAAGCTTATTTCATATCTTTTCCTTAACGGAGACAATCTGATTGTAAGCATATTGTGATATAACAACAAAGATCTTTTATAAATATTATTTTTAGTTTAACAATTATAATTACCGTAATAACAATTCAGAGGTTCTATGATATGGAATATTATTTATTTATATATTTATTGAGCTTCCGATTGAAAGAGCGGTTAGAGCGCTGGTCTCTCGTGGCAAAGATGCGGGTATCAATTCACGGTATCGACACGCTCCAGTCTACCAAGCTGTAATTGGGTACTTGACTTTGCTCGTGAGTTAGGGAAGTAAAAGGCAGCGAGGAAGGGAACTAATTACCTCACCTCTCTATGCTGGACTTAGTAAAGTGAAGTCTCTAAAACACTTTACTGCACAACGATAGTATCTGCTATGGGACCACCTTTACCTTATATTTATTATTCACTGCCCAAATTAAGATCCCACTACACGCACCATACCGATACCTGCTTGGAACGAACACTGAAATAATAATTTCCCACCATATATTTTTAGACGAAATTAGAAACATTAAAAACAATTTGTATACACACTATAAATGAATACCATATGAAGCACACATAAAAAGATCTTTGCTCTTTATCTCTCCAGTTTTTTGCCTTTTAAAGGAAGGAATTGTGGAAATATCTGCTTAATGGATTATAATAACTAAAACGACGTGCGATATACCTATTAGAGAGCAGTGGAGGACCCTGTCTGCTGATGCTTCCACCATGGCACCCCTACGACCCATGACGGGTTATGGGTTGAGATGATGAGATGATACCTATTTATTTATTTTTTTCAGCCACAAACTATTGTTCAGTACTTCGTGCCTGTTACCTAGGCAAGAATCACTTGTCCAGTGTTCCCTATCTGACGGTAGCATGCACTGTACAGTGCTTCCTGCCTCCTACGTGTGCTACTGTTGCATGGTGGAGCATGACAAAAATAACTTGAGAATGTGTCATCAGTATTTGTTCTACGGTCATTCATTTTTTTAACCTCAGTTTTTTTCCCCTCCAGATGGCTTCCAGTTTATATTTGCTTTTTTTGGTGATTGCCACCTGGGCATTTGTGAATGGTTCAGGTTTTTACGCTGACAATGATCAGGGACAGTCTGTTCCGCTAGGAAAAATTGACCGGAGACACAAGAAAGAGATTCAGCAGGTGAGCTTTAGGTCATTTCAAAGCACTGATGTAAGGTTATTAGTATGGCCTAGAAGTATGCATGTTTTATAGGAACTACTGATGAATCTTCTAGCCGATTACCCAACCAATCAAGAACTGCTTACTCGGCGCAACCAAGGGGGGCATGCGCACCATCATAGCTAGCAGACGCTGAAGTTAAAGTAGGCCTCGTCCTCAGAAGAGACCCTGATGCTATCACAAGAACAGCTATGCTATGGACCCCTGAAGGAAAGCGAAAGAGAGGACAACCAAAAACAACTAGGTGGAGAACTGTGAAAGCCGAGATGCAAAGAATGAACCAGAGATGGGATACTGCACGAAGGATGGCCGACGACCGAACAAAGTGGAATCATTTTGTTGCTACCCTACAAGACACCACCAGGCGTAATGGCCATTGACTGCTTTGGCAGTCGGCGGCTAAGGATCAAAGAAGAAGAAGAAGACTAATGAGTGTACCTGTAGCACTGATAAAATGGCTGCTGAAAATCTGCTGCAAAAGTGCCCAACATATGTAGTAGTAGCAGTGGTAGTAGTTTTAGTAGCCACCTTCAGTCATAACTGACTATGGGTATACAACCCTGAGGTGAGATCCCTGAGCTGTTTTTTTTTCCTGGTGTTCCTTTCGGCATGTTCTTTTCTCTTCTACTTGTTTTGAGCTTCTTTTCGCAGTCTGTAGGGAGCATCACCACTCGGTGCTATAGGCAACTTCCTCCTTCCAAGGTGCTGGATTTATGTCCATTGCCTTCATCTCTCTCTTGCACACATCTTTAAACTTCAGCTGCGGAGAACACTTGAGGAACAGAGAATGCACATATGACCATCACCAGTTTAATTTCTGGACAAACTCTATGGGGATATCAACAATCACAAACTGATCACTGCTTTCTTGAAAACATATTCAAGTTGACATCTAGAAGTGTAAGAAGAATAATGTATCCGGAAAATGATGTGACAAATATAGAGGTTAAAAGAGTTCCTACTGATAACTGACGGGAGCTGCGGTAGCATAGTGGTTAGTGCACTGGCTTCCTAGCGCAGTGGTCTATGGTTTGATCCCTAGATAAGGTGGGATTTTTTTAGGCCACAAACGGCTCCTGGGTCGACCCAGCTCCAAAGCCGGCGTGATGCTGACCACATCACCCCTAGTGTGCCGACGGTCAAGAAAATATGGGCCTAACACCATATTCACAATATGCCTCAAAGGGCGTGTAACGGGATCCTTCCTTTTACTGATAACTGACACCTTTAGGACAAGCTCTTAGAAATGTAGCAACCTGAGGCTGAACGCAACTTTCTTCAGTCATATTCAAACTGACATTTAAAGGTTTTTGAAGAAAAAGACAAATATATTATTTTATTTAAAACTATTTGTTCTAACTTTTATGTCTAGAAAATTTTAGTGTTATTAGTTCTGTTTCATAAATAGTTTAGTAAACGTTTACTTATATGTGGTAAGTTTTAATTTAATTTAATTTGTTTATGTTCTTTGATTTAAGATAATGCTTTCCATTTCACTAGGTATTCTTGAATATGCTAGGCTTGTCTAGAAAGCCTAAAGCCAAGTCTAGTCAGAAAATGATGCAGTCAGCTTCAGAGTTCATGAAGAATCTCTACAAGACTGTGAAAGGTGCTGGCTCGACTGAATACACTTCTGATGATGCTCGTATTCACATCAGCAACAGTGCAGATGTGAACAGACTTGGTTTAAATCCAGCCAGAGTTGAGGGGGCTGAAGTAATAATGAGCTTTATTAACAATGGTAACATTTCTTTCTGTTTTTATTTCTTTTGGTGTTGTGTTTTCTTCTCTGAGTTGCAACACAGCCAACTACTTTTGTGATTTGGTCACATAAATATTGTTTGTTTGCTTGTGTTAATAGTTTACATTTTATATTTCCCATATTTTGTGTAAGCAAAGGTGTGTAAGCAAAATGACAGGGAGTAACAGTTCACCAATGTAGAATTAATATTAAAAACCAGACAGTTACCCGTGGAACAGGAAGTGAGAAGACCTTGTCAATGGTAAGACCATTCTATGAGAAAATCAGCCAGTAGTCTCAAAAGGCAGTCCATGTTCAGGAATACTCAGAATGAAAGAAAAGAATGAAAGAAATAGGAGATTCTAAAACATGGAGAATAAAACTTGACACAGACATAAGGGTAATAAAGATGATGTTAAGAACTTAACAAATTAATGTCACAAATTAATGGAGTTTCTGATTTGTACTAAATCTGTGACCCAAAGATGCAACAATAGAGAATGCAGTCAGCGACCCATAGCTTGACTGCTTGCATCAGGACCAGCGAACCAGAGCTGGTCAAGACCGCACTCCACCTCCACGTGGTGGTCCTGGAAACAGTCTGCAGCAGTGCAGTCTGGCTGAGCGAGTGCGGATCGCAATGGGAAGGCAAACCCGGTCCCTAAAAAATGCCGTGCTGAAGTCGGATGTGTCGACCGAAAGGTGCAGATATCACAGCTACGGCGTAAACAGACACAACGCAACCACCGTCCTTTTCAGGGCGAACGTGGAAGAAGAAAGAAGTATTAAATCAAGTCTGTTATTTCACAGTTAATCTTGGAAGCTTTAATGTGTTTGCAGTTGTTTTTTTTTCTTCTTTTACCATACGGTAATAAGCCATATTATAATTTTTTTTTTGTTCAGCTCAGAAAGCCTCACTCCAAAGTCATCGGCGTGGGATGTCATTCTATTTTGAGCTGCCAATAGGAGAGCAGATAAATGCAGCAGAACTGAGAATGTTCAAGGAAGTGTCTCCAGTATTTAGTACAGGAAGATTTTATGTTAGCCTCTATGCTATCAAAGAGAGGACGGAGACAAGGTAAGTTGTTTTTTTTCTTATGTCACTTCCAGCGGCGGATTATTCATTAGGCCTACTAGACATGGACCTAGGGCCCAAAGCTTATAGGAGGCCCCGCGAAAAAAGCATGGGAGCATAACGCAGAGCTTTACAGCAATGGCATGTTCACGTTAGCACGCTCGTGCATACACGGTAATAGTTTCTGTACAACAGTATATTTAATGGTTACTTCCACTCACACTTTTTTCATTTTTTTGTTCTATTTCCTTTGGTAAACCTATGGCAAGGCACAAGCAAAGAAACAAAGTTACAACTGATCAGAGCATGTATATTCCCAGTAGCAACATACGGCTGCGAGACTTGGACACTCAATAAAACAGTTGCAAAAAAGATTACATCATTCGAAATGAAATGCTACAGAAGGATGTTGAGAATACCCTAGACAGAAAAAAAGACCAACAGAGAAGTACTGCACTCACTAAACGTACAGGAACATTGGCTCCTAAATACCATCGCAATAAGGAAGCTGAAATTTTTCGGTCATATAAAAAGACATAATAGTCTGGAAAAAACAGTGATGGAAGGCATGGTCCCTGGAAAAAGGGGAAGGGGTCGACCTAGACGACGGTGGACCCAGGACATCACAGAGAGTCTGAACTTGTCTTTGGCTGATGCAGGTCGACTTGCCCAGAATCGTGATGCGTTCAGAGCAGCTGTAATGGAGACAACGTTCTGGAAAGAATACGTCACATGATGATGATTTCCTTTGGAGGGACCCCACTACTTTTAACAAAATCTATGGTCTGTGATGAACACTTGTATGTTTTTTTTTTTTTACATATTATTATATATTAATAGAAACATTCATATGAAATCCATTATTTTTGTTCTAGTTTTGCCTTTTAGAAGAATGGAGAGGTGCCCCAAAATATCTTAATAGCCTAGGGCCTCCGGAGCTCTTAATCCGACCCTGGTCACTTCACTCATCATTTTCATTTTCGCTCCATATTGATCAGGGAGCCACTACTGCACCTGGTTCCTTCACACATCACCTGCATCATGGAATTGCTTGCTCTTGCAGTAATGGTTCAGTCTTTGCCAATCTGAACATCTGGAAATCTTCTCAGTACAGAACTAACACCAAATTCAGATTACAAGACAGTTGCGTACTTTATGTACTTTTGTAAGGTACGGAAACTCTCTTAAAAGACTGACCAAATGCTTCAACAAGTGCACAATCCAGTGGATTCCAGCCCATAGCAACATTCCAGCCAATGAGGAGGCAGACAAACGTGCTAAGGAAGGAAGAGCGCTACAACAGTATGATATAGGGACAACTTATGAAATTGCAAAAACTGCTATAAAAGCCACACTCAAATACAAATGGCAAAAACTACTATAAAAGCTACATTCAAGTCTAAATGGGAAAAAAACTACTATAAAAGCTACATTCAAGAGTAAATGACAAAAACTTCAATAAAAGCTACACTCAAGTCAAAATGGGAAAGGGGAACACCTGGGCCATTTAAAAAATGATGCATATCATCAGCTAGCTAGGCGAGACCAGGTCACCATTTTTCGGCTACGCACTGGACACAGCAGATTGAGATACCATCTAAACCACAAGTACAGAATTGGTGCAACAGATCTCTGCACCTGCGGCACCAGCCCAATGACAGCCTAACACCTGCTGTAGTCCTGCCCAACTGTAGCATAATGGAAAAATACGCTTAGTTAGATTTTAGTGTGTAAACTTTTTTTTTTTTTTTTCCTCGCTTGAGGTCGCATATTTTTTTCCTCGCTTGAGGTCGCATTGTCCCCGCCCAAACCCGGCCCTGGTCAAGACCACATGTCCCAACACAAGAAGACCCAATGACAAACTGTGTCACTGTAGTGATCTTCTGTGTTCTCACACAAGGGACCTAATGACACATGAATGTCACTGTACCGGTCCCTGCGTCTAGACACATGATCCTAGCCAAAGGCCAGATATTAGGCCGTGGAGTTTTTTCAGCATTATTCATGCTGAACACACGGCTACGCCAAAGAGTTAATCGCGAGCGACAGGTACTACTAGTACACGCATGCGCAGTCGATACCTCACAGGGGAAGGAACGGAAGGCTAAATTTTCATAATGGCGAAGCAATTTGTGCATTGGGACGTATGGAATTTCTTAAAGGACGACTTCAGGCAGTGTGGTTATACCAGAATAATAACGGAGTTCGCTGGTGGGAATGTTAATACATAGAAATCTAAAAGGAAATTGGTAAGTAGGATGTATCTACTGAGATATCGGTTAGTTTGTGAGATGACCACTTTCGATGGTTAGGCCTAGTATTTATCTAAATAAATTTATTTAGACTGCATGTCCACATGGAAAGCCAATAACAGGGAATGGATTTGAATCTTGTCACAGGGGATTTCAGAGGATATTGACCAGACAGTGATAACATAGGCCATTTAAGAGATATATGCCTTAATAAATTGCAAGGTAACACACAATGAGCCCAAAGAGGGCATTTTCTAGAGTTTATTTTGGCCAATCAGATACGACCCCCTCTGACGTACGTCCCATTAGTATATAAGGGTGGCAGTTTCAAAATTCATTTATCACACACAACCTTGTTAAGCCCAACCAGAAGAAGCACAGTAGAGCACTGTCATTGCCAAGCCATTTTTGACTGTATGCAGGGCAGGCATCTTCACTAAAAGTGTAATTCTGTGTTGGAGAAAGATTCTTAGAGGGATCCTAGTGCACCATCACAAGTGTGATCATGTTCTGAGGTCCTTATATCCTGCTATATGTGAAGCCCAGAGATAGAAGGAGCCTATTACTGTCATTCCCCTTACTGTTTGGGAGTTTGTACAGCACAGACTATCAGTGTATTAGTACAGTGCAACCGACCTGTACCAGAGTTACTGACTTGGACCCGAGTTAAGTCCCATGTATCTAGAAACCAGTGTGAGGCTGGCTACTACTGTCAATATAATGTTTAAATGATGAACTTGAGCTGTAAAGATAGGAGAGACAGATAAACTTTAATTTTTCACTATTAAAATAAATACAGAAGGACTGAACATTCCTGATGGACAAGATATAGTGTAAAGGAACTTGTTAATTACTAGATCTAAAGTGGATCCTTTTTCTTTTGTGTTTACTTTCAAATAGATTGGAATGTACATACTCTACCATAATCACCATTGCCTCAACATTCACCCATCATCACAATAGTACATAGTGTAGATAATAAAGTAATTGAATTGTAAGCCACTTGAGTTATTAATTACTTTTATTCAAAGGAGTTACAGTTCTATTTTCATAGTTAAATAAGTACATCATAGGGGATCAAAAAGGGAGAGGGCACCAGTATAATCTGCTTGTCTATATCTACTCCTTGCCACAGATTATTCACAGCCTTGATCTTCTTGTGAGAGTGAGACCAGTGAACCCTAGACACTGGGACTTCACCATTGTTCAGGAGAGAACCCTACTTCTGTCAATACTATCACTACATCTATATATATATATATATATATATATATATATATATATATATATATATATATATATATATATATATATATATATATATATATATATATATAAACCTCTCGCCACACTGGGGGCTGGTCCGGGATATTCCTGTGTACCCAGAGCCATATCCTATCTACACTATCTATCTTTTGTCTGTCTAGAGCCATTAGTAGTGTGTAAAGGAAATTTTTTTTTAATTGAATTCTAAATTAAATTTTCATTAGGAAGTACCATTGAGTACTAGAAAGACAGTAGAGGCTCACATCGGTTACTTGAATTGTATTGTGGTTAATTAATTAAGTAATTTAATTGGTTAATACAGTTGGTAGAACTAGATACCCTCTTATTGATAATACATCATGGCTGAATTGGTGAAGTTTAGAGCTGCAATTATGCAGGAAGGAAAAGACTTGGGTTTGACAGGAGAGGCTCTAATCCGACATATCACAACTGAAGTGGATAAATATTTAGATAGAGAGATTAAAAGAATGGAAGTTGAAGCTGAAAGAGAGACTAAAAGAATGGAAGCTGAAGTTGAAAGAGAGACTAAAAGAATGGAGGTGGAGGCTCAAGCTAAGCAATTAGAAGCTGAAAGAGAAGCTGAAGAACGAAGGTTGCAAAGAGCTCATGAGTTGAGTTTAAGGGAGCTTGAAATCCAGGGAACTGCTAGCAATCATGGTGGTAGCTCGCCTCAGTCTGAAAGTAACTCCAACCAAAGTACTTCTATGGGAGCCATGAACTTTCATTTGGATCCTTTTAGTGAAAAGGATGAAAGAATAGAAGACTTCCTTGACAGGTATGAGCGGGTGGCTACCTCATATGGTTTAGAAAGAGAGAAGTGGAACCTGACGTTGTCACAAGGATTGAAAGGAGTGGCTTATAATGTGTACATGAAACTTCCCAGTGAAGATCAGAACAATTATGAAGCCTTAAAGCAAGCCCTATTGCTGAGGTATGAACAGAATGCAGAATCTTACCGTAGAAAATTTAGAAATGCTAAACTGCTAACAGGAGAAACATATCAGCAGTTTGCCGCAAGGTTAGAGATGTATTTGCTGAGGTGGTGTCAATTAGGAAATTTTACTCCGGATTTCGAAGGGATCAAGGAGATGATCTGAATAGAACAACTCCTGGAGTCCATGTCTCCTGAGACCAAGACCTTCCTAATAGAGCACAAGAGAGAGAGAGACTTGAGGAAATAATCATCTATTCAGAAAGCCATAAACTGGCTCATCCAATGTCTCAAGTGAATAAGAGGAAACAAGGAGAAATCTTTAAAGCAACCCAAAACTCAAATAAGTTTGAACAAAAGGACCCAGTACAAAACCAGATATGAAACTAAAGACAAGGACCCTCTAGGATCAGATAATAAACCTTCAAGAAAGGAAGGAAAGTGGTGTAAATCTTGCCAAATGAGTAACCACTATACTGCGGGCTGCAAAAGAAAAAACCCTCCTCATTTTGCTGCATGTCTCCAGGTGAGGACTTCTGATAGGAAGGATCTGACAGTGAGTCAGAATAACCTCCATCACCCACCAATACAGGAGGAAGTGACCGTAAATGGCAAACAAGTCACAGGGATATATGACACAGGTTTGTCATATGATGCAGTCATTTGTGCATCTCTAGTGCGCCCTGAACAAATCACCACAGAAACAGTGGACATTCAAGGGCGCCTCAAGGGAGCATTACCCCTAACTTTGCCCATAGCGAAGATTCTAGTCAGTTGTCGCTATGTGAAAGGGGAAATAAATGCAGCAGTAATAGAGAATCCCCTCTACCCCTTGATGTTGGGGCGTAGATATGTGTTCTTGGGAAATCCAATAAAACCTGTAGTTGCGGAACATAACCGGACCAGGTCAGGCTCCCAGAACCAAGAGAGAGACAATAAATTTAAATTTCATCTGATTGAAATGAAACAGGCTCAAAAAGCAGACAGCACATTGAAGCCTTGTTTTGGCAAATTGCCAAAGGCCCATAACCCTCCAGAGAAAGGAGACTACTATATAGAAAATGGCCTACTCTACAGACAAGCTAGAAAAGGAACTAACAGGCATGGACAGCTGGTAGTGCCAAAATTCTACACGGAGGAAATTATGGAGCAAGAGCATGCTACATCAGGCAGTGGTCACAGAGGAAAAGGGGCCACTGGTCAAAATATAGCATTGTGATATTACTGGCCAGGAATAATTGAAGACATAAGTCGGTATATGAAATCCTGCTCAGAATGTAACCAGGTAACCTCATTCAGAAGTGTAGACCAGTTACAGGACCTAGGGAAGCATTGTTGCGGACGTAGGCCCACCAAGAAAACACACAAGAGAAAACAACAGGTAGATGCAGTGATAAAGAGAAAACAAAATCACAAGTCTACTGTTACACCAGTAATCATGGCAACTCTCCGTATTGTACTGAGAGGGGACGAAAGACATCCCACACCGACTAGATATTGTTCGGAACACCATGGCCTGGATCATCTGGAAAATTTGGTTAGTCAGCAACCAGTATTAAAAAAAGCTGCGGAAACAAACCAGAACCATAGGAGGTAGGAACCAGGGCTGTACCAAACAATTGATGGATACAGGCCCCACTTCAGTTTACTGCCCCTTACAATAGAAATAGGTATGGGTCTGGCACCGTTGTTGTTTGGCCGTACCATACACAGTCCACTGGAAGCATTGTTGCGGACATGGACAACCACAGAAAGCACTCAGGGAAGAGATTCATCACTTAGTAAAGGAGAAAATTATCTCCAAATCAGAATCTCCCTACAGTTCAAGTGTGGTGTTGTTAAGAAATCCTAGTGGAGTTTATTACTAGAACCTTACTCATTTACAGTACAGTACATTCCTGGGAAGGAAAATGTTGGAGCAGACTTTTTAAGTTGTCATCCGACAGTTCTGGAAGGAAAGAATGAATAATCGTAACTTCAGCGTATGTTCCCAATAAATAAACTGTACATAGTACAGTCTTAAAAAAGATGGGGCCTATGTAGCATAATGGAAAAATACGCTTAGTTAGATTTTAGTGTGTAAACACACGGCTTCGCCAAAGAGTTAATCGTGAGCGACGGGTACTACTAGTACACGCATGCGCAGTCGATACCTCGCAGGGGAAGGAACGGAAGGCTAAATTTTCATAATGGCGAAGCAATTTGTGCATTGGGACGCATGGAATTTCTTAAAGGACGACTTCAGGCAGTGTGGTTATACCAGAATAATAACGGAGTTCGCTGGTGGGAATGTTAATACATGGAAATCTAAAAGGAAATTGGTAAGTAGGATGTATCTACTGAGATATCGGTTAGTTTGTGAGATGGCCACTTTCGATGGTTAGGCCTAGTATTTATCTAAATAAATTTATTTAGACTGCATGTCCACATGGAAAGCCAATAACAGGGAATGGATTTGAATCTTGTCACAGGGGATTTCAGAGGATATTGACCAGACAGTGATAACATAGGCCATTTAAGAGATATATGCCTTAATAAATTGCAAGGTAACACACAATGAGCCCATAGAGGGCATTTTCTAGAATTTATTTTGGCCAATCAGATACGACCCCCTCTGACGTACGCCCCATTAGTATATAAGGGTGGCAGTTTCAAAATTCATTTATCACACACAACCTTTTTAAGCCCAGCCAGAAGAAGCACAGTAGAGCACTGTCATTGCCAAGCCATTTTTGACTGTATGCAGGGCAGGCATCTTCACTAAAAGTGTAATTCTGTGTTGGAGAAAGATTCTTAGAGGGATCCTAGTGCACCATCACAAGTGTGATCATGGTCTGAGGTCCTTATATCCTGCTACATGTGAAGCCCAGAGATAGAAGGAGCCTATTACTGTCATTCCCCTTACTGTTTGGGAGTTTGTGCAGCACAGACTATCAGTGTGTTAGTACAGTGCAACCGACTTGGATCAGAGTTACTGACTTGGACCAGAGTTAAGTTCCATGTATCTAGAAACCAGTGTGAGACCGGCTACTACTGTCCATAGAATGTTTAAATGATGAACTTGAGCTGTAAAGATAGAGACAGATAAACTTTAATTTTTCACTATTAAAATAAATACAGAAGGACGGTGAACATTCCTGGTGGACAAGATATAGTGTAAAGGAACTTGTTAATTACTAGATCTAAAGTGGATCCTTTTTCTTTTGTATTTACTTTCAAATAGATTGGAATGTACACACTCTACCATAATCACCATTGCCTCAACATTCACCCATCATCACAATAGTACATAGTGTAGATAATAAAGTAATTGAATTGTAAGCCACTTGAGTTACTAATTACTTTTATTCAAAGGAGTTACAGTTCTATTTTCATAGTTAAATAAGTACATCATAGGGGATCAAAAAGGGAGAGGGCACCAGTATAATCTGCTTGTCTATATCTACTCCTTGCCACAGATTATTCACAGCCTTGATCTTCTTGTGAGAGTGAGACCAGTGAACCCTAGACACTGGGACTTCACCATTGTTCAGGAGAGAACCCTACTTCTGTCAATACTATCACTACATCTATATATATATATATATATATATATATAACGGGCTGATCACCCGTTTGCCAGTCACTTCGATTACGGAAACAACAGCAAATGGATTGATTTGCCGTTGCCCTAAAGACGCCAATAGGCGTGATGGGAAACAATGGCAAAGAAAACCTATCTGCTGTTGCCCTAAGACGCCACTAGGCGTAATGGCCACTGACTGCTTTGACGGTCGGTGGCTAAGGACGGAAGAAGAAGAATATTATATATATATATATATATATATATATATATATATATATATATATATATATATATATATATATATATATATATATATATATATATATATATATATATATAAATAATAAATAAATATAAAAATAAATAAATATAAAAATATATATATATATATATATATATATATATATATATATATATATATATATATATATATATATATATATATATATATATATATATATATATATATATATATATATATATATATATATATATATATATATATAAACCTCTCGCCACACCAACATACAGCAATGAATGGAGTAGCATATGGCAACAAACTACTTCACTCCACAAAAAAACTATTTGGAGATGTCAGAAACCTTGAGCTGACTACTGCCTTATTTTAGAATCATTAATGTGGAAGTCTGAAGGCGAACGATGAAGAAGAAGTGTGGTGCGGAATGCTGGAAAGTAACTGAAAAAGGAAATGTCCAAATAGTCCTCTATCGTAGCAATCAAAAAGATATGCACACTATCGTTGTGGGTAGACGCAGAAACTGGGTGCCCAAGAACTGCTATGCTGTGGAACCAAGAATGAAGGGGAAAGATAGGTTGATAAAAACTAACTTGGCAGAGAACTATGGAGGCTGAGATGCAAAGCATGAGCCAGAGTTGAGGCTCTGTATGAAGGATGGCCATCGATCCAGCAAAAAATTGAGACAGTTTGTTGCTGCCCTACAGGACGCCACTAGACGTGATGACCATTGATTGCTATGTCAGTTAGGGGCTAAGGATCCAAGATGAAGAAGTTTTGGTTTCTGTACCAATTTGTTTGACATGATAAAGTTGCCAACCTCATGCACAAACTTAAGTTAGGATAACTCTCAGAAAAAATATGTTTACATTTTTATTAAGGTGACTTCTCTGAACTACAGAGTTTTTGATCTTGATCCTACCATAACTGATCAGTTTCTCACATGGTGCAGTATTTCAGCTCTACTAATTTCTGCTCTAGGGATTCTAGTAGCAGAGTGGTTAGAGAGATTGCTTCTTGGGGCAAAGTTACTGGGTTCAAAGCCAGGCAGCGTCATACTGTAGTAAGTCTAGCAATAAATGGGTACCTGACTCTACTCTTCAGTTATGGAAGGCAATGACAGTGAGGAAGGAAACTGGTCACCTCACCTCATTAAGCTGATGATGAGTATCAGAATAACTGAATGCCCCTGAACACCAATTTTTAAAATACAATTTTTTGTTTTGTTGTAACAATCCACATTTTTGTCATTTTCCTAAGAGAGAAGATCCTTGACATTGAGTCCAGCCTTGATGTGGAGTGGAACAGGACAGGCTGGCTTGTACTTGATGTTACAAAGGCGGCGTGTAAGTGGGCCAGTGATCCCTACCTGAACGTGGGACTGTACCTGAGAGTAGTGGATACACAAGGTTAGGACATTTTCATCATCATTATTTTCCCTCTTCTTACACAGCATGGGGCCACCACTGTAGCTGGTCCCCTTGCAGGAGGCCTGCCCCAAGCATTCACAAACTCCTGCTGTGGTGGTTTTGGTGGTGATAATGTTTGACATAATGAGGTTGCCTGTCTCATGTACAGCTTCACATTAGCCACCTTGTACGACATGCCTGAGAGTGCTTTGACCTGATCTTTCTTTGTCTCTTCAAAGATCTCCGTAAACTACATAGGGCTTAGTCAATTTTACTGTCATGTCTTCTATCCCATACTGACTATCAAAATCATAATTCCTCATTAAGTCTCGTAACACAGTCAGCATGGTGCAGCAGTCAGTATATAATAGTTGCCACTGTTTTATTTAAGGAATTGTGACATGAGGGTTCATAACAAAAATTCATAAGTGTAGAAGTAGACACTAGAGGTCTTCTAACTGCTTCAGTAAATGATACGCTGAAACAATTGGGTCTGAAGGGACAGTCAAGGATGAGGGCACTTAAAAAACTTGGGGAAACTGCTGAAAAGGTCTTGTGCTGACTGCAAGACAGCCACAATAGGCAATGACATTCAGGACAATATGTTTATGCACAACAAAATCTTCATAGCTACCTGATGTTGGCAGAATGGAGAAGGGCAAGTTTTGTAAGTGTGTTCGATTCCCCATGCAGGGAATAAATCAATTTTAAAAATACATTTCTGTCATAAATCAATTTTAAAATCCATTTTTATTATAAATCAATTTCTAAAATACATTTCTATCAAAAATCAAGTTTATGCACAACAAAATCTTTATCTTCATAACTACCTCATCTTGGCAGAATGGAGAAGGGCACGTTTTGTAAGTGTTTTCGACTACCATTGCAGGGAATAAATCAATTCTTAAAATGCATTTCTGTCATAAATCAATTTTAAAATAAATTTAAATCATAAATCAATTTGTAAAATACACTTCTATCATAATTCAATTTTTATAATGTTTCTTTCATAAATCACTTTAAATTTATTCATGTCATAAATCAATTTTTAATACATTTATATTTAAAATCAATTTTTTTTCTCAGGAAAAATCCTCAACCCTCAGGATATTGGAATTGTTGATAGAAAAGGATCTCTAGATAAACAGTCATTCCTTGTTGGATACACGAACATGTCTAGAAAACATTCATTAGGAACACAGTCTTTTAGAAATAAAAGATCGACAGAGAATGTTGGCAGATCTGATGTCCCCAGTTTTTATTCTGGGTACTCCAGAAGAGGTATTTCATGTCATGTTTTGAAAGTTTTGTTTATAGCTGTTTGATAGTGCGTTTCTTCTGAGTTTCCATAGATGGTTTTCTATCGTGCTGATAATAAAACGCGAATCCACACAACTGTCAAATAAGTTCAACACACAACGATGTAAACCCCAGGCATGTTAATCAAAGCCTGCCGTGAAGTGAAGTAAACTGTGAAGGCTGGTAGAACAGTTAACATGGTTTATTGTCGACATAAGTTCAACGCTACGATACACTGTTCTTGACTAGGACAATCACATAAAATGCATGACAAGAATACTCTGGTGAATGATGATGGTTTGGTACTGTGGTGGGGTCCTTTCAAACATGTTCCTTACATTCAATTAATACGAATCCAGTAATGTTCAAGCTAGATAAAATGTCCGTTGACCTTGCTTGAGGTCATCCAACTAAGCATGTACTCCCATACCACGAACTCCCGCATTCGTCCAATAAGAGACTGTTTCTATCCAAGACATAGTTCCATATAACGTATACTCAATATATATTCACTGGTACATATATGAAGAGGTATCTGAGTTAGTATCTTTAGGTTTTAACTAACCTCTCAAAAATCATGCCACGACTTTGGCATTACAATAAAGGCGTTTACACATATGAATACTGCAATCAAATTAACTTCTTTCCGTCGTAGGAATCCTCCTTCTACGATCGATCTCAGAGGCTATCAACTCCGTAGGTCCATTCTAGGGATAACATTACAAGATGGATCCCCGCTAGACTGATACAAGGAGCAGCCTTAAACTACACGTTTCACTCACTAATCATACAAATATGAGGGGCGACAACTTACATAATACTTTCCATATTGGCTTCGACCTGAAGACCAATATCGCAATAAGGATGGCTTCCACCATACTTGCCACAACACAAGAAAAATCCCACGGACATCACAATGGTCCGTACTGCCCCATACAAAACATGACGTCATCATCTACCCAACTAGGTTACCCGTGCGTCCCAAAGCAACTCACACTGCTTTGTGCACGTCAGTGCGTGAATCAATCGAACGCACAAATAATATAACTATATTGAGACTGGTGCGTACATTTGGCAGGACCGAAGACTACCCCCTTAGGTAATAAATGTACGTAACAGCTCCCTTATTACCTCCCCTTAAAAAAATTAATTCTATTAATTTTTTTGAACTTAGTACCTGAGAGAGGTGAGTCAAAACTACAACAATATATATGAAATGCATAAAGTTATACCATATTAAGAAAAGAATATTAAACGAAATCAATATAACTAAATGATAGTATGCATTAAAGCACACATCCACCATCAACCTACTTTGGAACGATGTGGTAATATTCGAAGTAAAAGAAGTTGAAAATGAAAATGAAAAAACCATAAAAAAAAGATGATAATAAAATTCAACTAAGTTTTCTAAAAAAAATTTGAAACATATGATTTCAAAATGAAAATGAACAGCAACACTGATGATAATCAATGACAAGAGAATCAATAAAACAGAAAAATTGAAAATACAATGTGCAAAAATGAAGCAATGCAAAATTAAACACTTTAAGAATCAACACCCTTAATGTTTTCTAACACTAGTACGGTTGACTAGTGATCTAACAGTGAGATATCATAACTAAGACCCGTGAATGCAGGTATTACGTGACAACTAAGAAAGTTAGTATATGTGTGATCCATAATTAATTAAATAGATTAAATTGAATTATAGTAATTTATATATATCTTAATTACTAACAAATAACCAGTTACTAATATATTCTAAGTAATTCCAATATAAATCATTGTCAGTGTTCAGTTACAACTAGTTAGTAATCGACGAGACGATGTTCTCAATGTTCCATACACGATAAAATATATTCTCGAACACGATATGTAGTGTAATATGTTCCATAGGAATAACAAATGTATATTTGTTGCTTTTAACAATGTTTCCATACTACTAAAAAGTTACTGTAGTACCAATGTTGCAGTCCTAATAAAATGTTACTCTAATACCACTGTTCCCGTTCTAATAAAACGTTACTACACAAGAAGTAATGTTATAATCCATAAGTAAGTATATCCTGAAAGATATATTTATACGAATACTTCAGTTATATGATCAGTCTTTATAGATGTATAATCAATGAAAATGTACACAGTTATTCATGTTATCGGTGAGGATGTTTCAACATCTGGAAGTGGTTTAGTTTTGACAAGTTCGCTTGGGCATCTCGACAAACAGTCTGCGAACACATTCTTCACTCCAGGAATAGCACGTATTTCAAAATTGAATGGTTGAAGCGCTATAGCATAACGCGCTGACTTCGATGATTTTACGTTTTTCGAGTTCAGTGCGGTAAGAGCTTTTTGATCAGATTCCACCACAAAGTGTGAGCCAAGGAGGTAACGTTCCAGTTTTGTGATTGCCCACACTAACGCAAGGAGCTCTTTATCTAGAGCGGAGTATTTGAGTTCGCTCTCCGTAAGTTTTCTGGACACGTACATCACCGGAAATAAGGTGCCGTTATATTCCTGCATCAAAACTGCAGCAATAGCGTAAGAAGATGCATCACTGCGAAGAATGAAAGTGAGATTTTTGTTAGGCAACCTCAAAAAAGGTTCTTTTGAAAAAAAATCGTTTTATATAGTCTAACGCCGTTTGGTGATCCTGCGACCACTTTATTACATTAGATGTGCCTTTTTTCAGTAGAGACGAAAAAGGTGCAGTTATAGTAGACAAATGAGGGATGAATTTTGAATAGAACTGTATTAGTCCTAAAATAGACCTAACTTGTTTTTTTGTCTTAGGTGCTGAGATGTTTAAAATTTTAGAGACGTTACTGTCTTCTGTATACATGAAACCATGACCTATGCGGTGACCCAGAAATGAGATGTCATGAAAACCGACAAAAGCCTTTGAAGGTTTTGCTGTTAAATTATAATCTCGTAAGGTAGAAAGTAAAGCTTTTAATCCATGAATATGTTCATCCCAAGAGTCACTGAAAAGACAGATGTCATCTATATAAGTAATGACATCGGGACGATGAGACAATATGCGGCGCATCATGCGTACAAAGGTAGCTGGTGCATTCATTAATCCGAATGGCATAAAATTCCATTGAAAAAGACCCCGTGGCGTCGAGAAAGAGGTGAATGGCTTTGCTTTAGGAGTTAGTGGCACTTGCCAATAGCCCTTTGAAAGGTCTTCTTCTTCTTCTTCTGCGTTCGGTTTGTAGTCATGCTAAATCTGCAGGCCTGTCGCCAGGACGAAGTCCACAGTCTTTTCCAGGTCGGCGCGGCAGCCCCATAGCTTCTGCTGGAGCTCATCACTTTTGGCCAGGTCGCACGTCGCAATTTATCATGGGTTGGACAGTTCTGGAGAATGTGTTCTGGAGTCTGGATATCAGTTCCACAAGGGCATTCATTCGTGTGGGATATCTTGAGGCGATAGAGATGTCCAAGTAATCTGCAGTGACCAGTTCTCAGGCGGAAAATTGTCGTCTGTTGGTGTCTGTTTAGGTGGTGGATTGGGTCATCTCTGCTGTATATATCCCCTTCCTCCTTCCACTGATTTTTGTACTTGTTGTGGATGATGGTTTTTGCTTCCCGATAGGGCAATGGGTGGCTGTATTGTTCCATTTTACTGCCACTTCTTGATAGAGCATCTGCTTTCTCATTACCAGCGATTCCACAATGGGCAGGTAACCACTGAAGGGCAATGGTTGATGACCTTTGGATGATGTTAAGCTCAGATCTGATCTCATTCATCATGTTATCATTTCTGGTGTTTTGTATTGATTCAAGTAATGATCTGCAGTCAGTGAAGATTACTATCTTAGCTTGTGGCTGCTGTTCAGGTCTGGTGAGGATCTTCAGGGCTTGCAGTAGTGCCATAGCTTCTGCCCTAAAATTGGAGGAGATCTTTCCAGTTGGGAAGGCCTTTCGGATGATCTTTCCATTTAGGAATCTTATAAAAATGCCTCCTCCACCGTTCTTTACTGCCCCCTCAGCAGATCCATCTGTGTATGCATGTGTCCACTCCTTCGGGTTGTACTTTTCTTCAATCATTTCTTGAGCCAAAGTTTTTAGTTGTTGAGGGGTCAGGTGGCCTTTCTTTTTTATTTCAGGGACTTCTGTGATGATAGATATATTTCCATGGCAGTCGTCTGGCTCCTCGTAATCAATTAACATTTCAATCTCAGTAGATCGATTTGGGAGGAGGTCTTCATGGCATCGATGCAAATGTTTGGAGATGTTTAGGAAGCTGGTTCTTTTCAGCCTGTTCTTTGTCACACTATGGAGTTTGGCATGCATTGAATGTCTTGGCATTCGTAGAAGCTTCTCACTGTGAGTGAATACCTTTTCCTCACGTCTGTCATCAAGAGAGCGGATGTTGGTGTATCGCTCCATTGCCTGGATTGGAGAAGTCTTCATCCCTCCAGTGATTAGTCTAAGGCCTGAATTTTGCACTTTCCCTAGACATTCTGTGTTTGTTTTAGATGCTGTGGCCCAGGCTGACATGCCATATTCAAGTACAGGTCTGACTGTGCCTGTATAGACTTTTTTTTAGTATGTTGGTATTTGCCCCCCAACTTGTGCCAGCCAGTTTCTTCATAATAGAGAGCTTTCTTATTGCTCTCTGTTCTACTGCTTTTATGTGCGGCTGCCAGGTGAGTCTCTTATCCAACTTGACTCCTAGGTATGTTGGGTTTTCCTCGATTGGAAGTTCACTTCCATTTAGCTGCAGTTTAATCGTTTCTCGGCGATTTGACAGAGAGAAGCAGGTTGCTACTGTCTTGGAGAGGTTTATCTGTACTCCCCAATCTGATGCCCATTTACCGATGGTATTTAGCGCTGCTTGCATTCTGAACTTCGCAGTAGGCAAATGTTCAGCAGCACACCAGGCAGCAAAATCGTCAGCATGAAGAGCCCTGGAGATATGCCCGGACAGTTTCTCTGCAATATCATTTATATATATGATAAAAAGTGTGGGGGAGATAACTCCTCCTTGTGGCACACCCTGTTGTAGAGTGACGCGATGGCTCAGTTTCCCGTCAAGTTTTACTCTTGCTGTGCGGTATCGAAGAAAGTCCCGTATCCAGTTGAACATTCTCCCTTCAATTTTGCTGTTGAGCATCTTAAGGAGGAGTCCTTCTTTCCATACCTTATCAAAGGCTTTTGTCAAGTCTACAAAAACCGCCAGCACTTTCTTTTTCTCCTGAAAGGCATTTTCTACTTCCCGGGCTAGATATACTAGTTGGTCTTCGGTGCTGCGATTTTTCCTAAATGCTGACTGTGTGTTATCAAGCAGATGGTTTTTTTTCCAGATGTTTCAGTAATCTTGAGTTCACCATTCTTTCCATTACCTTACCCAGACAGCTCAGTAGGCTAACTGGTCGGTAGCTGGACTTGCTTGTTTTCTCCTTTTGTTTCTTTCTGATGGGAACAATGATTGCTTCTCGCCATTGATCTGGAAATTTTCCAGTACTCCATGACTGATTGAAGATTAGGAGGAGCTTGTGCCTGGCTACAGGTCCAAGGTTCTTGATCATATCATTTGTGATGCCATCTTTTCCTGGAGCTTTTCTGTTCTTTAGTTTTGTTATGGCAGCACTGAGTTCTTTCATAGTAAGGGGTGACTTCATGCAGATATCTGGGTTTTGGTGCTTCAGTTTTTCTTTTACTTCCTTACGTACTTCTTGGATCCGTGCATGTGAAAGTGATGTGGTGCTTTCTTCCTTGTAGAAATCTGCCAGGATGTTTGCTGCCATCTTTCCTGTGTGGTATTTTTCATTTTCTTTGATGACAGTCTTACAGTAGCTGGTTGTTGTTTCTTCATTTAGCACTCTTGTCAGATTCCATAGCTTGCTTGAGTCCTTTTCCATGTTGAGACTGCTAGTCTTCTGGTGCCAGCTCCTTTGGATTTCAGCTTTCTTTTGTTCATTGAAAGCTTGTTTTATGCTGTTGTGCCTCTGTGTGTTCTCTAATGTGGGATTTTGCTCCATAGTTTCCCGTGCTTTATTTAATTCACTATGGAGTTTTCCCAGGTTGTCACTCCAGTATGGTTTGTAGTCTCGTCGTTTACCTCGTGGAATTGACTTCTTTGCTGCTTGGATGATTGCCTCACTGATGATGGAGATGTTTTTATTGATGTTATTTGAGTGGGCAATGTTCTGACAGAAATTGTCAGCTTGTTCTTTAAAAAATCCCCAGTTTGCTTTTTTGAAATTCCAGCTAGGAGACATATTGATTTCTCCTGCACTTCTTGTCTCAGATATCTGTAATGTGACTGGTACATGGTCGCTACCCCCAAGTTGAGTATTTACTGTTCTGGTGGTGAGTCGATGTATGTCATCTGTAGCCATAGCAAGATCTGGTGTGCTCGTTGTTTTCCATACTCTGGAATAGAAGGTGGGCTTATCCTCTGGTTGGTTTATTAGAATTAGTTTATTCTCTACCATCCAATCTTCCACCTCTTCTCCTCTTGGATCTGTTGCGTTATAGCCCCAGCTGGGTGAGTGGCTATTGAAGTCACCCATAATGAGGTGTCTCGATGCTGCAAGCTTCACTTTGTGTAGCTCCAGAGTTGTGGTTGGAGGGCTGTAGCAGTTTGTGATCATTAAGTCTCCACTGGGCAGCAGTAGTTGGACTGTTATGTATTCAAGTTCGTCCTCACCAGATCTGTGTGTCTCTACTGCTGGGATTGAGGTTTTAATCAGTGTGAGGATTCCTCCCTTAGTTCTTTTTGCCCTGTCTTGGCGGAAGGATTGGTATCCACGTACAAAGAATCGTTGGGTATCTTTTAGGTGAGTTTCTTGGATGCAGATTATATCAATGTTATTTTCCCTGAGGAATTCTTGTAACTCCGGTTTCTTGTTCCTCACTCCTTCTGCATTCCATGAGCCACTGTAAGATAGTGGGTTGGTTGGTCAGTTGCTCTACTTTGCCTTCCCCCGACCATTTGGTTGGCAAAGGCACCGGTTGCTTGGGTGGGCCCTTTCGAGGCTAGGGGCCCGGCTCCGCTCCTCCCCGGTTGTAGCTGATAGGAGCGACGCCATGACGTAAGTCGAGATTGTCGCATGACTCCATACCGCAAAAGCGTGTGTGTCCTAATTTTTCCCGGTGTCTGCGCCGTAGCTAACACACTCCGTCTTCGGCAGGCCGGGTTGTGTTTGTTGTTCAGGGTTGTCTCCCATAGCCTTTCCATCTCCCGGTGGTAGCTGCAAGGCAGCAGATTGGTTTGTTTACCGAGGTTTACCTTCCCCGTGGCTAGAGCTTATAGCGGCTCTTACTTGCTTGATGCACCCGTCGTAGGACATATGGGGGATTTCAGTGGGGGTATCAGTGCCACCTGTTACCCCTCCCCGTCCTGCTGGGAGGACATCGCCGTTTGGTCCGCGACTGCTTATTCGTCCAGCTATGCTGACTTAATTCGCAGCTGACACACCATATCTGGAGGTCGTTCCACTATCCGCCACCCGTGGACGCGCCTGGTTGGGGTCGGTCGCCCCTTTGCCAGGCTTTGAAAGGTCAAATTTCGAAAAGAATGTGGCATGAGATAATCTCTCCAATAAGTCGTCTAAAAGAGGTAACGGTTCCGCATCGAATTTTGTAACTTTGTTCAATTTCCTGTAATCTACGCAAAGACGTATATTGTTGTCCTTCTTCCTAATGATTACCATAGAAGAAGAATATGGTGATGAAGATGGTTCAATTATATTTAATTGAAGCATCTCATCCAATTCCTTATCAACCTTATCACGAAAGTGTAAAGGGATAGGATATGGGCGAACTCGAATAGGCGTATCGTCAGTCAGAATAATGTCATGTTGGATGACTGACGTATGACCTGGGATGTCAGTGAGGACATCCTCATACGAGTGTAGAATATTAGAGACTTGCTGACGTTGATCAGCCGAAAGAGTAGATGAGATTGTAACATCATTCCATTTCTCAGTGGAATGGAGTGGTACAACTGGTATTGGTAGTTGTACATCATCGAAAGAAGATTCTTCTTCTTGGATGACTGACAAACTAGAATAGTGTTGAATAGGAGGTGTAGGATCGTCAGTTGCCTGGAACACTGACTGTAGATAATCAGGACGTGAGTAATACTCCTTCAACATGTTAATGTGGAAGGTTTTATGTTTACCATTAACATCAACGATGTAGTCGACATCGGATATTCTTGAGATGATCCTGAAAGGACCTCTCCAGGTAATTAAAAGACGATTGTTATGCGCAGGTAGTAAGACAAAAGCTTCATCACCAGGAATAAGCTGGCGAAGACGTCTATACTTGTTTGCAAATAGACGAGCTTTTTCTTTGGCTTGTTCAGATGATGCAGTAGCTAGTATACAAGCATCTATGATTCTCTTTCTCAGAGAGATCACATACTCATAAGAGGATTGAGTTTCCTCTTCGATATTCTCGTCAACCAATAAGTCGTGGATTAACGACATCGGACCGCGTGGTTGCATGCCAAAAACAAGCTGGAATGGAGAAAACCCCGTGGCTTGATTTTGTACTTCGCGATACGCAAACAGAGCCGCGGGTATGACCCGATCCCAGTCTTGGGGATGGTCTTGGGTCATCTTACCCAACAACTGCTTGAGTGTCCTATTGAGACGCTCAATTAACCCATTTGACATCGGATGATAAATAGAACTAAGAGATCTGTCTATACCTAATGTCTTCATAACTTGAGACATGGATTCAGAAATGAACTGAACCCCATGATCCGACAAGATTTTCCGTGGAAAACCAATGCGTGAGAAGATTAACATCAATGCCTCTGCTACACTGGCAGATGAAGTGTTCTTGAGAGGGATGGCCTCAGGCCAGCGAGTGCACATATCAATGCACGTAAGAATATGCGTATGCCCTCTAGCAGATGGAAGCATCGGACCAATAATGTCTATAGCCATTTTATCAAATGGTCTAATCGGGATGTCCGCAGCTTGAATAGGAGCCGCATGAAATGGACCCCGTACCTTAACTTCCTGACATATCAAACAAGACCGACAGTAGAGAGTGATGTCCCTATGGACGCCTGGCCAGTAGAATGCCGAAAGCACTCTGGATTTGGTACGCGAAAAACCCATATGGCCTGCACATTGCGAGTCATGCGCATGTCGTAATATACGAGATCTCATAGAGGATGGGACTAAGATCTGATAACATAAGGATGAATCCTTTTCCCGTATTACTCTAACCAAAATCCCATTTTTAAGTATAAAGTCATGTCTAGATTTTGCAAGTTTGTTGCTGGTATTCTTTTTGTTCACATACTGAAAAAATTTTTTTAATGAATCATCATTCTTTTGCAATGTTGCAAACAACTCCCGTGAAATAGGAGCATCATCATCACTGGTAGTATGAACTGTAGGTTCAATAGGTGTATCATGCGACATATTAGTAGCTTGCGCTCTAGTCACTACTGCATTTGCAGTTTGAATATGTCGCTCTTCCCATTCAGCAATTTGCTGTGGTGTACACTCTTTTATACCATGTATGCGACCAAGTATAACATCACAAATTGGGTCAGGAAGAAAACAAGCCTGGATCTGTCCTGAAAAAAATGTTGTATGAAGTTTTATAATGGCTGTGGGAAATGTTTCCACTGTGCCGCCGAAAGTCACACACTTGACAACCCTGCCCGTGGCACAACTTGGGTTGATCAGCGAAGTCCGGACGCCCACAGTGCTACAACCTGAGTCAAATAGGATAGAGCATGAAATGTTATTGACAAATCCCTTGTTAAACGTAAGAGAGCCCTGTCCCTGGTGTACTGACGCAGCAGTGGCCGTACAGACTGCAGGTAGACTAGGCAAGGTATGTCCGCAACGCAGCGTCGTGATCGCCTTAGGCTGGAAAAGAGTCGAGCATTCTGGACAGTCTTTCACCTGGGTACAATCAAGAGAACAAGACATAGCATTGTGAGTTTCAGCTACTTTACCCTGTTCAATGTTAGCCTGTGTATCACTTAAAGCGACATTAGAATGTCTACCCGTATTACTCGACGATCTATCTCTACGACGCGATCGATTTTGATTATTGTTATTAAAATTGCCACAATTGTAGTTTCTGCCTGAGTTAAAATTTGGATGAGTCCGATAATTTGTAGAATGATCGTTATGATGTTGGTTAAATGGTTTATTTCCAAAAAATTGTCTGTTTTGTGAACCCTGAGATTTTGATCTCCAGTTTTGTTTATTATAATGTCCTTGATTATTTTTAAAATTATTATTACCAAAATCTCGCGATCTGTGAGCTTGGTTCCAAGAAACATTAAATGGAGCAGATTGTTGAAATTGCTTCCCTTTGTAAAAGTTATCATTGTTAAAATTGTAATTATTTCCCTTATTGACATACCTATCAGCACTAAAAGAACGATTGCGTGAAAAATTGTTTTGTTGTGCTGCAAAAGCAACAGGCAATTCACTCTTAATCTGTGCATTACTCAGATCCATGGTTGGGTGAGCAGTGCAAAAATTTTTTGCATGTTCTTCTAAGTCTTTCATTGATAAAGGTTTCCGTTCGTGTAAAAATGCGAGAAATGTAGGATTTACAGACGATAGTACCTTATCGCGCATCAGTAAATCGAAGAGACCTTCATACGACTTTTCAATTTTGGATAATTCGATCCATCTTTCGAGGGTGAGTCGTATTTGTGACAGAAAATCACTGAAATTTCTGCTTGATTGCGGTAGCAATGTACGAAATCTTAATCGGTATTCATCTTCTGACATTTGAAATTTCTTCAGAAGTGCGGCTCTAAGAGCATTATAATCATTCTTCTCATTAATACTGGTAGTATGATAAACTGCTAAAGCATCCCCAGTAAGTAACCTGGATAAATATGTGCAATACAGTGTTTTATCCACGTTATAAGACACACAAGTGGCCTCAAACCTATCTAGGAAGAATATCACGTCATCAGACGGGGGATTAAATTTTGGTAATTTAAGGTGAATTTCCTTAAAATGGTCATGTCTGGATGAAGTTTGGCTTTCAAAAGTTCTCTGAGAATTAGCTTCCTGAGTTAACCTAAGTCTCTCATATTCTGACTCTGCTAATTTCAGTTCATGCTGTCGTTTTCTATCATTCTCTTCCATCTCAAGCTGAAGTCGTAATGTATTTTGTTCAGCTATTAATCTTCTTTCTTCCATTTCCATTTCCTTCTGTTTATTTTGCATTTCATTTTGTTTAACTTCCATTTCAATTTTAAGTAGTCTTTCTTTTTCTGCCGCATCTCTTTTAAATTTCTCTTCAGCCTCGAATTTTTTCTGTTCGGACTCACGCTGAAATCGTTTCTCTTCTAATTCAGCGGCTAGTCTCATTTTTTTCTCCTCTTCCTCAGCCATAAATTTCCTCTTCTTTTCATCCTCCTCAGCAGTTAATCTCATTTTTTTCTCATTCTCCTCAGACTCAATCCGTTTTTGATCTGCCTCAAATTGAAGTTTTTCTAGTCTTAAAGTTTCTAACTTTCTCTGTTCGGCTTCTATTTCTTGAGCTTTCTTATATTCTGCAAGTGCAAATGCTTTTACTTCATCAGGAGCCATCTGAAGAGCTTTTGCTTGCTTAATGAAATAGTCTAAGGTAGACATTATTTAATATTATTATGTAATAATACTACTTAAAAGTGTTACTACAACTAGTGGTCTTCGTTCCTGTCCTAGAACGGTAAAATCAAGTTATATAATAGGCAATAATATTAATAATTAATAATGTAATTTATAACATGTAATGGTGTGAAAGCAATAACGTGACAGACAACAGTACAATACTGACACGACACGATAATCAAGACAAATGACTACAGTCGTAGAAATCAAATAAAATAAAAATGTGGAACTAAAATAGAATGTCGTAAAAAATTACGATGACATCTACGATCCAATAAAGCACAAGACAATTGACACCACAATGTAAAAACATATGCTTTGTAAAAAACTGAATGATAGACAGGTTAGACGGACAATAATCACATACAAAATACATCATGAAACTAAGGTACAAGTAAAAATAGCTACGAAAACAACAAGTAAACGTGACGAAACAGCTAAACAACTACTATTATAAGGGACAACTAGCGATCGGAACTTCGGCAAGGTTTCTAGCCTTGTACCGGAATTATCGCTCAATTGAAACTTACAAAATGAGCCCTACAGAACGTCTGACGAAGAGCCCGAATTGGCTTCGAGATGGATCTCGTTCGTCAGATCAACCTCCCTACCTCCCACGAAGAATACAACACATATAACATGTAACATGAAAAATATAAATGTGGACATAACTACATGAGGCACAGCTAAACGTAATAAAGTGTACAACGAAAACACGTTATACTCATCTCGCGTGCAGGTAAAAAATCAATGTGCCTCGTCTCCGTGGATGTACGCTTGAGACAACGAAATACTCTGTTTCGAATACTTGAGTTCTGCCAGATGAGGACTAACAGCTGAGGTCCCACGTAGTCATACACTGATGTAGAACTTGAGATTGAGGTTCAATGTACCTTGACCTTGAGGTAGCCGTTATAAAGGATATGAGTTGTTAGAGAATCCACGTACTTTCAACTAGTGTGGAACTTGTGAGGTAATTCCCGTTTTAAATCTTGAGCAATTCAAGCCACACCGGCCGCCATTTACTGATAGTGCGTTTCTTCTGAGTTTCCATAGATGGTTTTCTATCGTGCTGATAATAAAACGCGAATCCACACAACTGTCAAATAAGTTCAACACACAACGATGTAAACCCCAGGCATGTTAATCAAAGCCTGCCGTGAAGTGAAGTAAACTGTGAAGGCTGGTAGAACAGTTAACATGGTTTATTGTCGACATAAGTTCAACGCTACGATACACTGTTCTTGACTAGGACAATCACATAAAATGCATGACAAGAATACTCTGGTGAATGATGATGGTTTGGTACTGTGGTGGGGTCCTTTCAAACATGTTCCTTACATTCAATTAATACGAATCCAGTAATGTTCAAGCTAGATAAAATGTCCGTTGACCTTGCTTGAGGTCATCCAACTAAGCATGTACTCCCATACCACGAACTCCCGCATTCGTCCAATAAGAGACTGTTTCTATCCAAGACATAGTTCCATATAACGTATACTCAATATATATATTCACTGGTACATATATGAAGAGGTATCTGAGTTAGTATCTTTAGGTTTTAACTAACCTCTCAAAAATCATGCCACGACTTTGGCATTACAATAAAGGCGTTTACACATATGAATACTGCAATCAAATTAACTTCTTTCCGTCGTAGGAATCCTCCTTCTACGATCGATCTCAGAGGCTATCAACTCCGTAGGTCCATTCTAGGGATAACATTACAAGATGGATCCCCGCTAGACTGATACAAGGAGCAGCCTTAAACTACACGTTTCACTCACTAATCATACAAATATGAGGGGCGACAACTTACATAATACTTTCCATATTGGCTTCGACCTGAAGACCAATATCGCAATAAGGATGGCTTCCACCATACTTGCCACAACACAAGAAAAATCCCACGGACATCACAATGGTCCGTACTGCCCCATACAAAACATGACGTCATCATCTACCCAACTAGGTTACCCGTGCGTCCCAAAGCAACTCACACTGCTTTGTGCACGTCAGTGCGTGAATCAATCGAACGCACAAATAATATAACTATATTGAGACTGGTGCGTACATTTGGCAGGACCGAAGACTACCCCCTTAGGTAATAAATGTACGTAACACTGTTACAGGATGATGATGATTGTGTGTAAATGAGTGGTAATTGGCGAGGTCTCTTGCATGGACAGTATATTGTGTAGGCCTGTGTGTATGTTTAATGTGAAGGAATACTGGTCAGTCTGGTTTTACGTGAGGGACATAAATAGGTGGTGAGTGTCTCGTGCGGAGTTTGTGTCAGAAAAACACTGGAGAATAGTTTTTAAGTGTTGAGAGAGTTTTTGGATTAAGAAGGTGAGCGGAAGGTTGTTGCATGCTGAGAGCCGAGCGGGCTGGCTGTATTGTATTGTATTATAATATTCTGAAGTGAAGAAAGTGAAGAAAGGAACAAAGATTACGAATTATTACATTTTGGTGACAGGATGTTTATCTGTAATTTCGGATGATATTGATGTTCATGACATTATTCATTATATTCTGTTGTGGGACTAAATTCCAGAGTTGGTCGTTCATTCAAGAAAGAATGTGTGATTTATAAGGACCTTTTCATACCGTTAGACATTTATACGTGCCATAAAACAGGTTTTGCCTCTCCCATTACATACTATGTACATCCATCAACACACACTAATATTACATGGTGTCGTAGGAGAAAGGACCGCTTGTGTCAATTGCATAATGTATTTTCAGATGTAAGGAATGACCTCAGGGTGTTGAGTGGTATAAATCATGAGAATTTTGTGTTTTATTGGAGAATCTGTTATGATTGTGTACTACAGCTGTATGTTTGACCAATGGTGGCTACTATGGTAACAAGGTAACTGTACTCCCATAGCGGACACTGCCACATGAGAAAGAAGACTTCCTTATTTGATCATAATAAGTCAGGTAGCCGCACTGGTGTAATGGTTACCACATTGCGCTGGCAATCAGGTGTTAAGGTTCAAGCCCGGGCGTGAGCATTTGAAGGAGTGTCATCGACCAGGATTTTGACTGAATAACCTGAACGGCTCCCGAGATAAACCCTCTGTGGATGGGAAGGAGCGAAGCTCCTGACCGGGTTGGATGGAAAGTCCACAGGCTCCCCAGCCTCGCAATGATATGTCATTGGGCCGAAGGGCTGAAACCCCAAGTGCCGCTGGTTAAGAAAAAATAATAATACGTCTTAGCTTTATGAGATGGGGTGACTAGTTTGCTTCCTTACTGTTTCAGCCGGATAAAGCCAAGAAGGGCCTATAGGCTTTTTGGTGTTTTGGCTCCCTTTCACCTAATAGGCAATAATTTTAATATTTTTTTCAAACCCCTTAGCATGGTGATGGAATATACTAGTATTATAATAGACTTATATGTTAGTTTGTTAGCATTGCTTACCTCTTTTATTAGTAATTATTTTCTCCAGAGCAGTCGGTTGTCAAAAATTATGAATAGATGCCAAGACAAATGAATACATTTGGAAAGACTTCTTGAAGGCCATTATGTACAAGGGTTATAAACATTTTCTTTTTGTACATAAATCTATGCATTAAAAAATATTTTTAACTTATGCATGGGCTCCCAAAATCTCCTACCCCTAGGCTTCAGCTTACTTAGCCTAATGGATAATCTGGCCATGTTTGCTGCCTTTGCCTTCCTAACTAAAGTCAGGTATTCATTTATAATTGAATAAACTGGAGCTGACTGAGCCACCAAGAAGACATGCTCATCATCATAGTGGGTAGAGCTGGAATTGGGTTGGCCACATCCTTAGAAGAGACCCTGATGCCATCACCAGAACTGCCATGCTATGGACTCCAGAAGGAAAGCGAAAGAGTACCGGCCAACAACTACCTGGCGGAGAACTGTGGAGGCAGAAATGCAAGGCATGAACCACAGCTGGGGCACTACATGAAGGATGGCTTCTGACCAATCAAAGTAGAGACATTTTTTTTGCTGCGGTTTTTGTAGCACTTTCTTTACATGATAAGGCTACTAACCCCATGCAGTGCATCACCTTAGGCATCTTGTGTGTTACGTTGGGGGGATAAGTGATCTTATTTTTCTTATCTCCTCAGAGACTACACATAACTACTATACAGGATCACATAAGAAGTGTCAGAGACATAACCTTTATATCAACTTCAGGGAAATAGGCTTTGACCAGATTTAGTGTTTGTAGTTTTATTTTTTTTTTACAGTGTTGTGTCATTTGTGTTTGGCGACCGGGGGATCAAACCCGGGCGACGGCATTTGAGGATTTTTCGTTGACCGGGATTTGGACTGGATTAACTCGAGACCTGGCGAAGACATTTGAAGAAGTGTCGTCGACCAGGGACTGGCGGCTCCTGAGCCAACCCAGCTCTAATGGGTACCTCCGAAATCGGAGAGTATTTGCCTGAATGGCGAGGGACACCTGTCTATGTACAAGAAACAAAGGGATACTCACGTAAAATCAATGTCAGGTTAAAATAGTAATAATAACCTGAGATTTCGCCTCGAGTATTAGCGGGCGTACAAAAAAAAAAAAAAAAAAAAAAAAAAAAAAAAAAAACTGTGTCAGAACCTAATTATGGTGAAGTCTCTAACACTTCACCCCCTATGGCAGTTTTTGATATGGGACTATCTTTACCATTTTTGAGTGTCTGTATCTGTTATGTTTTTCTTGCTTTCTATAAATGTCTTCTGCTGTTTATATTTTCTATTGTTCTAGTCTGTGCTTTATTTGCTGTCTGCCTTGCATTTGCTGAAATTAAGACAAGTTATCTTTTGCACCATGGCGATATCACGAGAGGAAAGAAGACATTAGATTAAGCTGGGAGAACAGGTCCCGGAGCAGGTCGACCCTTTTAAATACCTTGGAGCTGTCATAGACCAGAATGGAGGCATCAAAGAAGAGGTGGCTACCCGAAGAGCAGCAGCTGGGAGACTTTTCCAAGTCATAAATCGAGGATTCCTCAGCAAAAGAGAAGGGTAAGAAGACGAGGATGGCTGTATACCGCTCCACCTATGTCCCAGTCTTGACATATGGATGCGAGTCATGGGCAATGACTACAACCCACAAAAGCCAGATCCAAACCCTAGAAATGAGGTATCTGAGGAAGGTGGTTGAAGTTACAAGAAGAGACATGGTCCGCAACCAGACAATACGTCAAGCTCCAAAAACCCAACCCGTGCAGACCCAAGTAGAACAGTCCTGACTACGATGGTTTGGCCATGTCTGCAGAATGGAAGAAGATCGGGTACCATGACAAGTATGGGAAACTAAAAGCCAGGGATCCAGACCTCCAGGACGACCCAAAGTCCGCTGGGAGGACAACATTAGACAATCTTTGAAGGACCAAGGACTAGAATGGAACCAAGCCAGGAGGAAGACAGCTGATAGAATAGTATGGCGCTCTCTTACAAACCTTTACACCGAAGAAGAAGAACGACTAAGTAAGTAAGTAAGTATCTTTTGCACATGTTACATTGTTGTTCTGTTTCAACCTTTCATGTTTGTGCATGTTGTACAAGCATGTTCGGCTGCCACGGCAGGTATGGGAGGCTAAGAGCCAGGGATCCAGACCTCCAAAATGACCCAGAGTCCACTGGGAGGACAACATTAGACAATCTCTGAAGGACCGAGGACTAGAATGGAACCAAGCCAGGAGGAAGACAGCCAATAGGATAATATTTCACTCTCTCTTCCAAACCTCTACACCTCAGGTAGAAGAGGAATGACTAAGTAAGTAAGTATAAACACGTAATATATCAAGTATCAGTTTCATTCATACTCAAACTATGCCACGTATGTGTTTGTTGGCATTTTCAGTGTACGCCAACACCCCCCTAAACATTTGATAGTTATCTTTCGTGTACCTGTGCTGCATATTCATTTAATTCATGTTGAGTACTTTTAATGCTCTGTCTTCTATATACATATTTTGTGCTCTTTATCTGGGGCTGGACTCCTAGAAGATTAGCTGTAAGTCATAGCTTTAAGTCATAGCTGTAAGTCATAGCTGTAAGTCATAGCTGTATTACCATCTTTCAACTTGTTTCTTATTTATATATTAATTTTCAAATATTTTCACTTCATTTCCCTATTTGCACCTTTACAGCTGGTCCCCTTGTAGGAAGTCTGCACCAAAACATTCACATGCTCTAGTTGTGATAGTTTCTTTAGTAATGTGTTTTATCGAATGAAGTTACTAACCTGACACACATCCTCATACTAGTCACCTCTTATATGTGCCTAAGGATGCAGAGGTCCTGTTCTTTCTCTCTCCTCAAAGTGTCATGCTCCAGTCTACCTAGCGGTAAATGGGCACTTGACTGCTGTTGAGTTTGGACAGGCAAAGGTAGCGAGAAGGGGAACTGATCACCCCCTCTCATAAAGGCTCGTCTCCTCACAGAAAGAGTAAACTATTGCTCCCTCAAGCATGTCGTACGAGGCAAGTAATATGTGGGTGTGTACGGATCTGGCTACCTTGTCTGCTACAGATACCACTGCTGTAAAAGCATGTGAGTGTTTTAGGTGCTGGCTTCCTGCAAAAGATCCAGCATACAACACTAGCTGCATGCTCCATAAGGAGCGAAAAGGGAAATGAAGAAATGAATTATGTGCTTGCTAAATTTTCTTATTCTCTTTTCAGTTTTTGATTGCGCCAGAAGGGTTCGCTTTCGACTACTGTGCTGGGGAGTGCTCTTTTCCTCTAGAAATGGACATGAATGCGAGTAATCATGCAGTCATCCAGACACTAGTTCATTTGATGAACCCAGGGTTGGTCCCAAAGCTATGTTGTGTCCCAAATTCATATGGGACTATACCCTTTTTGTTCTTTGAGGATACTAATACTCTTAAACTAAAATATCTGGACAAAATGAGTGTCAAGAGTTGTGGGTGCTTTTAGTGGGCCATTATTTTCTTAGGAATGCAGTTCCTTAAGAAATGGGCATAACTGTAGTGAAACTGTGTGCAGTTCTTTCATAAATGTACATATTGTTATTATTGAACAGAATCGACATCATTGCACTCCAGGCAAACCCATAGGTGCTCAGTCTCCCTCAGTATATGTCGAAGAGTGTGAATGCTAACTGTTCATGTAGCTCACTGGGTGTATACACGACGAATGCATCTTCTCATACGTCCATGTCCATGCTAGCCTTACGTTTGATGCCAAATTCCAACAGTCTTAACCTTGATGATTCATCTGTTGCAGTGTCATTCCCTTACAGGCGATCGTTAATTCTTCTCAGTATCTCTCCCTTATCCATATCCAGTGTCCCTACTGTGGGTGCTCTTGATGCTAGTCTGTCAGTTCTCTCTTTACCACGTACCCCTGCATGACCAGGACAGTAGATCCACACCAGCTCTTGTAGACTCGAAGCTTCTATGAATGTTTTCCATTCATGCCGCAACCAACCACTTTGAACCTTTTGAAGCATGGACTGAGAGTCTAACACAATGACTGCCTTTGTTAATGAAGTTTCAGTTAGCCATCTTAAAGCTTCATTAACAGTCTTGACCTCCATTCTCATGCTGGAAGTTCTTATCTTGTGAGCCCAGCTATGTTTGGCGACGATTCTGCCCTGTACCCTAGCAGAAAAGCCCCAACCTAATTTCTCACCATGGATTACAGACCCATCTGTATACACAATGGCATCATTATTCCCGGCATGATCATGTATCAGTTGATTAATTTCCAGTTCTGCTTTGCCATTGCCCCAAGTTCTACATTCTCTGCCAAGGCTGATGTCTTGCTGGTAGTTAATCCAGTTCTCATCTGACATACTCCGCTCTGCCCCTTTGAATATATTTTCAATTGTGGCCACCTGCTTGATCGTTGTCTCTGCCTGTGCCATCCACGAAATCACTCTCTCATGGTTGCTCAATGTCCAACACAAAGAGACTCCGTTCACTACAAAAGCGTGCAGTGCATCTAGTCTCTGACAACTGCCTAACTCAGTGTGTAGATTTCTATAAAAACCTCCGAATACTGCCCTTAAGAAAGCGCCTTCTGTTTAACAAAGTTAAATTTGTTCACAAAATCCTGTCACACAATGCTCCAGCATATTGCTGGCCAATGTTCAATTACAATGAAAGACGCAGTCGACGCTTTAACAGATTGCAAGTGCCCAAGCCCAGGCTTGACTTATTCAAGAAAAGCTTAGCGTACTCTGCTGCTCATCTTTGGAATTGTCTTCCACATAACCTAAGAAACAACCTCAGTCCATATTCATACAATCATAGACTTTTTGAATACTTTCTGAATTCTGATTACATGGCCCCGTAATCGGATTATCTTTTCTTATAACATCAACTGTAGGTTCTAATGATGATGTTTGTACTTTTTAACATATGTTATGTCATGCTTATAAGTAATTAATGTTAATATGAGTGTGCTATATTATTATTATTTTACTTTACGTTGAATTTCTTGAAATTGATATGTAACATGCATATGAGAATAAATGAATTCAGTATGAAAGGTGAGCGAAAGGAAGGGCAGAATGTTAGACGGGCCTGCGTGCCCAATTCTCAACCCTTTGAAAATAAAGTTCGTTCATTCGTTCATTCATTCATTCGTTCGTTCGTTCTCATTATTCTTGCTCCCTAAATGTCAGCTATGTTTCCATGCAGGGGTGCCGTTTGTCTGTGATTACTCGCATATATGCTTTTGCTTGGGCCATAACATATCTGGATCTAATCGACAGCATTTCAAGCATGTACCTCATTGTCACAATGGGGGTATCTCGCGTACAGCCGAAGACTATACGCATCCCTTCATTTTGAATGCACAAAGAACTAACTGTTATTTTCTTGGCTATATTGTAAATCAAGACATACATTCACATTGTGTTACTGACAGTGTGAGTATTCCCAGCCCATACTCAATGGCCGATATGACTAGCTGATGATAAAGAAGAAATAGTAATCTCTGCTCCAGACGCATCACGGCCATTATTTTCAGGGCAGCTAGACCTCTCCTGCATTTCTGTGTGAATTGTTCAGCATGGTACTTATATGAGAGCCCGCGATCGAATGTAACTCCAAGGTATTTCAGCTTTTCGTGCCTTTCAATTTTCTGTCCATTGAGAGTAGTATCTGGGAGGTATGTTTTCACAATGGAGTTGTTCAAGGAGCATCACATAACACAGGCCTTGTTGGGATTGACTTTAGAGCCAGTTTCCTCGCACCATTTAAACACCTCCTGTAGTGCCCCATGTGTGCTATTAACCATTTCTTGTTGGTCAGAGCCAATTCTGTAAATGAGTACATCATCAGCAAAAGTCAAGGTTCGTCCCAACCCAGTTGGCTGAATGATGGCTGCTTTTGCTGTATAAATATTAAACAGCACTGATGATAGTGGAGAACCCTGGAGTAATCCAGGGCAAATGGGCATTGGGTCTGATGTCCATGTTCCCAAGTGAAATGCCACTGATCTCTCAGTTAAGCAGCTGCTATCCATCTTGTAAGTCAAGAGTTAACACCGCAAGCCATTACACAGTTTATAAATGTTGCAAAGTTCACACTATTATAAGCATCCTCTAGGTCAATTGCTACAGTAACCGTTTTTAGCGTATCCTGGAACCACTCGTACACATCATAAGCAAAAGTTCCAGCGTTACCCCATGTTACTTTCATGGGCTTATAGCTGCCTAGAGTATCAGGTGGAATCTGTGCATTTTCGAGGCGATTCATTATTTTTTGGGCTACTTTCTTTTCTAGTAGTTTACTGTAGGCATTCTGCATTATGATAATTCTATAGCTGCTGAGAAGTGTGGGATCTTTACCGGGTTTAGGAAGTGGCCGTAGGTAGCTATGCAGCCTGTCTTCTGGCACCTCAGCATTCTGTATGTTGTTGAAATCGCTCACCACATTCTTAATGCCTGTGTCGTTGAGCTGTTTAATGTGGTGATACTGTACACCATCAGGGCCAGGGGCAGTGTTCCTATTGGATTCTAAAGTGCACATAATGTCTTCTTCGGATATGAGGTCGAAATGTGTCACCTCGTCTGTCGTTTCCCAGGATACAGTCTTTAATTTCTTGGCGGGCAGCTTTATCACCTTTATCTGTCTGAGTAATATAGCGCTCAAGTAATGCATGTCTCTTTTTGCCATCAGTCTTATTCCTGTCGAGCTGAGAATATTAGGAATTGGTTGACCTGTACCTTTCCTACTCATTCTGCGATGTAAGAAACAGAATTTCTGTAGTGTTTTGTCAGTGCCCACTTGTGTCACAAAGCCCTCCCACACGGTGTCTTTGGCTTCTCTTGCCTAGCCCTAGAAATTATTGATGGCTCTTCGCTTTTTCTCCTTAAAATCTTCCACCTCTTCAGAATTCATTGTCCGTCTCTTCCGTGCTATGCGCCAAAACTTTGTTGCTCTTTCCTTTTCCAGCCATGTGGTGGATTTTGATGTTAATGACTGTTGTTGTATGTACTCTTATTATATTTGAATAAGGTCAGCTGTGAAGATCCCTGAATATACCAAATATTATTGTAAAAATGACAGAGTACCTTTCCGCTACCACCTTTATGATCTCACTCAATATTATTATATATTATCTATTGTATGATGACTACGTATAATGTCTAGGGTTATGAATATGATGGAGTGTAAAGTTACAACAACCAACTGACATATAAACAACTAATTTAATAACCACATCAACCAACAGTACTACGACAATCCCATACACACGACACTCTAAAAGACTATCTTAAGTAAGTCAGTGGTTGAATTTTGTTTAAATATAATGTTTTTAAAATTTATTATCCTGATTCTAATTTATTTTGAATCAGGACTGACAATCAAAATGAACTCAAAAGAATTATTTACATCAATCAAATATTCAATGGATCTTCTGTCCATACATACAATGTCATTTTAATATAAGTGTGTTGTTTTATTTTACTAATTTGAAGTAATACTGGTATCAAATAATAGGCTGTTGGTTATCGTCACTTCCTTTAAGTATGTCTGTTTTCATTTGTTATTTGTGGAATTCTACTAATGAGTCACAATTTTCTTTAATAACATGGTAGTGTTCTTATGGTTGAGCTGCCTGGTGCCGAACAAGCACTTAACTCGAAGTGAAGACACAGGTAGATTGTTTCCTCTGCTCGCTTGACAATCTGTTCCACCTTCTTGATAGGCAATGGCCACTATCATGGACACGTAGTCTATTGACAGAGTTCTGAATCGAGCAGTTCTCAAGAGTATGGTACTACCTTTACGTCAGTACTAAGATCCCACAATTACTTCAATGAAATACACAGTGAACGATGACTGACACACTTTCGATCTGTCTTGCTGTCCAGGCTGCTTAGAATTAGTATTTGAAAAGCACAAGCCTGTTTTCATCGCTCCCTGGTAAAATTTTTCAATAAATGGTGTCTACCCCTAACGCTTTTCTGACCATATCAACTAAGCTGGCCAATGAATCTTAATATTTCAAATGTAAACAGTCTTTCAAAAAAAAATACCATTCAAACCTTTACTACGTTACTAGGCTATCCTATGTTTATTCTGAGGTCGGCCAATAATATTTCGCCTTCCTTCAAAGTTCATCCAATCCGATTCACCGTACTTTCTTAGTCTTATTTTTTTTTTAAATTATGCCATAACATTTTAAGCAGGAGTGACTTGTCTTGACAGTATGTCCTATCATCTATAGTATTATTGCTAATATTTGGTTATTTAATGAACTATTTATGTAACTAACTACATATTCTTGCTCAGCAAATCCTAAGGCACACGAATATGTAATTTTAATGGCCCTATGTCTGTTAGTTTAAAAGTCCATGTTTTTTTCTAAGTTAATCGTTTTATTCCAGAATCTACCACTCGTTCACTTCTTTTCCCCTGTACTTTCAATATAAATTCAGGAGTTATGCATAAAACGATAGAATTTCAGCATTCCTAATCAATTTTCATAATCCAGATATACCAGGTTCGAAACCTGCTGCAGGCGGTTTGGTGGCAGATCGCTTTGTGTGGATTTTTAACAATGGTATAAGCGCCGTACCGTTCAGAAAGCAATGGCAAACTACTGAACGTAAAAATTGCCTAGAAAAATCACAAACAGCCAATAAAAGCTGGGGTTGATTGCCACGTCCTGTAAAGGATAAGCAACTAACTTTTTAATCAGAGCTAAGGCTGTTTTCGGGACCTTTTGTCGTATCTTTAGTTTTTCACCATCATATTTTAAAAATCGCTCCAAAGCAGTGTCATGCGTTAGGCGTTCACTTTTTTTTTTGAATCGCGAGACGGCGTATCAATATTGCGTCTCTCAGTCCATCTCTACTCGCCTTTCTAAGTCCGTCTGTCTTCCTAGGCAAATATTGCGCGTGAACTTGGCACTTATGTTAGTTTTAATCTCAAGGTCGTTTAGGAAATTCAGTTACACGTTTTATAGTGGCTGTTTGGCGTTATCAAAACTAATGCGTTAGCGCTATTGGGAAAAGACATTTCTCTTCTACATTCTTCTTTCTATCGTATATTTGGCTTTATGCTTTTACTGTTATGTTCTAATTTAGATATTGTATTTCGAATATCACTACACATCTCCCCCCTTAAGAATAGAATATCTAATGTTTATTCCTAATTCGAAATACACATAGATAAATTTACTACCTATTCCTGGTGTCTACTCTGATTCTCGTCGCATGGGTGTCTACTTAAGAAATCTGCACCTATGTTGGTTTTCCCAGGAATATATTCTATACTGAATTGGTAGGGCTGTAACAATAATGACCACCGTAATAATCTTGCATTTTCATGCCTAGCTTGAGACAGAAATGTGAGTGGTTTGTGATCTGTTTGGATCTTAAATGAGTTTCCATACAGATAAATCTGGAACTTCTTTATAGCCCATATCACAGCCAGACATTCTTTTTCACTGGTTGAATATTTTTGTTCTGCCGTATTCAACTTACGGCTAGCATAAGCAACTGGGGTTAATTCCCCATCAAGTGAATTTGACCTTTGTAATAGAGTCGCACCTAAACCTATATTACTAGCATCCGTTCTCACAACAAATTCTTTACTTAAGTCAGGTAATTTCAAGATAGGCTTGCTTGTGAGCTTTTCCTTTAACTCTTGGTAGGCCGATTCACATTGCGCTGACCAAGTAATTTTATCTGGATTTTCTTTGCACGTTAAATCAGTCAACGGAGCACATATGGAGTTAAAGTTTTTGATATACTTTTGGTAGAAACCACATAATGAGACAAAAGATCGCACATCTTTCTTTGTTTGTGGCCTCGGTGCTTTTTTCAATTTCTCTAGGTTCTTGGGGTCAGGGGTCATGTTTCCCAGATGTACTGTGTGTCCCAAGAATTCTAGCTCCTTACATCCAACACAACATTTGGTTGGTCTAGCGGTCAAATTCGCCTCTCTAAGTCGATCAAACAACATGTTCAGAGAGTTAATGTGTTCCTCAAATGTTTCAGTAGCTATGAGGATATCATCCATGAAGTTTGTGATGCATGGCTTATTCAGGGGATCCAACAATTTTCTCATCATTCTAGAGAACACACTCGGAGCATTTTTCAATCCAAATGGCAATCTGTTAAATTCATAATGTCCTTCCGAGGTGCTAAAGGCTAAATATGGTCTAACCTCAGGCTTTACTGGAATCTGATAGTAGCCTTTGCTCAGATCCACCTTAGAGAAATATTTAGCTTTATTCAGCCTAGCAAACAGCTGATTTGTATCCGGTAATGGATCCACCTGACCTTCTGTGACAGCATTCAGTTTCCTGTAATCTATACACAGTCTGTGTTCTCCAGAGGGTTTTCTCAACAGAACCACACTAGAGCTGTAAGGAGACTCACTGTGTGAAATAATTCCTTCTTTCAACAAATAGTCTATCTCCTCCTTCAAAGCTTTCTCCTTAGCGAAAGGAATCGAATAGGCTTTCATACAGATTGGTGTTGGGTCTATAAGTTTCATATCATATTCTAATAAGTTTGTATGCCTCGGTCTATCCGTTAGCACATCTGTATGATCATCTAGAACCTGTTGAACTCTCTCCCTCTGATTTTTCGTTAAATGTGTACTGATTTTCACCTGTGCAGCGGTCTCACAGGGATGTAATGGATATTCATAAGAGGATAGAGGTTCCTTTTTCATCTCCATTGCAACAGACAAGGTCAGTAAATGTGTCTCTTCCTGGTTTTCTCTGTCCAGATATTTCTTCAGGAGATTCACATGATAGATTTTCTCTTTCCCCTTCTTATCTATCTTATAATTTGTTCTAGACACCTTCTCTAGAACTGTATATGGACCTTGCCATCCAATTTGCAACTTATTACTGCTGCTGGGTAGAAGAAGAAGAACCTTCTCTCCCACAGCTAAGTCTCTGTCTTTCGCTTTCTTATTATAATAGGCAGCATGCTTTTTCCTGGCTTGTCTCAAATTTTCATTGGCAAGTTTCCAGCCAGTTTTAAGATGAGTGGTCAGCTCGTTCACATATTGATATGATGAGGTAATATTTTCTTCTGCCTTTTCATCGGTCCATGTCCTTAACAAGGCTTCCAGTGGACCTTTTATTGGCCTCCCAAATAACAGGGTTGCCGGTGCCATACTGGTTGAACTATGGGGTACCTCCTGATAAGCAAACAGGGCGGCGTGAAGGTACTGGGCCCATGTATCTGGTTTTTCATGTGCCAACTTTCTCAGGATCGAAATGAGTGTCCCGTTAAATCTTTCCACTTGGCCGTTCCCTTGGGGATGGTACGGGCTACAATGAAAGTGTTTGGCTTGAAAGATCCTGAAAACTTCTTCTGTTAGTTTCCCCTTGAACTGTGAGCCATTATCAGTCAAGATTTGGTTGGGAAGTAAAGGTAGCATTACCAGGCAGTCCTTGTCCCTAGTGTAAGAGAGGTAAAGGTAGCATTGCCAGGCAGTCCTTGTCCCTAGTGTAAGAGAAGTAAAGGTAGCATTACCAGGCAGTCCTTGTCCCTAGTGTAAGAGAGGTAAAGGTAGCATTACCAGGCAGTCCTTGTCCCTAGTGTAAGAGAAGTAAAGGTAGCATTACCAGGCAGCCCTTGTCCCTAGTGTAAGAGAGGTAAAGGTAGCATTGCCAGGCAGTCCTTGTCCCTAGTGTAAGAGAAGTAAAGGTAGCATTACCAGGCAGTCCTTGTCCCTAGTGTAAGAGAGGTAAAGGTAGCATTACCAGGCAGTCCTTGTCCCTAGTGTAAGAGAAGTAAAGGTAGCATTACCAGGCAGTCCTTGTCCCTAGTGTAAGAGAAGTAAATTTAGCATTACCAGGCAGCCCTTGTCCCTAGTGTAAGAGAGGTAAAGGTAGCATTACCAGGCAGTCCTTGTCCCTAGTGTAAGAGAGGTAAAGGTAGCATTACCAGGCAGCCCTTGTCCCTAGTGTAAGAGAGGTAAAGGTAGCATTACCAGGCAGTCCTTGTCCCTAGTGTAAGAGAAGTAAAGGTAGCATTACCAGGCAGTCCTTGTCCCTAGTGTAAGAGAAGTAAAGGTAGCATTACCAGGCAGTCCTTGTCCCTAGTGTAAGAGAGGTAAAGGTAGCATTACCAGGCAGTCCTTGTCCCTAGTGTAAGAGAGGTAAAGGTAGCATTACCAGGCAGCCCTTGTCCCTAGTGTAAGAGAGGTAAAGGTAGCATTACCAGGCAGTCCTTGTCCCTAGTGTAAGAGAGGTAAAGGTAGCATTACCAAGCAGTCCTTGTCCATAGTGTAAGAGAAGTAAAGGTAGCATTACCATACAGTCCTTGTCCCTGGTCTAAGAGAAGTAAAGGTAGCATTACCAGGCAGCCCTTGTCCCTAGTGTAAGAGAAGTAAAGGTAGCATTACCAGGCAGTCCTTGTCCCTTGTGTAAGAGAAGTAAAGTTAGCATTACCAGGCAGTCCAAATTCCCAAGTGTAAGAGAAGTAAAGGTAGCATTACCAGGCAGCCCTTGTCCCTAGTGTAAGAGAGGTAAAGGTAGCATTACCAGGCAGTCCTTGTCCCTAGTGTAAGAGAGGTAAAGGTAGCATTACCAGGCAGTCCTTGTCCCTAGTGTAAGAGAGGTAAAGTAAGGCAGGTAGCATTAAAGGTAGCATTACCAGGCAGTCCTTGTCCCTAGTGTAAGAGAGGTAAAGGTAGCATTACCAGGCAGTCCTTGTCCCTAGTGTAAGAGAAGTAAAGGTAGCATTACCAGGCAGTCCTTGTCCCTAGTGTAAGAGAAGTAAAGGTAGCATTACCAGGCAGTCCTTGTCCCTAGTGTAAGAGAAGTAAAGGTAGCATTACCAGGCAGTCCTTGTCCCTAGTGTAAGAGAGGTAAAGGTAGCATTACCAGGCAGTCCTTGTCCCTAGTGTAAGAGAGGTAAAGGTAGCATTACCAGGCAGTCCTTGTCCCTAGTGTAAGAGAGGTAATGGTAGCATTACCAGGCAGTCCTTGTCCCTAGTGTAAGAGAGGTAATGGTAGCATTACCAGGCAGTCCTTGTATCTAGTGTAAGAGAGGTAATGGTAGCATTATCATGCAGTCCTTGTCCCTAGTGTAAGAGAGGTAAAGGTAGCATTATCAGGCAGTCCTTGTCGCTAGTGTAAGAGAGGTAAAGGTAGCATTACCAGGCAGTCCTTGTCCCTAGTGTAAGAGAAGTAAAGGTAGCATTACCAGGCAGTCCTTGTCCCTAGTGTAAGAGAGGTAAAGGTAGCATTACCAGGCAGTCCTTGTCCCTAGTGTAAGAGAGGTAAAGGTAGCATTACCAGGCAGTCCTTGTCCCTAGTGTAAGAGAGGTAAAGGTAGCATTACCAGGCAGTCCTTGTCCCTAGTGTAAGAGAGGTAAAGGTAGCATTACCAGGCAGTCCTTGTCCCTAGTGTAAGAGAGGTAAAGGTAGCATTACCAGGCAGTCCTTGTCCCTAGTGTAAGAGACGTAAAGGTAACATTACCAGGCAGTCCTTGTCCCTAGTGTAAGAGAGGTAAAGGTAGCATTACCAGGCAGTCCTTGTCCCTAGTGTAAGAGAAGTAAAGGTAGCATTACCAGGCAGTCCTTGTCGCTAGTGTAAGAGAGGTAAAGGTAGCATTACCAGGCAGTCCTTGTCCCTAGTGTAAGAGAAGTAAAGGTAGCATTACCAGGCAGTCCTTGTCCCTAGTGTAAGAGAAGTAAAGGTAGCATTACCAGGCAGCCCTTGTCCCTAGTGTAAGAGAAGTAAAGGTAGCATTACCAGGCAGTCCTTGTCCCTAGTGTAAGAGAAGTAAAGGTAGCATTACCAGGCAGTCCTTGTCCCTAGTGTAAGAGAAGTAAAGGTAGCATTACCAGGCAGTCCTTGTCCCTAGTGTAAGAGAGGTAAAGGTAGCATTACCAGGCAGTCCTTGTCCCTAGTGTAAGAGAAGTAAAGGTAGCATTACCAGGCAGTCCTTGTCCCCAGTGTAAGAGAAGTAAAGGTAGCATTACCAGACAGCCGTTGTCCCCAGTGTAAGAGAAGTAAAGGTAGCATTACCAGGCGGTTCTTGTCCCCAGTGTAAGAGAAGTAACAGTAGCATTACCAGGCAGCCCTTGTCCCTAGTGTAAGAGAAGTAAAGGTAGCATTACCAGGCAGTCCTTGTCCCTAGTGTAAGAGAAGTAAAGGTAGCATTACCAGGCAGTCCTTGTCCCTAGTGTAAGAGAAGTAAAGGTAGCATTACCAGGCAGTCCTTGTCCCTAGTGTAAGAGAAGTAAAGGTAGCATTACCAGGCAGTCCTTGTCCCTAGTGTAAGAGAAGTAAAGGTAGCATTACCAGGCAGTCCTTGTCCCTAGTGTAAGAGAAGTAAAGGTAGCATTACCAGGCAGTCCTTGTCCCTAGTGTAAGAGAAGTAAAGGTAGCATTACCAGGCAGTCCTTGTCCCTAGTGTAAGAGAAGTAACCCTAGTGTAAGAGAAGTAAAGGTAGCATTACCAGGCAGTCCTTGTCCCTAGTGTAAGAGAAAAGTAAAGGTAAGCAAAGTAGCATTACCAGGCAGTCCTTGTCCCTAGTGTAAGAGAGGTAAAGGTAGCATTACCAGGCAGTCCTTGTCCCTAGTGTAAGAGAAGTAAAGGTAGCATTACCAGGCAGTCCTTGTCCCTAGTGTAAGAGAAGTAAAGGTAGCATTACCAGGCAGTCCTTGTCCCTAGTGTAAGAGAAGTAAAGGTAGCATTACCAGGCAGTCCTTGTCCCTAGTGTAAGAGAGGTAAAGGTAGCATTACCAGGCAGTCCTTGTCCCTAGTGTAAGAGAAGTAAAGGTAGCATTACCAGGCAGTCCTTGTCCCTAGTGTAAGAGAAGTAAAGGTAGCATTACCAGGCAGTCCTTGTCCCTAGTGTAAGAGAGGTAAGCCCTTGTCCCTAGTGTAAGAGAGGTAAAGGTAGCATTACCAGGCAGTCCTTGTCCCTAGTGTAAGAGAAGTAAAGGTAGCATTACCAGGCAGTCCTTGTCCCTAGTGTAAGAGAAGTAAAGGTAGCATTACCAGGCAGTCCTTGTCCCTAGTGTAAGAGAGGTAAAGGTAGCATTACCAGGCAGCCCTTGTCCCTAGTGTAAGAGAAGTAAAGGTAGCATTACCAGGCAGCCCTTGTCCCTAGTGTAAGAGAGGTAAAGGTAGCATTACCAGGCAGTCCTTGTCCCTAGTGTAAGAGAGGTAAAGGTAGCATTACCAGGCAGTCCTTGTCCCTAGTGTAAGAGAAGTAAAGGTAGCATTACCAGGCAGTCCTTGTCCCTAGTGTAAGAGAAGTAAAGGTAGCATTACCAGGCAGTCCTTGTCCCCAGTGTAAGAGAAGTAAAGGTAGCATTACCAGACAGCCGTTGTCCCCAGTGTAAGAGAAGTAAAGGTAGCATTACCAGGCGGTCCTTGTCCCCAGTGTAAGAGAAGTAAAGGTAGCATTACCAGACAGCCGTTGTCCCTAGTGTAAGAGAAGTAAAGGTAAAGGTAAAGGTAAAGAAGTAAAGGTTACCAGGCAGCCCCTATGTAAGAGAGGCATACCAGGCAGTTTGTCCCTAGGTAAGAGAAGTAAAGGTAGTTACCAGGCAGTCCTTGTCCCCAGTGTAAGAGAAGTAAAGGTAGCATTACCAGGCAGTCCTTGTCCCGAGTGTAAGAGAAGTAAAGGTAGCATTACTAGCATTACCAGGCAGTGTAAGAGAAGTAAAGGTAATTACCTTTGTCCCTAGTGTAAGAGAGTAAAGGTAGCATTACTGGTAAGAGATGTAAAGGTAGCATTACCAACCATGCAGCCCTTGTCCCTAGTGTAAGAGAAGTAAAGGTAGCATTACCAGGCAGTCCTTGTCCCAAGTGTAAGAGAAGTAAAGATAGCATTACTTCCTTGTCCCTAGTGTAAGAGAAGGTAAAGGTAGCATTAGAGTCCACTTGCCCTAGTGTAAGAGAGTAAAGCATTACTAGGCAGTCCTTGTCCCTAGTGTAAGAGCCATTACCAGACAGCCCTTGTCCCTAGTGTAAGAGAGGTAAAGGTAGCATTACCAGGCAGTCCTTGTCCCTAGTGTAAGAGAAGTAAAGGTAGCATTACCAGGCAGTCCTTGTCCCTAGTGTAAGAGAAGTAAAGGTAGCATTACCAGGCAGCCCTTGTCCCTAGTGTAAGAGAAGTAAAGGTAGCATTACCAGACAGCCCTTGTCCCTAGTGTAAGAGAAGTAAAGGTAGCATTACCAGGCAGTCCTTGTCCCTAGTGTAAGAGAAGTAAAGGTAGCATTACCAGGCAGTCCTTGTCCCCAGTGTAAGAGAAGTAAAGGTAGCATTACCAGACAGCCGTTGTCCCTAGTGTAAGAGAAGTAAAGGTAGCATTACCAGGCAGTCCTTGTCCCTAGTGTAAGAGAAGTAAAGGTAGCATTACCAGGCAGCCCTTGTCCCTAGTGTAAGAGAAGTAAAGGTAGCATTACCAGGCAGTCCTTGTCCCTAGTGTAAGAGAGGTAAAGGTAGCATTACCAGGCAGTCCTTGTCCCTAGTGTAAGAGAGGTAAAGGTAGCATTACCAGGCAGTCCTTGTCCCTAGTGTAAGAGAAGTAAAGGTAGCATTACCAGGCAGCCCTTGTCCCTAGTGTAAGAGAGGTAAAGGTAGCATTACCAGGCAGCCCTTGTCCCTAGTGTAAGAGAGGTAAAGGTAGCATTACCAGGCAGCCCTTGTCCCTAGTGTAAGAGAAGTAAAGGTAGCATTACCAGGCAGTCCTTGTCCCTAGTGTAAGAGAGGTAAAGGTAGCATTACCAGGCAGCCCTTGTCCCTAGTGTAAGAGAGGTAAAGGTAGCATTACCAAGCAGTCTGTTTCCCTAGTGTAAGAGAGGTAAAGGTAGCATTACCAGGCAGCCCTTGTCCCTAGTGTAAGAGAAGTAAAGGTAGCATTACCAGGCAGTCCTTGTCCCTAGTGTAAGAGAAGTAAAGGTAGCATTACCAGGCAGTCCTTGTCCCTAGTGTAAGAGACGTAAAGGTAGCATTACCAGGCAGTCCTTGTCCCTAGTGTAAGAGAAGTAAAGGTAGCATTACCAGGCAGTCCTTGTCCCTAGTGTAAGAGAGGTAAAGGTAGCATTACCAGGCAGTCCTTGTCCCTAGTGTAAGAGAAGTAAAGGTAGCATTACCAGGCAGTCCTTGTCCCTAGTGTAAGAGAAGTAAAGGTAGCATTACCAGGCAGCCCTTGTCCCTAGTGTAAGAGAAGTAAAGGTAACATTACCAGGCAGTCCTTGTCCCTAGTGTAAGAGAAGTAAAGGTAGCATTACCAGGCAGTCCTTGTCCCTAGTGTAAGAGAGGTAAAGGTAGCATTACCAGGCAGTCCTTGTCCCTAGTGTAAGAGAAGTAAAGGTAGCATTACCAGGCAGTCCTTGTCCCTAGTGTAAGAGAGGTAAAGGTAGCATTACCAGGCAGTCCTTGTCCCTAGTGTAAGAGAGGTAAAGGTAGCATTACCAGGCAGTCCTTGTCCCTAGTGTAAGAGAAGTAAAGGTAGCATTACCAGGCAGCCCTTGTCCCTAGTGTAAGAGAGGTAAAGGTAGCATTACCAGGCAGTCCTTGTCCCTAGTGTAAGAGAAGTAAAGGTAGCATTACCAGGCAGCCCTTGTCCCTAGTGTAAGAGACGTAAAGGTAGCATTACCAGGCAGTCCTTGTCCCTAGTGTAAGAGAAGTAAAGGTAGCATTACCAGGCAGTCCTTGTCCCTAGTGTAAGAGAAGTAAAAGTAGCATTACCAGGCAGCCCTTGTCCCTAGTGTAAGAGACGTAAAGGTAGCATTACCAGGCAGTCCTTGTCCCTAGTGTAAGAGAAGTAAAGGTAGCATTACCAGGCAGTCCTTGTCCCTAGTGTAAGAGAAATAAAGGTAGCATTACCAGGCGGTCCTTGTCTCCAGTGTAAGAGAAGTAAAGGCAGCATTACCAGACAGCCCTTGTCCCTATGTTACGGTATTTTAATTGGCATCGTCTGCTATAGGTTGGCAGCGTGCAATTTTATGGGTTACAGCATTTAATATAATGTAAACAATTAGTATACTATTGAACGCTATACACCCGATCGATTTATGACGTATTGGCGTCGGTAAGGTCATGCTGGGTTACTAGGTTACCGTACCCCTTTTTGTGTTGACCGTCGAACTGAATAGACATGTCCTCTAATCCTTCCAGTGGTTGGGCATGATATTGCCGCATATCTGTTATTACAGTACGGACATGGGTCAGTCCAATATTATTATGAAGAGTGGAATTTATAGAGGTTAGTAAATTAACTAAATTCAAGGAAGGAAGAATTAATAGTCCATATTCGTTTATATTGCCAGACGCATAATCTCACTGTCGGCCGTTGGGTTTCACCAACCGCGCGTACATATAGTTATGACGTTCTGACTATAGTAATTCATATTATTGGACAAGGACTGAGATGCATAGATAGCATCTACGATGTAGGAACCAAATGTAATATATAATGTTTCTTTTCATGATCAATCTCTATGGATTGTCTTACGTGTAAAAATGTATATTAAAAATGTGTGGACTCGAGGAAGGACTTATTACGTCAATTGAAGTTCACAATTCAAGTATTGATATTGTTCACTACGTTATAACCCACATTCGCATGATCATCACCAAAAGCACGATGAAGAATAATTGAATGAACAAGAAAAACCAAAGCAATGCAAAATGGCCAGAGATTAATAACTGATTTAATAATAATAAAAAAATGGAACAATATTCTACAAAATATAACTCAGTGTTAACAGAAGAGAAACCGGCCTGCAACAACTGCTGCAACAACGGCAGCAACACCCTAGTGTAAGAGAAGTAAAGGTAGCATTACCAGGCAGCCCTTGTCCCTAGTGTAAGAGAAGTAAAGGTAGCATTACCAGGCACTCCTTGTCCCTAGTGTAAGAGAAGTAAAGGTAGCATTACCAGGCAGCCCTTGTCCCTAGTGTAAGAGAGGTAAAGGTAGCATTACCAGGCAGTCCTTGTCCCTAGTGTAAGAGAAGTAAAGGTAGCATTACCAGGCAGTCCTTGTCCCTAGTGTAAGAGAAGTAAAGGTAGCATTACCAGGCACTCCTTGTCCCTAGTGTAAGAGAAGTAAAGGTAGCATTACCAGGCAGTCCTTGTCCCTAGTGTAAGAGAAGTAAAGGTAGCATTACCAGGCAGTCCTTGTCCCTAGTGTAAGAGAAGTAAAGGTAGCATTACCAGGCAGTCCTTGTTCCTAGTGTAAGAGAAGTAAAGGTAGCATTACCAGGCACTCCTTGTCCCTAGTGTAAGAGAAGTAAAGGTAGCATTACCAGGCAGTCCTTGTCCCTAGTGTAAGAGAAGTAAAGTTAGCATTACCAGGCAGTCCAAATTCCCAAGTGTAAGAGAAGTAAAGGTAGCATTACCAGGCAGTCCTTGTATCTAGTGTAAGAGAGGTAAAGGTAGCATTACCAGGCAGTCCTTGTCCCTAGTGTAAGAGAAGTAAAGGTAGCATTACCAGGCAGTCCTTGTCCCTAGTGTAAGAGAAGTAAAGGTAGCATTACCAGGCAGTCCTTGTCCCTAGTGTAAGAGAAGTAAAGGTAGCATTACCAGGCAGTCCTTGTCCCTAGTGTAAGAGAAGTAAAGGTAGCATTACCAGGCAGTCCTTGTCCCTAGTGTAAAGGTAGCATTACCAGGCAGTCCTTGTCCCTAGTGTAAGAGAAGTAAAGGTAGCATTACCAGGCAGTCCTTGTCCCTAGTGTAAGAGAAGTAAAGGTAGCATTACCAGGCAGCCCTTGTCCCTAGTGTAAGAGAAGTAAAGGTAGCATTACCAGGCAGCCCTTGTCCCTAGTGTAAGAGAAGTAAAGGTAGCATTACCAGGCAGTCCTTGTCCCTAGTGTAAGAGAGGTAAAGGTAGCATTACCAGGCAGCCCTTGTCCCAAGTGTAAGAGAGGTAAAGGTAGCATTACCAGGCACTCCTTGTCCCTAGTGTAAGAGAAGTAAAGGTAGCATTACCAGGCAGTCCTTGTCCCTAGTGTAAGAGAGGTAAAGGTAGCATTATCAGGCAGTCCTTGTCCCTAGTGTAAGAGAAGTAAAGGTAGCATTACCAGGCAGTCCTTGTCCCTAGTGTAAGAGAAGTAAAGGTAGCATTATCAGGCAGTCCTTGTCCCTAGTGTAAGAGAAGTAAAGGTAGCTGTTACCGTTAATGGTTATGTTCATTGTTATCCACCAATTATGTTACCGTTGAATACTTTGTGTATGGGTGGTAGTAATAGTTAGAGAACAGTTCGTTATGGTGGTGTTGTCCAACTGTTGTTGTTCCGAGCTATGTATAATAGAATAAGTCCCGCCCACACAGAGCTAGATTATTAAATATGAGTTATCATTGTCACTGGGTACACTGACACCACAAGGCACGTACATAAGAATCATGGACTGTGGTAAACGTCTGGTGACATTTAATGACGATTTATTAAGTCACAGCACGATCACGTTTACATTGATATACACACAGTCACATTACAAGTCATTGCAATACAATACTCTTCAGCATTCATCAGCAGATCTATATCAAGGCCTAAAGTCCTCACGACTCATCTCTGCGCTATAACACTGCGCTATAATACTGCACCCAGCAGTTCACATAAATTATGGCCTAAAGTCCTCATGACTCACTTATAATACTGCACCCAGCAGTTCACATAAATAAGGGCCTAAAGTCCTCACGACTCATCTCTGCGCTAGACTTATAATACTGCACTATAATACTACACCCAGCAGTTCACATAAATTATGGCCTAAAGTCCTCATGACTCACTTATAATGCTGCACCCAGCGGTTCACATAAATAATGGCCTAAAGTCCTCACGACTCACTTATAATACTGCACCCAGCAGTTCACATAAATAATGGCCTAAAGTCCTCACGACTCATCTCTGCGCTAGACTTATAATACTGCCCTATAATACTGCACCCAGCAGTTCACATAAATTATAGCCTAAAGTCCTCATGACTCACTTATAATACTGCACCCAGCAGTTCACATAAATAATGGCCTAAAGTCCTCATGACTCACTTATAATACTGCACCCAGCAGTTCACATAAATAATGGCCTAAAGTCCTCACGACTCATCTCTGCGCTAGACTTATAATACTGCACTATAATACTGCACCCAGCAGTTCACATAAATTATGGCCTAAAGTCCTCACGACTCACTTATAATACTGCACCCAGCAGTTCACATAAATAATGGCCTAAAGTCCTCACGACTCACTTATAATACTGCACCCAGCAGTTCACATAAATAATGGCCTAAAGTCCTCACGACTCATCTCTGCGCTAGACTTATAATACTGCACTATAATACTGCACCCAGCAGTTCACATAAATTATGGCCTAAAGTCCTCATGACTCACTTATAATACTGCACCCAGCAGTTCACATAAATTATGGCCTAAAGTCCTCACGACTCATCTCTGCGCTAGACTTATAATACTGCAACCAGCAGTTCACATAAATAATGGCCTAAAGTCCTCACGACTCATCTCTGCGCTAGACTTATAATACTGCACCCAGCAGTTCACATAAATTATGGCCTAAAGTCCTCACGACTCATAATACCTTCCTCAAAGCTTCACAAATACTTAATATGGCCTATCCACACAGCAAAACATTAAGTCGACATTATTCAAAGCACTACGTAGGCATACATCCTCGAAAAACACACACAGACAGCGTTGACCACTCCCGGTCCAACGCTCCGAATCCCAACTCTCCTCTCCGGGATCACACACTCTAGTCCCGCCAAAAAACCCAAAACGAGACTCCGCTGTTTTTGAACACAGCTCAAAAAACAGTACAGAATAAATACATCTCAGCATTTGAGATAAAAGCGTTCGCACGCTTTCCTGTACTCTGTCACTCAAAATAAAAAGGATATGTTTCTATTATAACGTTAAACAAACCTCAGCTTAATCAGGTATACAAGTATTGTAACTCATAATCTACTTTGCCCAAAAACATATTCCGAATTACTGCCCTTTCAAAGGATCAACTTGTTACAGTTTCCCACACACCCAGGAGAAAAAAAAATGATTCTATCATTTTTTTGAAAATTAACTCCCAAAACGAAAAAATTTAAAAGATAATGGGGTTCTAACATATGTTTTACAAAATTCATCTTATGATAAGTCAGAAATAGTATATCTACAAAATATTAGCAGTAAATGTAAAGTAAATAACAATCATCCAACGTATGATTACTAAAATTAATCTATTAGAAAACCAAGCTAAGTATCTCAAAATTAATCTATTACAGAACTAAGTTAAGCATATACAATAATACTCAAACAAGCAACAAACAATCGTACTAGAAATGACAATATCAAACTAACGAAGTATAATTCGTAAAGAAGTAAAATATGAAATCATCATATGAAAAACAACAAATAATATCACAATGTCAAACTATGTGAAACAAATATAACTATCCCTGATCTAAAGTTACCTCATTACATGAACAATACAAAGAATGAAAGTCTAAGTAGCGTAACAGAAAAAAGTATACACGAAGCATAAAGTGAGACAAAGATGAAACACGGAAGTATAAACAACATATCAGATCATGCTGAAAAGACAACAGAAAAGATGTAAAGGGATGACGAATAGTCAACAAAGACAGATGAAAAGTAAAGATGCACATGTAGAAAAAGTAGTAACGATACGTTATAACTATCTAAATTAAACATCATATTGTCTAACTTAATACAATCATAATCAAAAATTACAAAACAAAATACCAAAGTATATCTATACTAACAACACAAAGTAAAAACTTATGACAAAAAGAATAATAAGTAATTTAACCAAATTATAAAACTTATGCATAACTAACAATAAATTATACAAGATATCGCACAAACAAAAAATAAAACTCTATCAAAAGGTTTGCACTGACTCAAAGTCACGTGCTAAATACAGAAGAAAACATCAAACATTAAAAAACAATTTCAAGGAACTAATGACACTACACATTACTAACCATAATATACAGACTAGCATTGGCGCAGAAAAAATATTACAACGTTCGAAAAAATACATTTTCAAAAAAAAAAAAATACAAAAAAGTTTCGTATCACTAAGTTGCATAAAAATAGTATTACATTTACAACCAATTCAAAGCTATAATGAATAAACTAACAAAGAAATCGACTTCAAGAAAATGAAGGACGTATGAACAATCTATCTCTAAACAGACACACATTAACAAATGTAAGTTTTTTTTTTTTCTCTTCAAAAAATATACATCACATAAAACACATGAGAAAAAAATTCAAGTGCTCATGAATTATCTAAAAGTAATTATTGCACCATTACAACTAATGAGTTTTGTGCATAGGGCTGGCAAACTCAACATGTACAAAAGTTGTCTTAACAAAACTGCTACAAAAACAAAAAACAAAAACAAACAACTGCAAGTTCAACAGTGGAATATAACTAACAATAGAAACACAAAATCATGGCAATCAAATAATGCATTAAATATTTCAAACGAAATTACATGTTATTGCAAAACAAGAACATATCATTTATTATACTAACAAATACCAAAAAAAATATTTACTGTTTACTTAAGTAAAAAAAAATCAGATGGAAATCTCTCGCTTTCCTGTCAACATGTCCTGACCCTGAGCAAGCAAAACATCCGATGTTTAATGAGACGCTGAAAAAGTTACGCTTGAACGCACACAATGACCCAAAGTTGACCTCCTTTTCTCACAGTTAATATGTCACAGGAGCCTTAACTGTTATCGTACAGTCGCTTCTGTCAAAATATATGAATGAAAATTTCCATTTTAATGAATGGTACAATCTAAGGAGAAAAAACGTAGAAGTCACAATGACAATTACCCTGTACTTTGGTCCTTGTAAAGCAATGGTCCTTTCACGATGCCTTCAGCTCTTCTTTTATAATCTCTAGACATCACAGAAGACATTACTGCCGTAGGCTGAAACAAAATGTTACATTCACAACACCGAGACACTTTCTCGTGCTGAACAACATTATCAGACATAGTATTTAAAACACCAGTGTTATTGTTACCTTGCTTATCTCTATTACAACTGACTATGGGCTCATGTTGAGCAAAGTTAGCATACTTGCGCTTATTATTTGTTACATGATGAAAATATTTATTACTACAGTTGCTTTGTTTACAAACAATGACTCTAGACTTTTGCTGAGTCAAGTTATGTAGAGAAACATGTGAAGAGCTATTATCTCTCTTTATATTCTTGTCAATTCCTCTATTATGACAAATGTTATGTCTATAACCCAAGTTAGCATTGTTGTTGTTAACATATCTTCTTTGACAAAAATGTCCACTAGACAAGACTTGCTTTCTAGTAGCAAAATCATTACCAGATTGATAGTTTTTCTTACAGTTATTTCTACTATAACTTACAGAATTCTTCGGATCAAAATGTTGAAATCCGCTAAATTGTTTACAATTCCTTGGAGAATCAAAATTACCACTTGATAAACTCCCTTGGTACTGTCTAATCTTGTGATTATATCTCTTACTATCAATGTTCTTCTTTTCACCTATGGGAATATGTTTACCAATCCCGTCAAACTGGCTGTGCTGAGTTTGACAAGTAACTGGACCTTTAGAATGTTTATTTTCCTGCCCATAGTGGGTTTCATTCCTGGAAAATATAGTACTATGTTTATTCCCTGTTACAAGTTTATCAGAATCTGCAACAGTAAACACGTGATTGATTTTAGGAGCCTTAACTTGCAATTTCTTACATTTCTCTTTGTAATTACTAGAACTGGCTGAAACACAAGAATCTTTCTTAGCCTGACGCCAAGAATTATCAATAGAGTCACTAGTACCACTAGCACTAGGGAAGTTGTATCTCCCACGAAAAGTTCTATGTTTACCATGTATGGCCTCTCTATGAGCAAAAAGTGTATGGGGCTGACTTTTCGCAACTTTCTGTCTATCACTGTCAACATAGACAGAAGACCACATTTTTTTATCCAAGACGATGTCAAGCAGGCCATTTACCCGTTTTCTGGCCTCTGCAATTTCAATATCTCTATGCGCAATCTCTTGACTAAGTTTCTTATTTAAATCATTAAGAGCCAAAACTCTGCAACCTTCTTCTGCTAGCAATTTCTCAATCTTAGCAACCTTCTCTTTCTCAGAGGTCAACTCTACCAATGTCTCTTTTCCATCTTGCTCTTTATTTACCTTTATTGACTGTGTTTCATTCTCACCATTATTATTATTCACTAACTCATCGACTTCCCCTGGAAATACAGTATTCTTCTCTTCAAGTTTATCAAAACATACATCATGTATCATTACATTGTATAATCCTTCTCGCTCATTGGTTTCCGCTTTTAATTTTTCATACATGTCTTTCCTTCGTTGGATCTCTTGTGTAAGGTTTTCCACCTCAACATGCTTAACTTTTATCTGGACCTCCAATTCTTTAACCTTCAATAGTGAAGAATCCAAACTTGCTTGTACTCTAGCAAGTTCCAGGTTTGATCTATTTAAATCACTTGTAAGTTTAGCTAATTTTTCCTTAAGTTCATTCTCTTCAGCTTTACCCTTTAAGCAATTTTTTCCTTCCTGTCTGTTGACTCTTACTTCCTCATCTTCTAGCTTCTTTTCCTGATTGTCAGCAATTATATTGTGTATACCCTTCAATATATTGTCGTGTTCAACATGAATATTCTTATACACAAATACACGAAGGTCGAGCAGCAGTAAACGGGCTAAATTCCTAGCCATTCTTAAATGAGGGATGGACTGAAATCTATTCTCAGCAAAATCTCTTAGTGCTCTCGACGCACTGACCAACAATCCGTCCATCACGTGTGCTTCCAGTTCTGGTCCTTTTAATCTATGAAAATTTTTACCCTCTTGAAATAAATATTCCAATAAAGGCCACATATTATCAGGATCCATTTCGTCATCATCCATAGTGACTTATTTATTGAGATCACTATATATGTATCAATGAACCTTTTACTTCTGACAGCTAAATAACCATACAACAAATTGCAACCTTTCCTAATTACTGTCAGATCAATTTCTGTTCAAAGAACCTTTATATGGTCATATCCATATCATGGTAGTCAATACCACATGTTAATAGCCATAAACTACTTATGCATTAAATTCTACTCATATGTCACTATAGACATAAACAACATCAACAACAGAATTAAAAAGAAATGCATAGAATTCAGAAGGCCTGAGGACATGAGTGACATGACACACTTTACAGAACAAACAAAAATCACTTATCTGTCAATTTTCCATTCCCTTCCGCCAAGACTTTAAATATCACATAATTCTGACGCTAAAACAGTCTATCGCCGAAAGGTATTGGATCTAGATTCTCTTCCCTTCAGGTCCTCGCTTTAGTAAGGTATGTGCTCGAATACTGCATAGGAGCACATGATGATCGTAACAGGAACACAGCAAACCCGCTCTTGACTCGAGCTATACTTGCAAAATGACTGGTACAACTGCACATACACTCGACTTGTACACGCTATCCTTCAGACGTTGTATCACCTCATAAACTGCTGGCTCGCTGCTTGATAATTTCGCTGCACATCTGATAGCAAATGTAGACTACAGACGTTGTTGTTTTCCACAGGCACGACACAGGACGTCACCGACAGTGCTATAAAGCTGATTGTTACCACGAATAAGGCGTTTCCCAAATGCGCCACACATGTGGCATACAAACCAGGTCACGGTTGAAGCACATGAGATTCAGGTCACGCATGAAGTTCTCTCAAAACGACTGTTGCGGGTGTCAGAACCCGAAAACAAATCTATCAAATGATACAGATATGTGGACTGTATCGATAACGATTTTATCCTTCCGTCTGTTAAATACTCTCTCAAGTTAGAGAAACTCTTGATACGCGAATGTCATATCCATTCGTTCCAATTTGAACTGGTCCACCACTGTTAACGATGATGAAAATTTAACGGTGTATGGGTGGCGTAGGTGTGCCGTCGTATCTGTGTTAGGTATGTTTCAGTGAGTGTGTGGTAGAACAGTCACTCACAACACAGGTACGTAAATAATAGTCATGGATGGCCGTAAACATCTGGTGTAATTTAAATGTCGATTTATTAAGTCACAGCACAATCACGTTTACATTGATATACACACAGTCACATTACAAGTCATTGCAATACAATACTCTTCAGCATTCATCAGCAGATCTATATCAAGGCCTAAAGTCCTCACGACTCATCTCTGCGCTATAACACTGCGCTATAATACTGCACCCAGCAGTTCACATAAATTATGGCCTAAAGTCCTCATGACTCACTTATAATACTGCACCCAGCAGTTCACATAAATAAGGGCCTAAAGTCCTCACGACTCATCTCTGCGCTAGACTTATAATACTGCACTATAATACTACACCCAGCAGTTCACATAAATTATGGCCTAAAGTCCTCATGACTCACTTATAATGCTGCACCCAGCGGTTCACATAAATAATGGCCTAAAGTCCTCACGACTCACTTATAATACTGCACCCAGCAGTTCACATAAATAATGGCCTAAAGTCCTCACGACTCATCTCTGCGCTAGACTTATAATACTGCCCTATAATACTGCACCCAGCAGTTCACATAAATTATGGCCTAAAGTCCTCATGACTCACTTATAATACTGCACCCAGCAGTTCACATAAATAATGGCCTAAAGTCCTCATGACTCACTTATAATACTGCACCCAGCAGTTCACATAAATAATGGCCTAAAGTCCTCACGACTCATCTCTGCGCTAGACTTATAATACTGCACTATAATACTGCACCCAGCAGTTCACATAAATTATGGCCTAAAGTCCTCACGACTCACTTATAATACTGCACCCAGCAGTTCACATAAATAATGGCCTAAAGTCCTCACGACTCACTTATAATACTGCACCCAGCAGTTCACATAAATAATGGCCTAAAGTCCTCACGACTCATCTCTGCGCTAGACTTATAATACTGCACTATAATACTGCACCCAGCAGTTCACATAAATTATGGCCTAAAGTCCTCATGACTCACTTATAATACTGCACCCAGCAGTTCACATAAATTATGGCCTAAAGTCCTCACGACTCATCTCTGCGCTAGACTTATAATACTGCAACCAGCAGTTCACATAAATAATGGCCTAAAGTCCTCACGACTCATCTCTGCGCTAGACTTATAATACTGCACCCAGCAGTTCACATAAATTATGGCCTAAAGTCCTCACGACTCATAATAGCTTCCTCAAAGCTTCACAAATACTTAATATGGCCTATCCACACAGCAAAACATTAAGTCGACATTATTCAAAGCACTACGTAGGCATACATCCTCGAAAAACACACACAGACAGCGTTGACCACTCCCGGTCCAACGCTCCGAATCCCAACTCTCCTCTCCGGGATCACACACTCTAGTCCCGCCAAAAAACCCAAAACGAGACTCCGCTGTTTTTGAACACAGCTCAAAAACAGTACAGAATAAATACATCTCAGCATTTGAGATAAAAGCGTTCGCACGCTTTCCTGTACTCTGTCACTCAAAATAAAAAGGATATGTTTCTATTATAACGTTAAACAAAACTCAGCTTAATCAGGTATACAAGTATTGTAACTCATAATCTACTTTGCCCAAAAACATATTCCGAATTACTGCCCTTTCAAAGGATCAACTTGTTACAGTAGCAATACCAGGCAGTCCTTGTCGCTAGTGTAAGAGAAGTAAAGGTAGCATTACCAGACAGCCCTTGTCCCTAGTGTAAGAGAAGTAAAGGTAGCATTACCAGACAGCCCTTGTCCCTAGTGTAAGAGAAGTAAAGGTAGCATTACCAGGCAGCCCTTGTCCCTAGTGTAAGAGAAGTAAAGGTAGCATTACCAGGCAGTCCTTGTCCCTAGTGTAAGAGAAGTAAAGGTAGCATTACCAGGCAGTCCTTGTCCCTAGTGTAAGAGAAGTAAAGGTAGCATTACCAGGCAGCCCTTGTCCCTAGTGTAAGCCCTTGTCCCTAGTGTAAGAGAAGTAAAGGTAGCATTACCAGGCAGCCCTTGTCCCTAGTGTAAGAGAGGTAAAGGTGGCATTACCAGGCAGCCCTTGTCCCTAGTGTAAGAGAAGTAAAGGTAGCATTACCAGGCAGTCCTTGTCCCTAGTGTAAGAGAGGTAAAGGTATCATTACCAGGCAGCCCTTGTCCCTAGTGTAAGAGAGGTAAAGGTGGCATTACCAGGCAGCCCTTGTCTCTAGTGTAAGAGAAGTAAAGGTAGCATTACCAGGCAGTCCTTGTCCCTAGTGTAAGAGAAGTAAAGTTAGCATTACCAGGTAGTCCTTGTCCCTAGTGTAAGAGAAGTAAAGGTAGCATTACCAGACAGCCCTTGTCCCTAGTGTAAGAGAGGTAAAGGTATCATTACCAGGCAGCCCTTGTCCCTAGTGTAAGAGAGGTAAAGGTGGCATTACCAGGCAGCCCTTGTCTCTAGTGTAAGAGAAGTAAAGGTAGCATTACCAGGCAGTCCTTGTCCCTAGTGTAAGAGAAGTAAAGGTAGCATTACCAGGCAGTCCTTGTCCCTAGTGTAAGAGAGGTAAAGGTAGCATTACCAGGCAGCCCTTGTCCCTAGTGTAAGAGAAGTAAAGGTATCATTACCAGGCAGCCCTTGTCCCTAGTGTAAGAGAGGTAAAGGTGGCATTACCAGGCAGCACTTGTCCCTAGTGTAAGAGAAGTAAAGTTAGCATTACCAGGCAGTCCTTGTCCCTAGTGTAAGTGAGGTAAAGGTGGCATTACCAGGCAGTCCTTGTCCCTAGTATAAGAGAAGTAAAGTTAGCATTACCAGGCAGTCCTTGTCCCTAGTGTAAGAGAAGTAAAGGTAGCATTACCAGGCAGCCCTTGTCCCTAGTGTAAGAGAGGTAAAGGTGGCATTACCAGGCAGCCCTTGTCCCTAGTGTAAGAGAAGTAAAGTTAGCATTACCAGGCAGCCCTTGTCCCTAGTGTAAGAGAGGTAAAGGTGGCATTACCAGGCAGTCCTTGTCCCTAGTATAAGAGAAGTAAAGTTAGCATTACCAGGCAGTCCTTGTCCCTAGTGTAAGAGAAGTAAAGGTAGCATTACCAGGCAGTCCTTGTCCCTAGTGTAAGAGAGGTAAAGGTATCATTACCAGGCAGCCCTTGTCTCTAGTGTAAGAGAAGTAAAGGTAGCATTACCAGGCAGTCCTTGTCCCTAGTGTAAGAGAAGTAAAGGTAGCATTAGTAGGCAGTTCTTGTCCCTAGTGTAAGAGAAGTAAAGGTAACATTACCAGGCAGTTCTTGTCCCTAGTGTAAGAGAAGTAAAGGTAGCATTACCAGGCAGTCCTTGTCCCTAGTGTAAGAGAAGTAAAGGTAGCATTACCAGGCAGTCCTTGTCCCAAGTGTAAGAGAAGTAAAGGTAGCATTACCAGGCAGTCCTTGTCCCAAGTGTAAGAGAAGTAAAGGTAGCATTACCAGGCAGTCCTTGTCCCTAGTGTAAGAGAAGTAAAGGTAGCATTACCAGGCAGTCCTTGTCCCTAGTGTAAGAGAAGTAAAGGTAGCATTACCGGGCAGTCCTTGTCCCTAGTGTAAGAGAGGTAAAGGTAGCATTACCAGGCAGTCCTTGTCCCTAGTGTAAGAGAAGTAAAGGTAGCATTACCAGGCAGTCCTTGTCCCTAGTGTAAGAGAAGTAAAGGTAGCATTACCAGGCAGCCCTTGTCCCTAGTGTAAGAGAAGTAAAGGTAGCATTACCAGGCAGCCCTTGTCCAAAGTGTAAGAGAAGTAAAGGTAGCATTACCAGGCAGTCCTTGTCCCAAGTGTAAGAGAGGTAAAGGTAGCATTACCAGGCAGTCCTTGTCCCTAGTGTAAGAGAAGTAAAGGTAGCATTACCGGGCAGTCCTTGTCCCTAGTGTAAGAGAGGTAAAGGTAGCATTACCGGGCAGTCCTTGTCCCAAGTGTAAGAGAAGTAAAGGTAGCATTACCAGGCAGCCCTTGTCCAAAGTGTAAGAGAAGTAAAGGTAGCATTACCAGGCAGTCATTGTCCCAAGTGTAAGAGAGGTAAAGGTAGCATTACCAGGCAGTCATTGTCCCAAGTGTAAGAGAGGTAAAGGTATCATTACCATGCAGTCCTTGTCCCTAGTGTAAGAGAGGTAAAGGTAGCATTACCAGGCAGTCCTTGTCCCTAGTGTAAGAGAAGTAAAGGTAACATTACCAGGCAGCCCTTGTCCCTAGTGTAAGAGAGGTAAAGGTATCATTACCATGCAGTCCTTGTCCCTAGTGTAAGAGAGGTAAAGGTAGCATTACCAGGCAGTCCAAGTCCCTAGTGTAAGAGACGTAAAGGTATCATTACCATGCAGTCCTTGTCCCTAGTGTAAGAGAAGTAAAGGTAGCATTACCAGGCAGTCCTTGTCCCCAGTGTAAGAGAGGTAAAGGTAGCATTACCAGGCAGTCCAAGTCCCTAGTGTAAGAGAGGTAAAGGTAGCATTACCAGGCAGTCCAAGTCCCTAGTGTAAGAGACGTAAAGGTATCATTACCATGCAGTCCTTGTCCCTAGTGTAAGAGAAGTAAAGGTAGCATTACCAGGCAGTCATTGTCCCTAGTGTAAGAGAGGTAAAGGTAGCATTACCAGGCAGTCCAAGTCCCTAGTGTAAGAGACGTAAAGGTATCATTACCATGCAGTCCTTGTCCCTAGTGTAAGAGAAGTAAAGGTAGCATTACCAGGCAGCCCTTGTCCCTAGTGTAAGAGAGGTAAAGGTAGCTGTTGAGTCATATGTTGTTGTAAGGTGTCATGATGGTCAACTCAAACCTAACCAACACAGGGTTGTACATACAGGTCACCTGGTCCATAAAGTAGTGAGGCCCTGGACAGGTGATGTTGATATTGAGTGAGGGTGTAAATGTCAGTTACGCGAATGTGTGGAATGTTCTGAAGTTGCAAGTTGACTGGACACTCACTCACTCAGCTGGAAGTCAATGACATAAACTACTGTTGACGTTTTCTATGGTTTAATGGGACGCACACTCGGACATCACGATACAGTCATTGGAACAGGTTGGCACACACATAGTTGTATACGTGAAGAAATACATAGCATCTGGATACAATGGAATGATGGTAGGCAAGCACATAATATTCTGGTTTGTCTATCGTCTCATTCCTTAGCTGACTAGTCGCGTCAGCTAATAAATATTGCTTAATAATGGCTCCTTATCAGACCCTCTTCTGCCTAAGTCTTTCAAGCCTTAAATCCAGCAAATGTTTATGGCAACAATCTTAGACCACCAGTAGTGGGTTTTTTTTCTTATAGTTAACAGATCTCTGTATCATCATCAGATAATAAGGTTGTCCCTGTTCTCGATTGATGATTTGATTAGACTGAAAATGAGATCCAAAATGGCTTTATCTTCAGTGAGCCTCGCTCACCCAAGATGAAAATATGAAGCATAATTAAAGCGCTGTTCATACATAAATGTCCTTATTGGGCTGTGTATATACTGCAATCAATAATGCTGGATACATCAAATAATCTAGCGCTGCTAGGTAGCATGTCATCTTCATCTGTAGTCAATAATCATCTAGGCACGACGAAACGTCTGCCCATCTAGGCATAGCAAAAGAGTACATTAAATGGCTTCTTTATCTTGTCATAGAAATACACTGGCGAATAGCCCTCACCATCTCTTGGCGTTAAGAATAAACACTGGGGAGAATTACAGACATAATAGTCATACAGAGAAACTATCTCCTTTCCCCAAATAAACCACAGAGAGATCCAATCTCCGGACTTCCCTGGTACGAACCAGCAGTTGCAGACCCAACATGACGGAAGTCTATTCTTAAACCACACCCAGTCTGGGCATGCGTTAACATTGACCTCTCAACTACATTCAAGTGGGACAACTACATATTTACTTTCACTCGAAGCAAATAATGAGTATTCGCCCTTTGTCTGAAGTTCTAACGAAACATACGTTTAGACCCAAAATATTTTCAAACATAACAAGTATACAGACAATTAAATATCTTCCTATATATTCTCTAAGAATCTGTGCGTAACAGTAGCATTACCAGGCAGCCATTGTCCCTAGTGTAAGAGAAGTAAAGGTAGCATTACCAGGCAGTCCTTGTTCCTAGTGTAAGAGAAGTAAAGGTAGCATTACCAGGCAGTCCTTGTCCCTAGTGTAAGAGAAGTAAAGGTAGCATTACCAGGCAGTCCTTGTCCCTAGTGTAAGAGAAGTAAAGGTACCATTACCAGGCAGTCCTTGTCCCTAGTGTAAGAGATGTAAAGGTAGCATTACCAGGCAGTCCTTGTCCCTAGTGTTAGAGACGTAAAGAGAGGCCAAGGGACACATGAAGAGAACTGGAGACAGACGTGAAGAGGATGAAGAAGTCATGGAAAGATCTTGAGTTGATGGCACAAGACAGGAAAACTTGGTATAAGTTTGTTGATGGTACAAGACAGGAAGACTTGGTATAAGTTTGTTGATGGTACAAGACAGGAAGACTTGGTATAAGTTTGTTGATGGCACAAGACAGGAAGACTTGGTATATGTTTGTTGAAAGCCCCTTCTCCTTGGGAGCTGAAATTTGATGGTGATGATGATACTGCTTCATGGTGTAAACATGGTATAAAGTTTAGCATTTTGAGTTTGACATGTTTCAGAAGAGGTTACAAACATTTAAGATCATTCTTGACGCTTGTGGTCAGGACCATTTTATAACATATAACACTAAATATATTTTTGTCACTACCACAACCTAGCAATTGAAAATAGCAACTCATCTTATCCCTTAGCTGAAAGTAGACAAGCTAGAATTGACTATATTATAGGATGATGTGTCACGTTTGTGGGGGCTCCTTTTTTTTTTCACTTGGGCTTTCAGCCCTTCGACCCAATGACATGTCATTGCGAGGCTGGGGAGCCTGTGGACTTTCCTTCCAACCCGGTCAGGAGCTTCGCTCCTTCCCATCCACGGAGGGTTTATCTCAGGAGTCATTCAGGTTATTCAGTCAAAATCCTGGTCGATGACACTCCTTCAAATGCCCACGCCCGGGCTTGAACCTTGAACACCTGATCGCCAGCGCAATGTGGTAACCATTACACCAGCGCGGCTCCGATGGGGCTCCTTCAAAGTTGACTTAAAATATATTTATATTTCTTAGAAGCGTGACATTTAAAAATAAATAATTTAAATTTCTTTTCACCGGGGCATTATAATATGGTGTATTATAATATGACTTGTAGTTTCATTGTGTAGAAATCATGTTACATTTAAATTTTCTTTGGAAGTATCGTTTTTCATTCACCACATGCTTTGCTACATTAGAAGTGTCTTAGCTGTTAAGTTTTCTTTTATATTTTATTTGTTATACACAAACAGTGGAACAAAGTTTTTTTGTTGTGTGAAGATCTGAAAATAAATTAGAATGTAGATGTTAATGTCTGACCACTCAGATATAAACATTACCACATGAAGTTTAAATGTTTGTTTCTTTTAATTCAGATAGAGAGATTTAATATGAGATTATTCACATATCGTCCAGACTGTGCACTGAATCTGCATTTATGATGTATATATTTTATGTTTGATTTATTTTATATAGCATTGTTGTCATTAGTGTTAAGGTCAACCACTGTTTACAATTTTCTGATTTTAAAAAACCACATTTTTGAGAGTAATCAAATTCGTTTTTTACTTTACTGACATGGAATAACTATGATTTGCCACCTTTTACTGTGAATGCGGAAAACACTTTGACTTCAAATAGAGTCCTATTCACTGATAAAGCCGTATCAGCTTTATCGTAACTGGGTATATATCAGAGCACGTTGTAAAGGTGTATTGGTGTAACTAGTCAACTCTAATAACCGGGCACAGTGTCAGGTATATAGGTCACCCTGTCCTGGGACACAATGAAGCCCCGACAAGAAGCATTGTTGACAATGAGTGTTGCAGTAAATATCAATACGCGAATGTGTAGACTGTTCTGTGGAGTTGACTGAAAGTTCAAACACTCATTCATGCGCATCTAGAAGTTACTGATGCAGACCACTGTGGACGTTTCAATAGTTTAATTTGACGCACACACTTGACAGAACGAGTACAGTTACATGAACACAGGTCGACATCAATAGCATATTGTTGACCCACGGTGTACAATAATAAATTGGCATTCATGTTGAGGAAAATCACAATGGAACATCAGTATACAAGCATTCAGAGTTCCATATCTTATATAAATATGCATCAGGCCTTACTGACTGATCATGTCAGTTAATATACAAGGCTCCAACCTGATTCCTAGACCGAACCTCTTTAGCATAAACATAACTTGCACTCTAGTGAAGATTCCGTTAAATACAGTTCAGCCAATATTTCTGAGAAAACCTTAAACTACCAATAGTAGGTTTTCCTTTCATAAGTATGATCTCTTTATCATCTCCTGATAATAAGGGCGTCCCTGTTCTCTGGTAAATGATCAACAATACATAGCATTCCAAAATGGCTTCTAGTGTTGTGAGCCTCGCTCACGATAATAATGCACAATGAAGCTTCAATAAAGATTCAATTCATGAATATCAAAGTTTCCACAAGCATCAGCATAATCTGTCCTCATAATTGCTGTATAGAAACATAATCAGTGCTGCTAGATAATATGTCGTTCTGACATACTGACATAGGTAGATTCATGTAAACGTCTGCCCATCTTAAGCCTAGGAATGAACGAAGTCAGCAAAAGTACGTTTACCTTGACATAGGAAAAAACCACTAGCAAACACAGAAACACACTTCTCCTCGCGTTATGGAATGAACACTAGGGAACTCATGGATTTAACCATCTCAGAAGAAAATATCTTCGTTCACATAATCAAAAGAGATCACAAACTTAGGGCAGGTCTAAGACATGACTTCCCGCCATAGGCTTCATCACCGAAGAACTCTCTAACGTATCTTCATGCGCCGAAAAGCACCTGACCCCTAAAGTACAGTACAAGAAAAATAGTTCCACTTAAACATACTAAGATATCAAGATATAAGACATACTCGTCCTACATAGACAAGAACTACACATAGATTCGGGCCACAGACATTCTGAAGCAAGAACAATCTATTTCTAACCAAACACAGAATAGATTAAAGTAAGTCTAAATTCCTCCGCTGAGTTCGATTTTCAGGAACGATACAAGGAGCGATAACTCACAGAATGAATACCCATCGCCTAATCTGAGTTCTGTCCCTTTAGACCGAACAACATACATTCAAAGATAAATATATTTTTATCAGACAAATAAATACATTTTACATTTGTATGCGTAATCCGTGCCACCAAAGAATATGTGCGCAACAGATTACCACACCCCCCGGGAAAAAAAATGAAAATCATTTTTTTTCCATCTGAGAGCAACATACAATAGGCTCCCAACGCATAAATACTGCGCAGATGAGAAATATCTGGAATTATTTAAGCCAGATTAATGCAAAATCGAAATATAGATCGACTGATGAGAATACATCTCAATCTCTCAGAGAAAGCATTTCTCTTAAGCATAAATGTTTCCAGGGAGGTGTCACCCACGCATACTACTATACTTGCAATGAAAAATGCATATAACAATTTCAGTTTAAGCATTTTAAGTACATGATTGACAAAAAGAAAAATCATCAACGAGTACCGGTGAATATATATATCAATGAACGTAGTATCATTACGAATTACAATGTTTATCTATCTTGATATAGAAAAGAAAAATCTGTTGTCGGGTTGGAAGTGTTAAGAAGTCCAAGACTCAACAGTTAAGTGAAATCATGTGGGCATCTCGACAGAATGTCTGCCATCACATTATCTGATCCACGGATAGCTCGTACCGAAAAATGAAAAGGTTGAAGAGCAATTGCATATCGAGTAGACCTCGAACTCTTCAAATTTTTACTCTGTATAGCCGTAAGAGCTTTCTGATCGGTTTCTACTATGAAATGTGCGCCTAGAAGGAATCTTTGTAATTTGAGAATTGACCATACCATAGCCAATAGTTCACGGTCTAAGACCGAATAATTCCTTTCTGCAGCATTAAGCTTTCTGGAAATATACATTACAGGATGCAGAGTTCCAGAGTACTCTTGCATTAGTGCCGCTCCAATCCCTGTGGATGAAGCGTCACTACGAAGAACAAATGTCTTATCTGTAGTAGGTAACACTAAAATAGGTGCAGTAGAAAACATAGTTTTGATCTTATCCAAAGAGGATTGACATTCTTGAGTCCAATGGACTATATTAGGAGACCCTTTCTTTAGCAAGGAAGAAAGAGGTGCCATGATCGAGGACAGATTCGGAATTAATCGTCCATAGAATTGTATGAGACCTAAGAGACTTCGCACTTGCTTTTTAGTCTTAGGAATAGAAATGTTAAGTATTTTACTTGTGTTATGGTCCTCTGTCTTTAGGAAACCATGACCGACACGATGACCTAAGAACGAAATTTCGCTAAAACCAATACAGGCTTTAGAGGGTTTCGCTGTCAGGTTATACTCGCGTAGAGTCGATAGCAATTCAACTAACCCCGAATAGTGATCTTCCCAAGTATCGCTGGAAAGGCAGATGTCGTCTAGATATGCGATGACATCTGACCGATAAGATAGAATTCGACGCATCATGCGTACGAATGTAGCTGGTGCGTTCATAAGGCCGAAAGGCATGAAATTCCATTGAAAAAGGCCTCTAGGTGTAGAAAAAGCAGTAAAAGGTTTGGCGCGTTCAGATAGAGGAACTTGCCAATATCCTTTAGATAAATCTAGTTTAGTGAAAAAATGAGATTTAGAAAGCCTAGTAAGTAGCTCTTCTAGTAAAGGCATAGGTTCAGCATCAAACTTCATGACTTGATTCAATTTGCGATAGTCAACGCAAAGACGTATGTTATTGTCTTTTTTTCGGACAATAACCATCGGCGAAGAATACGCAGAAGTGGATGGTTCAATTATTTTTAAATCTATCATCTCATCCAACTTCTTCTCAACCTGTGCTTGAAAATGTATAGGGATAGGATAAGGTCTGACTCTAATAGGATTATGGTCAGTTAGAATAATGTCATGTTCAATGACATGAGTTTGTCCAGGAATGTCAGTAAGGACATCCTGAAATGTTTGTAACATAGCCGAAACTTGTCGCTGTTCTCCTAAAGATAAATCGGGAGAAACAGTAACATTTTTCCATGATTCACTAGAATGAAGTGGAATCATCGGAAGCGGAAGATTAACATCCGAAAACCTTGTTTCCTCATCCTGTATTACAGACAGTGATGAGTAATGACCATGTTGGACTGGTGAATCGTCCGTTGCCTGGAAAATAGGCTGTAAATAATCCGGACGTTCATGGAATTCCGTAAGCATATTGATGTGGAAGGTTTTATGCTTCCCATCAATATCGACAATGTAGTCAACATCGGAAATTTTCGAGATTATATCGTATGGACCTTTCCAAGAAATAAGAAGTCTGTTTTCCCTACAAGGTAGCAAAACAAATGCTTTGTCACCAGGACAAAGTTGTCGTAAGGTTCTTTTCTTATTGGCAAATTGTCTTGCTTTCTGCTTAGCAAATTCAGAAGAAGAAGTTGCCAATTTGCATGCTTCGATAATCTTTTCCCTCAGCGCGATGACATATTCATAAGAAGATTTCGTGTCATCGGTAATATTATCAGCGGTTATGAGATCATGAAGCAAAGACATAGGGCCGCGCGGTCGCGCGCCAAAGACAAGTTCAAAGGGAGAAAATCCTGTATGTTCATTGGGGACCTCTCTGTAAGCGAAGAGGGCCGCGGGTAAAACCCTATCCCAATCTTGAGGATGATCCTCAGTTATCTTCCCTAGTAAGTTCTTGAGTGTTCTATTTAGCCGTTCGACCATCCCATTGGACATAGGATGATCGATACTACTCAAAGATCTCTCTATCTGCAGAGTAGACATTACTTGAGACATGGTATCCGATATTAGTTGGGTGCCATGGTCTGATAATATTTCTCCGGGAAATCCCAGACGAGAAAATATAAGCCAAAGAGCATCTGCAATGTCAGCAGTAGTAATGCTCTTCAGAGGGATAGCCTCTGGCCAACGTGTGCACATGTCCACACACGTTAAAATAAACTGATGTCCTCTGGCAGATTTGATCTTAAATGGACCAATGATGTCTACCGCCATTTTCTGAAATGGTCGAATAGGAATGTCTGCAGCCTGAATAGGTGCAGCATGGCGTGGACCTTTAGATTTGACTTCTTGACATACTATACAAGATTAACAATAAATCCGTATGTCTTTGTTCACAAAAGGCCAAAAGAAAGCCGCAAGAACTCTTGACTTTGTACGGGAAAAACCCATATGTCCAGCACACTGAGAGTCGTGTGCGTGTTGTAAGATGTTAACTCTCAAATTCTTGGGCACAAGAATCTGAGAATGACTTGACTTGTCGGAGTCTTGCACCATACGTACAGGTACGCCATTCTTCATTGTAATCCAAGATTTACGTTTTGTATCTTTATTCGGATCACCTTTCATTGCAAGAGTGAAGAATTTCTTTAGAGTCGGATCCTCTTCTTGCTGTTTTATAAACGAGTCACGAGAAATTACCAAGGGATCATCTTGGTTATGCACTTCATTATCTTCAGTAGGTGAAGATTGAGGCACATTAAGAGCTTGAGCTCTAGTGACTACAGCATTAGCAGTTTGCATATTCTGTTTTTCCCAAACGGAAATTTGTTGTGGAGTGCATTCTTTGACTCCGTGAATACGACCGATGATAAGATCAGCGATCGGATTCGACAGAAGACATGCGTGTACATCTCCTGTAAAGAAAGGAGTAGCAATGCTAATGATAGCAGTAGAGTATTTCTCTAAGGTGCCGCCAAATGTTACACAGTTGACTACTTTTCCAGTGGCACGAGAAGGATCTACAAGCGACTGTCTAACACCAATTGTGGTGCATCCAGAATCAAAAAGAACTGAGACTGGATTGTCATTTACTAAACCTCTATGTAAGACAAGAGAACCTCTTTCATCATGCGCGACTGACGCAGGAAGAGCGGGAAGAGGATGACCACAACTTAAAGTGGACACCGTAGTTGGTTCAAATAATGTTTTGCATTGGGGGCACTGAGATGCTCTCCCAAAATCAAAAGCGGAACATGCCATATTATTAGCATCATTATTATCTTTAGTCTGTTTATAGGCTTCATGTGACTCTTGCTGTGCAGAGTTTGCATGATAATGAGATTTATGTTTTTTGTATTGGGATCTACCTCGATTATTATTGCCTCTGTAATCATTATTATTTCCTCTATTGTAACCACTATTTGGGTTTGAGTCATAATTCTCCTGGTTACCATTATCATATTCATTATAATGAGTATCTCTATAATTATGGTCTTGTTGTCTCCATGATGGATGATTTGGATAGTTTCTATACTGACTTCCTCTGCGGAAATTTCTATAATTATGACCACCTCTGTATCGAGGGCTGTCAGCTTGTCTCCAGTTCTTCGCAGAAGAACCCTGAAATGATTGGTTTCCTTGGTTTTGATAACTATTATGGTTACCTTTTTTTCCAAACTTGTTTTGTTGTCCCTGAAATTTGTGTGAATAATTAGGGTTGTATGGTGTTGCTGATGCAACTGGCATACCTTCTTTAATCTTAGTGTTGCTAAGCGTTATGTCAGGATGTGCAGTGACGTATTGGTCAAAATATTCTTGCATTTCTTTTAGTGTCTTGGGTTTACGCTCATGTAGGAATTCCAAGAAGGGTTTATTAACACATGACATAATCTTGTCCCTGAGCAACAAGTCCATAAGGGCTTCATATGTCTTTTCTGTTTTGGACAACTCAATCCAACGATTAAATGTAAGACGTGTCCTTGCAATGAATTCTGAGAATTCTACCCCTGATTCAGGTACCATTTTCTTAAACAAAATACGGTAACCTTCCTTAGTTAACTGATATTTTTTCAATAAAGCTGCTCTAATAACATCATAATTATCCTTGTCAGACTCTTCAACCAAACTTAAACTAGTCAGAGAATCACCTTTCAAATTTTCTGACAATTGATTAGCATACTGTGATTTATCCACATTATGAGCTCGACAGGAGCGTTCAAAACGATCCAGCCAGAATGTAATATCGTCACTGGAAGGATTGAACGCTGGTACCTTGACCTTATAAGTAAATGGTTTACCACTGTTACCATTTGACTGATTAACATTACTCATATTTGTCAATTTCAATTTTTCTAATTCAAATGTTAACAGTTCTTTTTGATGTTCCTGTTCTCTTATTGCTTTTCTCTCCTCAGCTTCTGTCTAATCTTTTTTGTTCAGCTTCAAATTTTTTTTCTTCCATTTGAAGCTTTCTCTCCTCAGCAGCAGCTTTTCTCTCCTCAGCTTGCATCTGCAATCTTAAATTCTCAGCATCTATCTTCTTTTGTTCAACTTCTGCTTTCCATTTATTCTCCTCTTTTTGCTTCTTCTCTTCTGATTTTAATACCATTGCAAACTGAGCAGTTGCAAACTCCTCTAATTCCTTACCAGACTTATCAAGGGATTTCCCTTGTGCAATAAAGTATTCCAATGTAGACATGATGTCTAATAATGATAGCAATCAGTTGACACAATAATGTAATCTATTTCCAAATAAACAGGAGCAAGTTCTCAATGAACTTGATTAATTAGCTCACAATCCCAATCTCTGTGGGAGACAAGCCTTACAAAGGTCTTGTATACTTCCTTGTACAACAATAATAATAATAAAGTACTGGTCTATACTATAACATACGTATACTCAACTATCTCATATGATATGTCAGCCAAAGACATTAACAAAGGACAAGCATAAAAGACAAAATGAAAACAATTGCAGAAATCAACTAAGTTAAATAGAGAAATCAATGAAAAATAATCACAGAATCTGTGACGACAACTGCAATGGAATCAACAAGACAAATAACGCCACAGTGTATAAACATAAATGGTGTATAAAACTAAATTATAGGACAGGGTAGATCTACAAATACAAACAGATCAAAACAAAACTAAAGAACAGAAAAAATATTACAAAAACAACGATGAAAAACGCGTCTTAACAACTAACAGAAATAGCAACAGATGTTGCAAGCAAATTTTCAATTACGAAAATTGCTCCCTACAGAACGCTAATATAAGACCAATATTACTCGGTATACCTTATACTAGTCTCCTCCCAACCAGGCCCGCAACATAGACACACAAATAATATGCAAACATGTAAACATTAAACATAAATACATATATGTCATATAAATGCATACAATATAAAGCAATGTGTTGTAGAAGTGTCTGCAGAGAAGACTCAGTATTATATTAATATGGTTCAGTTTTCAATCAAATTAAACTGACACTTTATTAAATAATAGCTCTCTGTTTTAAATTATTACACAGTTCTGCAATATGAACACACAAGACGATCCACCGTTGACGTGTAGACTTCTAAGTTCAATAGTACTTCTGCTAATACAGTTAAATGTTCACTTGTAAACAACTTGCCGTGCTACGCTGTCTGTTCTATGTAATTATGCCTGTACGGAGAAAAATGTCAACAAGCGGTGACCTAGATACAGTAATCGCTTCATAGGTCACGTGAGGAACTGTCAATCAAGTGTAGACTAACACTGCTGGTGTGTCGTATCAGGCGTCAGGAAAACGAACTGGTATCAGTAGCTGTTAACTTCTGGCAATGTCCACTGTGCAGGTTAAGCCCAGAAATCTGGCCTACCACATTGATAAAGCCGTATCAGCTTTATCGTAACTGGGTATATATCAGAGCACGTTGTAAAGGTGTATTGGTGTAACTAGTCAACTCTAATAACCGGGCACAGTGTCAGGTATATAGGTCACCCTGTCCTGGGACACAATGAGGCCCCGACAAGAAGCATTGTTGACAATGAGTGTTGCAGTAAATGTCAATACGCGAATGTGTAGACTGTTCTGTGGAGTTGACTGAAAGTTCAAACACTCATTCATGCGCATCTAGAAGTTACTGATGCAGACCACTGTGGACGTTTCAATAGTTTAATTTGACGCACACACTTGACAGAACGGGTACAGTTACATGAACACAGGTCGACATCAATAGCATATTGTTGACCCACGGTGTACAATAATAAATTGGCATTCATGTTGAGGAAAATCACAATGGAACATCAGTATACAAGCATTCAGAGTTCCATATCTTATATAAATATGCATCAGGCCTTACTGACTGATCATGTCAGTTAATATACAAGGCTCCAACCTGATTCCTAGACCGAACCTCCTTAGCATAAACGTAACTTGCACTCTAGTGAAGATTCCGTTAAATACAGTTCAGCCAATATTTCTGAGAAAACCTTAAACTACCAATAGTAGGTTTTCCTTTCATAAGTATGATCTCTTTATCATCTCCTGATAATAAGGGCGTCCCTGTTCTCTGGTAAATGATCAACAATACATAGCATTCCAAAATGGCTTCTAGTGTTGTGAGCCTTGCTCACGATAATAATGCACAATGAAGCTTCAATAAAGATTCAATTCATGAATATCAAAGTTTCCACAAGCATCAGCATAATCTGTCCTTATAATTGCTGTATAGAAACATAATCAGTGCTGCAAGATAATATGTCGTTCTGACATACTGACATAGGAAGATTCATGTAAACGTCTGCCCATCTTAAGCCTAGGAATGAACGAAGTCAGCAAAAGTATGTTTACCTTGACATAGGAAAAAACCACTAGCAAACACAGAAACACTCTTCTCCTCGCGTTATGGAATGAACACTAGGGAACTCATGGATTTAACCATCTCAGAAGAAAATATCTTTGTTCCCATAATCAAAAGAGATCACAAACTTTGGGCAGGTCTAAGACATGACTTCCCGCCATAGGCTTCATCACCGAAGAACTCTCTAACGTATCTTCATGCCCCGAAAAGCACCTGACCCCTAAAGTACAGTACAAGAAAAATAGTTCCACTTAAACATACTAAGATATCAAGATATAAGACATACTCGTCCTACATAGACAAGAACTACACATAGATTCGGGCCACAGACATTCTGAAGCAAGAACAATCTATTTCTAACCAAACACAGAATAGATTAAAGTAAGTCTAAATTCTTCCGCTGAGTTCGATTTTCAGGAACGATACAAGGAGCGATAACTCACAGAATGAATACCCATCGCCTAATCTGAGTTCTGTCCCTTTAGACCGAACAACATACATTCAAAGATAAATATATTTTTATCAGACAAATAAATACATTTTACATTTGTATGCGTAATTCGTGCCACCAAAGAATATGTGCGCAACATTCACATTGAAGTGAAACTTTATTTTTATTTCACACTTGATTTTTAGTGATTGAAATGGGTTTAAAAAAAAAAGTATCTGACAATGGTTCATGATTGAAGAACAAGTTATACAGTGTGCTACAGACATCAGAAAGTAACACTCGTTACTTAGAGAGTCACTTCATCAATTGTGCACGTAGGAATTTAATACTTTTCTGTCGTGTGATGTTCTCCATGATGTCGACAGCATTCATTGGTGGCCAGGGCTTGTCAGTGTATGCATGCCAAAGGTTTTTAAAAAAATCTCAGCAGCAGATTTTGCAGAAGTTTAATTTCAGAGCTCATCTGTGCTTGTCATTCGTATCTCAACCTATTGTTGATGCAAGACGTTCAGGATGTGGAGAATAACCACAGTATAACTACTAAAACATCATGGTGTAGTTGCCAAATTTAACACACAGACCCACACACATAGTAGAAAGGAGCAGTTATGAGGAATCACTAATACAGAAGGTTATCTCTGGAAGCTGGCTTGTATTTTCTTGTGATTGTACAAAACATATTCATATATTTTTGCTTTTAATGTTACCAAGTTATGAGAGCCCTTGTAAGTTCTGGGTGTATCTTCGGAAAAAAAAATAGAGACAGTACTCTCGGGCATGTCTTAAAAGGTGGGTAATGTAAGGTTGTGTATGGGGCAGGCAAACTTCATCATGTCAAACAGATTGCTACATATATCACCACAGCAGGAGCAGAAGAAGTATTTTGGCACAGGCTTCCTAGCAGCGCTCCAGCAGCTATGATGGCTACTAAGGAATGTAAAAAAAAAATGAAAGAAGGAAGGAAGAATTTTTGAGAATTAATGTTGAATAGTAGGCCTACTTGGAAATAACAAGTTACTCAACCATTAATTATAAAGTATTTTTGAACATAAACTGTTGAAAATCTACACGTACTTACTTAGTCGTTCCCCTTCTACCGTGACGTGTAGAGGTTTGGTAGAGAGAGCGCCAAACTATCCTATCGGCTGTCTTCCTCCTGGCCTGGTTCCATTCTAGTCCTCGGTCCTTCAAAGATTGTCTAATGTTGTCCTCCCAGCGGACTCTGGGTCATCCTGGGGGGTCTGGATCCCTGGCTTTTGTTTCCCATGCTTGTCGTGGTAGCCGATCTTTTCCCATTCTACAGACATGGCCAAACCATCTTAGTTGGGACTTCTACTTGGGTCTGCAGGGGGTGGGATTTTAGGCCTTGATGTATCGTCTGGTTGTGGACCATGTCTCTTCTTGTTACTTCAACCATCTTCCTCAGATACCTCATTTCTGAGGTTTGGATCTTGCTTTTGTGGGTTGTAGTCATTGCCCAAGACTTGCATCCATATGTCAAGTCTGGGACATAGGTGGAGCGGTAAACAGCCATCTTTGTTTTCTTACCAACCTCTCTCTTGCTGAGGAATCCTCGATTTATGGCCTGAAAAAGTCTCCCAACTGCTGCTTTTTGAGTGGCCAACTCTTCTTTGATGCCTCCCTTTCGGTCTATAATAGCTCCTAGGTATTTAAAGTGGTCGACCTGCTCCAGGAAATGTTCTCCCAGCTTAATCTGATATCTTCTTTCTTCTCGTGATATCACCATGGATTTTGTTTTAGAGCTGCTTATGACCATCCCTCTCTTCAGCTCTTCCTTCCAGACTTGCAGGTTGGATTGGAGATGTGCCTCTGATTTAGCAATCAGGGCAACATCATCAGCAAATGCCAGCTCTGAAATACAGACCTGTCTCATCTTCCAGTATCCCACTGAATACTTTCTTGTTCTCTCCTTACATGCCTTTATGACATCGTCCATGAGGAGTATGAAAAGAAAAGGTGACAGGATATCACCTTGTCTTACACTAGTGCTGGTCCTGAACTCTTCTGACTTATGGTTTTCTGTCCTCACAAA